>VMOF01000002.1:81714553-82010875 GCA_011764245.1 Trialeurodes vaporariorum | reverse complement strand
GTATCTGAGTCTAACCTCACCGAGCAAGACCTACTCTCCGCCGCGGAGTCCAGTCCCTCCGTTCCTGATACGCGAGACTTTTATCATAATCCAATCCAACGTTTGTCTTTGTGCTCTCCGCGTTATTGTTTTTTATTATTCTTATTCTTAAAAGTTTCTGTTGTCTAGTAGTTCCGTTATAGTCAAACGTAGCCGTGGTTTTGTCACCCTCGATCGTTTTTTTTCCTCGCCGCGATTTGTGAAGTGCATTTGAAAAAGTCAAAAGGAAACTGTTTTTATTTTGGATCCGCATCCTAACCTATAAGTTTGTTTATTTTTAAATGTGTTTCAATGGATTTTCGTTTGAGTTATGGTGCTTTTTGTTTCCACTCACTAGAGTACTGTTAATAATTTCATCAACCAACTTGTCAATCGAACGGTGCCGTTGATTTTTGATGACAGTTGTTTTACCGCAATCATTATTTGTCGCGTGCGTCATTGACCCGGAGGAATTCAAAAACTCGCGCGTCACGTCTCAGATATAACTAACTTTTTTTTGGCCTTATTGTCGTTGACCTCGTGAAAATTGGTCACAGTCGGAACTTTTTGGATTACGTCAATGCATCATCGCTGCAGCATTGCCAACATGTTTTGTTGACAAAAAAAAAAAAAAAAATGAGAAAGCTCTAGATTTGTTTTTATACTTCGCTGTATTAAATGACAACGTATCTCATTACTGATGTGCTATTGCTCCGGTTTTAAAGACCGCGGCGTGAATTATGAGCTCACGGTAACGTAAAATAAAAAAAAAAAAACTTTTTTTTTTTTTTTTTTTATTGCCGTCCTCGTTAAAATCGGCCACTGTCCGAACATGAGGATTACGTGGAACCAGTGTTACAGCAGTGTTGTTTTCGTTTAAAAATTATAATGATTCCTCCGACTTAAAAATATCGGGATTGCGTCATGATAGTGTTCTCTCAACAAAAATCAATCACCGCATAGATTTTTGGATCACGATAGTTCGCGGCTCGACTCAAGAGCTTTTGCGAGTTGATATCACTTCTTTTTTTACTTCATCCCTCGTGAGGTCGCGGTCAAGTGTGGATTGTGGATGTTCGTTAAAGGCATCCCATCTAAAAATCGCATCTTTTTATTTTCTCCCGCCAAATCGCATCGCAGAAATCGCGCTCGATAGTTCAATGCCGCAATCGTATTGCGAAAGCGTAGATTCCAGCCTCGCGACGGCGACGCGCGCGGATAGAGTCATTAAGCACAGCCAGCGCGTTTTGTAATTACCTTCTTTCACGTTATTTATGCTGCCACCTCGCGTCTGCGTCTGCTCCTGTCAGTGGTGAGAAGTTTTTCAGTTATGAAAGCAGCGCTCAAGAATCGAATTTAACCTTCGTTTGTTAATGCACTCTCTCTACGATTTCAACCCCCCCCCCCCTCCCATTCTATGAACATTAAGCCGAGTGGAGAATTTCAGCCGAGAATTCTCGTTTGTTTAATGCGAGAGGGTAGTTTTGTTACTGTCCGTCGCATTGATAGAGAGAAGAATTTAATGTAGAAAAAAAGTTAGGTTAAAATAATGCGAAACTTTGTGAAGTTCATCGCTGGCTAGATTATTTTTTCAAGGGCTATACCTATCCCCTACAATGTATGTGCGCCTTTCAGTTACTGGGCATTGAGTTTCGGACGGAAATAAGTGAGGTTAAACTTTGTGAACACCCGGTTTTTGTGTTTCGAAGATTATTTATTTTTCAAAAATCTATTTCACACCGATTGTGAAAAGTTAATTTTGTGTGCGTTCGGCATAAAAAGTGAGGTTAAAGTTTATCTAAACAACCTCTAATTGTTGTGAAGATTTATCCTGCAAGGGATTCTACTCCCATTCAGTGCCAGAAAGGTTTACTAGTGTGCGCTTGGCTTAAAAAAAAGTGAGGTTAAATATTGTGAATCGTGAAACCCGTCTCCGCAGGAAAACGATGTGAAAATTGTTCTGTAACGGTTTTATACTTTCTCACAGAAAGTATGTTAGTTTAACTGATTCTGCGCAGTGATTAACGGAAAGCGGGTATTGAAAGTGCAAAGCAGAAGGTTTTTTTTTTATATTTTCGTGGAGTGCTCTGGAGTAGTGGGAACTTCGAAGTGTGGTCTTTGGTGTTCTTGTGATCGGTAAAAAAAAATCGGTGGATGGTGAGATCGAGACTGTTGAATGCACGATGGTGCGGTGCAGGAGGGGGATTGGAGCAGGACGACGACAACGACGCTCACGACAACAACACCAACAACAACAACAACAATTATCTGGATACGTCGAATGCGAATTGGTATCGATATTGGTATCGACAGGACAAGCAGCCCGTGGCTCGATTTCAAATTGGTCGATTGTGAGCGGCGATGAACGGCCCCGGCCCCGGCCCTTGGAACTCAAACTCGAGCTCGAATTCTCATCCTCGTAATTCCTCCTCCTCCCGCTCGTCCTCCTCCCTTTCCTCCACCTCCAACACCGCCTCCCTCTACCGGTTCAGGAGAAGGCGCCCCTGTCCCGAACAAGGTTTGACTTTTTGAAATTTCCTTGATTTTTAATTTTTTTTAAAATTTTGTTTGTCAACAGAGCAGAGCTGCCGATTTGCGTAGATTTAATGACATTTTGAAATTCATCGAAGATTCCACCGGTTGAGAAAATATTACAGAGTTTAGTTCAGTGTATGACTGTAATGCACGAAAATACTATGATCTGTAATCTTTTCTCAACCGGTATATTTTAATTAATTGAAGGCGTTTCCACCGATTGAGAAAAGATTACAGATCGGAGTATTTTCGTGCATTACAGTCATACACTGAGTTGAACTATGTAATCTTTTCTCAACCGGTGAAAACATTGGTGAATTTCAAAATGTCATTAAATCTACGCAAATCGGCAGCTCTGCAACAGAGACAAATAGAGACAGCTCTACTAAATAGGTTCGCTCTACTAACTATTAGTGAAATTCATGCAATCAAATTAATTGGTTGTACTCACCCGAAAAATTAGGTACTCGAACCAATAATAATGGGTCTGTTGCAAACTTTTGCTACAACGATTAAGAGTGTTTAATCTATTGTAAAATCGCCCATAAAAAGTCCATTGGTGGCATCATAAAGTCGTAAAATGTAATAATACTTGTTGGAAAGCCCAACTATGTTACATTGGCTATAAGTGCAGTGCAACCACTAAAATCGGGTGCACCGTACCAGTTTGAGTTGGCAGTACCCGTTACTAATCTATTCGTTTCTAGTACCGATTTATTAGTTGGAGTACCTAATTTATCGGGTAAGTACAACCAATAAAGATTAAGCAAATTTCACAAAAAATAAGTCGGGCGAATTGATTATTTTTTTCAGTGCAGGTTTTCAATTTGCCAGCTCAATTTTGGTCGGGACTCATCTAAACAACAGCCACCAGTCGCCTACTGTTGAGTGATGGACATAGGTTACGTTTTATAGGTTACGTTTTCTTCGTTTTTAAATTGGCGTTTTCCGACAGAATACCGGTTTTTGACGAGTTACCACAAAATGTTATGCCATCATCAGTTGGAATTTTGACCCGAGAGGGAAAGTTCAGGTAGATTTCATTGGATCAATGTTCACTGTTTGACAGTAGACGAGTGTTGGTGTTGGCTGTTGTTTTGTTGAGCTCCCGAACAAAAATGAACCCATTTAACTTGCCTCACTTTCATAACACGCGGGAAGCATATAACGTGTACTGGGTCTGAGAGTCTCAATTTGTCTCTTTTTGTCAACTAAGAGTTACATTTTTAAACAGAGTTAGGGATAAAATCCTTATACATTTTAAGACATTGATTCAAATGGGAATTATTTTTTAGTTTATCTGGCAGCGCTGCATTATCAAGAGTCCTCAGAACCAACTATATTTTAATGGAATTTATTTGCATAGACATGTTTAATTGTTTACTTTCCCCTTGTAGAAATGATCGCACAGTGTTCCGCTGTGATTCCAACAGTGCATCGGCGTATCTGACGATTCTCAAACACTGATTACTGATTACATGATGGTCAAAGACGTAAAGTCATCGGTGACTCTCAAAATCTGTTGCAAAACGTGCACTAGGCAACACTACAATCACTATACATTTTATCAATGTAAACCCCACGTAAATGTTCGAGTTCGAGGTTGTGCAGTGTATTACACAGCGCACCCAATATTTAGATCTTCCCTATTTGCATGCGTCCACCTGGAAAAAATGGATTGTCGCCTAATGGGGCTATTGCACACTTTTGCGATAAGCGATTTAATAGTCGATAATGGCGTAAAAACCTCAAAAAATAACGATGGCGGCACTAAAAACTTCCAAAATCCACTCCTAAACTCAATAAACACAGTTATTTGCGCGAGCGTAATGGTGGCCGAAGGCACTAACAATGGGAGATTCCTATCTTAATTTCGTCACTCTTTCTATGTTGACAAGGATGATTCACAGAGTAATTAGTCATCAGAGTGATGATCCACATCCGATGAATGGTACCGCAACACCAAGTGACACCGGTGTCAAATGAAAGTAGTCTCTTATTGGTCACTTCTTGATGGAGTTTCAGAATTGTTAGATGGGAATCTCCCATTGTTAGTGCCTTCGGCCACCATTACGCTCCCCAAATAACTGCGTTTATTGAGTTTAGGAGGGGATTTTGGAAGTTTTTAGTGCCGCCATCGTTATTTTTCGAGGTTTTTACGCCATAATCGACTATTAAATCGCTTATAGCAAAAGTGTGCAATAGCCCCATTGCAAGGCTCATCACTGCGCTCATAGAATAGATAACTGAATATTTGGTACTTTTTGATCGATGGTCCTCACGAAAGAGCGTCTATGCGTAGGTACGCTCTTTTGTACGAATTTAGGATCATTAGTCAATAATGACAACGACTTATCAGATGCATCAAGATTAATCGACGATTCTTCCAGATCTAGCTTCATTAGCCTGTGTCAAACGATCACTCCAGATTGATTATAGCCAAGCCATTCTCTTAAGCAAAGCCCCTGTCACACCTGCAAAGTGGTTTTACTGGGAGTGAACGGTGATTGCACAGAATAATACAATCAGAAGGGAAACTCCCATAAGAGCCAATGGAAACAAGATTTGGAATTTACTGGCACAAACTGGCAACTGTGCCTACTCACTTCTCAAGATGGCGGACATGCTTTTTCAGGCTATACAACCAATCACAACTCGGCCAGTTGCCGAGGATCTGCCGAAGATTGCCGAAGATACTCACTTTCGAACATGGCGGCACGAAGTAAAGAATGTTTCAAAATGAATTAGAGTTTCCCTTCTGATTGTATTATTCTGTGGTGATTGTTTCAAGCCCGTCACATGATCACGCCGTTTACTGCTACGATTTGTGTTGCTGACTTTTCAGCGCCTACTTCCTGCAAAATTCTGCAAACAACTTTGCACGTCCGACAGGAACTATTTATAGAGAGACAATTCGGGACCAAAAGCCACTAATTGTATTATTTAGCTGCATATAATATGCTCCGTGAATATTTGATGACCTGTAAAAAAAAATATTGGAGGCGTAATGATTGCGCATCCAAAGATATACCAATCTAACAAAAAAAAAATGAGGGAAAAAGAATCATCGTCTAGTTGGCAATCATCAATGTGGTTTTTTCGTGAGAAATAGGTTATTTCAATTGTGTGGTCGGTGCTTTACGGTCGTCCCAAGTCTTGTGAAATAATTTTTGAATTTCATCTAATAATTAAAATGTGACGCGGCTAACCGACTTTGTACCAATAGAGCTATACTTACCGGTTAATTGTCCAAGGACAGTACGACCTAGTGACCGAAAGTACTTGGGTATTTCTGAACTGACTGAAGAGTGTAGTCAATTTGTCAGCCTTCTACTTATCCACTTCAATCAAGTTCATTCATCCTTGTCATAATGTTTGGCTAATCCTGTGGCTTCGTATAGAAGCGCGTTTGTTCCGGAAACCCCATTCAATGTTCATTTTTAGTCATCTTTTGGTACGTCGACTCTCTTGTCACTATGTATGACCCGCATACTGTGCACATTACACGTTCTATGTGCATTTATGCTCGCAGTTGAAAGTATCCTCAGCACGTATATGTAAAAAACCCCACTTTAACCGTGTCTAAATCTGTGTAATTTTTAACAAATCAATGGTAAGAAAGAGGCATAGCATCAGTGGCATAGCGTGGCATTTGGTAACGTTGTACTGTGTCCATTTAAACCCGTATAAAAGGTCGAATACGAAGGTGTACACCGAACACCCAACAGTTCGATATTTTTCTTGGGTTTAAATGGACGAACTGCAACGTTGCCAAATTGCATGCTACGCCATTGCATAGCATAATCAAACGTACCCGCGTTATAAAAGTGTTAATGAACTTAAACACAACACCCAGTACGTCGAAGGTTGTTTCCATAAGCATTGCATTGAAACCAAATTGAAAACCAAAAGTTCTAAAAGAAAATTTTGCAGCATGAAATGGACATTATATTTAGATTATCGTTTTTCTCAGATCAAGATGGCTGGCCGCTTATTCAAACTTGAAACGCTAACCTCGGCTTGACTTGAAATTTATAGAACAAGGTTTTTCCCATCAGCCATGGTGCGGGTATTTAATCGTGAGAGTTTAATTGAAATGTAGGTTTGTATTAAAATCGTTGTGGACTAATGCAAATCACGCCCAAAAGTATTACTACACTGTCAAAAAGATTGTTAGAAGTACGTACGATGATAATGTGAACCAAGGTAAAGGATAGTACTGTTACCATATTGTTTATACCATAGTATCTACTTGAAAATGTTGAGGAAATGATGGTACTGTGATCAGATTTCGATAGAAAAAATACAATTTTCTGGTGAGCGTATAGTAGACTCTCCGTGGTTCACATATTATCAGGGCTGCCGTTTTGCGTATAATCAATGCTATTTTTCAATTCACCGATGATTCCACCGGATGAGAAAAGATTACACAGTTCAGTTCAGTGCATGACTGCAATGAACTAAGATACTCGCATCTGCAATCTTTTCTCAACCGGTGGAGTCGTCGATGACTTTAAAAAACTTGCGGATGTTTTAATTAATCAACGGAGTTTCCACCGATTAAGGAAAGATTACAGGTCAGAGTATTTTCGTGCATTACAGTCATACACTGAACTGAACTGTGTAATCTTTTCTCAATCGGTGGAATCATCGGTGAATAGAAAAATAGCATTGATTATACGCAAAACGGCAGCCCTGCATATTATATCGTCGTGCTTCTATTAGTATCACTAGAATTTAGGAATTATATTCTTCTGAATTTTAGAAATCATGCTAAAACAGTTCATCAGATAGTCGATAAAATCAGGAAAAATTACCCAAACAATGAACAGTCTTGCCATTCACAAATCAATCAATTTTCAATTAAGGGGAGTAATACACTTGTTTTAAAACTGATAGCGCAGTGGTAGATTCCAAAATTTTAGAGTCGGTTGAGGGTTAACTTTCCTTTCTTTATCTCATGCAGCAGTGCAACTACACGAAAAAAAAAAGAAATAGTTGGCCAGACTTTACCATCATGATGACTGATTTTGTCAACTGCCAAAAAGATGGTAAATTATACCAGGTATTGGGTTAGGTATATGCCCGAACTTGAGTTTAATTTACATATTATCTATAGTTCATTCAACCCAATGGCTGGTATAGGTCACCATCTTTTTCGCAGGTGCTAAAATCAGTCATCATGATGGTAAGTCTGTCCGACTATTTTTCTCCGCGTAGGAAACCTTTCGGGGGTGAAGGGGGTGGGGGTTCAAAAATTTACTTTTTTTAAAAACTGGAGACCCTCTCCCTTCCTTTAGTGACACTGCTGCTCTGTATAGCAGGGCTGCCGTTTTGCGTATAATCAATGCTATTTTTCTATTCACCGATGATTCCACCGGTTGAGAAAAGATTACACAATTCAGTTCGGTGTATGACTGTAACGCACGAAAATACTCTAATCTGTAATATTTCCTTAATCGTTGGAAACTCCGTTGAATAATTAAAACATCCGCAAGTTTTTTAAAGTCATCGACGACTCCACCGATTGAGAAAAAATTACAGACTCGAGTATTTTAGTTTATTACAGTCGTGCACTGAATTGAACTATGTAATCTTTTCTCAACCGGTGGATTCATCGGTGAATTGAAAAATAGCATTGATTATACGCAAAACGGCAGCCCTGCTGTATAGAGCCCTCAGAATCGGCTCTTGAACCAACTACTAGCGCTTCCCTTCTATCTAAACTGACGAGAAAGTATCGATTTCTGTAAGAGGTTCGATTTAACTCTCTGAGGATCGATTCTTTGCCATTTAGATTTTAAAACGCAGTGGGAAATGAGAATTAAACTGCATCTCGCAAGCCATGCAACGCGTCACTATACTCTAATGCACTGGCGCAACCAGGATATCTTCCATCTCTCTCATTTCCCATTTGAATGTATGAGTAGGAAAAGGACAGAAGGAGGGGGTTTTATCCCTTTGTCCATCCTTGTCTAACATACGTTTCTTAATGGAGAAAAGAGAGAGATGAAGAAACTCTCGTTGCACTGGCGCAACCAGGATCTCTTCCATCTCTCTCTCATTTACCATTTGAATGTATGAGTAGGAAAAGGACAGAAGGAGGGGGTTTTATCCCTTTGTCCATCCTTGTCTAACATACGTTTCTTAATGGAGAAAACAGAGAGATGAAGAAACTCTCGTTGCACTGGCGCAACCAGGATATCTTCCATCTCTCTCATTTCCCATTTGAATGTATGAGTAGGAAAAGGACAGAAGGAGGGGGTTTTATCCCTTTGTCCATCCTTGTCTAACATACGTTTCTTAATGGAGAAAAGAGAGAGATGAAGAAACTCTCGGTGCGCTACTGCTCTAATGGATCCTTTATTGCGAGAACGCTCATTTTCAGCTATTTTTATAAGCTTTCTACAAGAAATTAATCTTGGCTACGATTAGCTGCACAAGCCTCATTATTCACCAGTATGCCTTATGGGCTGATTGCGTCAGCCAGTTAACCTCTGCACTCTATCAAGAACTGTTGAAATCAAGAACGATTTGCGTCCGCATGGATGAATTTCGCCCAGTTAGTTACTGCTGATTCAGCCGCGGTTTTCCCCGCCTACTTATTCTTTCAGTGTTTTTCCTCTGACTGATTGATCAGGTGAACTTTCGAAATTACAGGCAACAGTAGCGCACCGAGAGTTTCTTCATCTCTCTCTTTTCTCCATTAAGAAACGTATGTGAGACAAGGATGGACAAAGGGATAAAACCCCCTCCTTCTGTCCTTTTCCTACTCATACATTCAAATGGGAAATGAGAGAGATGGAAGATATCCTGGTTGCGCCAGTGACAGGCAACAATAAAAGATCAATGAAACTTTGTTCACAACACCGCGTCAACAAATTACTCTTCTGCTGTTCGACGTCAGTAGGAAGTTTCAATAAGTCAAGATAAACCATACGTAGATACGGTACACTCGCATCTTTTCTGACTAATTGTAAGTTTCGATTCCGAGGACAGTGAACTGTAACTTTCTCAGCGTTTGTTTACCTGTGTGCGTAGCTTACAAATTCGCCGCAAACAAATATATTTGATGCAAAACAATTTTAAGCTCCAATGCTACTTTTTGGCTTTATATGCGTAAATATATTTTCCCACAGTAAAACCTTGATGAAACGTTTCGCTCCGATTTGTCTAAAAATTGTTTCGGTTTTTTGGACTCTTAATGATTAATGATTTGTAGATGGTTTGGTTTTTCAATGAATCTCCGAAAAATCGCGTTGTGCCCGTTTTTACGTTTAAAGTTTCTGACGCACGATTTCTTGTACGTTGCTAAGAGGAAAAGAAAATAGGGCACGCTTAAAAAAAGGGGGGGAGGCGATGAATGAACAAATTCTCAATAGGTCTTGTTGAAAACTATGAACTTCTGCTATTTATAAAAATTAAAATAATGACTTTCATGAAAAATTGTGCTAGTAAAATAATGGAGTCTGAGAAAGTTATAAAATCAGCATATTCACCCAGAAAATAGCCTACACAATACCAGAGTCATTATGAATTAAGTATATGCAGTGGATAAGTCATTTAGCTACTGTCTTTTTTTCTCTGAATCTTTGTTGCCTGGACACAAAGATTGGGGGTAAGTAAGAAAAGTTGCCAAATTTTTGAGGGAGCCCCTTTAATGGGATCTAGATGTAATATACAGCTCCCTTTTTCTACCGATAGTTTAGTATTATTAACGTATGACGTTGCCATTTTTTCTTTTAACCCTTTCAGACCTGAAATTATTTTTGCTCAGAAAGGTACTTTTGATGAGCATGGTTAATCTTGGCGCTGTCTCCTCCCTCATCTAAATTGATGCGCCAGAGGTTGCTCGTGCAGTCTGGCAACAGTGCTCTTTTGCCATTTAAACCTACGTAAAAATATCGATACTAGGTGAGGCGCAGCGCCTCATCAAATAATCGATTATTTTACACAGTTTTAAATGGAGGAAATCCAGTGTTGTCATATTGCACGAGCCGCCACTGTGATGCGCATATTGTATTTTTATGTTTTTCATAAGACTACATGTTATTTTAATGTCCATTGGAATGGACTCCAGGTCTGAAAGGGTTAAACCATAGCCTAGTATAATGATCGAAATTATCGCGTATGGAGTAAACATTGCTGCACTCACTCTCGAATTCGACCGTTTAAACGGGTTGAAATGGACGAAATACAACGTTGCCAAATGCCATGATTTGCCTCTTTTTCAGGGCTGCCGTTTTGCGTATAATCAATGCTATTTTTCTATTCACCGATGATTCCATCGGTTGAGAAAAGGTTACACAGTTCAGTTCAGAGCATGACTGTAATAAACTAAAATACTCGCATCTGTAATCTTTCCTCAACCGGTGGAGTCGTCGATGACTTTAAAAAACTTGCGGATATTTTAATTAATCAACGGAGTTTCCACCGATTAAGGAAAGATTACAGATCAGAGTATTTTCGTGCATTGCAGTCATACACTGAACTGAACTGTGTAACCTTTTCTCAACCGGTGGAATCATCGGTGAATTGAAAAATAGCATTGATTATACGCAAAACGGCAGCCCTGCTCTTTTTCCAACCTCAGAGAGCTATGGCAACACTGCTGTAAAATTATAACTTTGAGATGGAGAGGTTTGGCAACTTTTGAGGATTGCACCTGCTGGTCCGTAATGTTTGTGATAAAGGTGACCCATCAAAAGATTACGTGCGAATATATATACAAAAGATTAGTATCGTCGCATCGCGTCGTAGATTCGCACGAAGCTTGCAATGAACGTGTCTTGGATTAATAGGATCTTTAGAGCACGTGAGTCGCAATTTCTACCAGAAAATTACTCATTTCTTATAATTGTTTTGACGCTAGTGGCGAGTATTTTTAGCTCTTCTCGTGTCGTTTTAGTCGTCACTTTTGTAAAATCGTTTCGGTTCACGTTCGTTTGACAAAAGAATCGAGTATTACAAAATGTCCTCTCGCGTGCGTAGTCTTGAAAAACCTGTTTTGTCATAATGCTCCAAAAATGTGTTGAATTGGTCTCTAACGCAGACAGTGCTGAATTTTATGGATTTTTGAGGCCTTAACATTTATCCACCGTAAATTTTGTTCTGCTTAAATGCCTATTTTTTGACCCATGAGTTATGAATAACCATCACCATTAGTGGATTTTGTATGATGTCATAATGTGACCGTTGTTTCCCCCGATGTATCACTCTGACCTCAAACAAAGCAATAACCTCAAAATTGAAGCCTCAGCTGAAGGTCAAATGAGAAATCTAAAGAATTATTAAGTTTTGATTATGTTGATTTTTTAAAATCTCTCGTTCCATTTTTTGTTGTTAATGACCAGCATTTTTTGCTAAGAAAGACATTTTGACGTGAAATGGTGAGTCTAGTGTTTTGGTATTAGTATGCTAGAAAAATGATTGGAGTATTGAACTGTTGCAAAATTCGTGCCTTCTATGAGCACGAAGGCTTGGAAATAAAAGTGCATCTCACGTTTTGAGGGCTCTTCTTTTGGAATCTTCTTCTCTTTCGATTTTACTTTGGATTTACTGTTGCATTTGCTGACAACAACAGTTTGCCGTACCAAAAAAAAAAAAAAAAAAAGATTGGTATGATTCGCCCTCCAGATGGCTCAACGATTCAGCAGTCATGATATTGTTCATTAGATTTCTGAATCACGTGACCACAACTACTATGGTAAAATTTCCCATCTTATATCAACACGGAAAAAAATAATTGGTAAATTTTACCATCACGATGACTGATTTCTGCACCTGCCTAACAAGATGGTAAATTTGACGATACTTTAGGTCAAATTTAATAGGCATTTTGTAAATTCAACCTTAGACTCAGGTTCATTGAACGAATTGCTTGTTTCATTCAACCCGATGCGGCTCGTCAAGTTTACATAACATCTTTTCCGGCAGGTGCCTTGCAGAAGCAGTCATCATGACATTAAAAGAAGCCAATTATACTTTTTTTCATACCTTAACCAGTGGCGGCTCGTGCAATTTGGCAACTATGCTTTTTTGCCATTTAAACCTATGCAAAAGTATCGATAACTTGGGGGTGCATTGCACCTCCTGAAGATCGATTGTTTAACATAGGTTTAAATGGAGGGACTACGTTGTTGCCACATTGCACGAGCCGCCACTGACCTTAACGAAAAAAGAAGACTGGTAGAATTTACCATCTGCACAGCTAATTTTGGCGTCTGTCACAAAGTATGTTAAATTTCACCATCATATATGTTAATTTAACATGCCTTGTGGTAAATTACTTTACCCTGTTGGTACATATTACTATAATCTAGTGAAATTCACCATACTTACCGGCAGACAAAAAAATCAGCTATACAGATGGTAATATTCTACCAGTCTTTTTTTCTGTACGTATCTATACTGTATAAGGAAATAGTTATGGATCTATAAGGACGATTTTTACCAGGGTACCCCCCTTGTGACACGCGCCACACCACCATTTTGGCTGCGCTTAAGGACCTTTCCGAACAAAAAGTTATAACCAAACAATTGGTTAGACCAAATTTCCGAACTTTGCTAAGTCACCATCCATATTTCTTGCATAACTTAACATTATAGAATCACTTCCACATTATATTTTCTTTTTCTTCATTTTTTAGCTGAATTTTGCAATCACCACCCATTATTCTTAAAAAAATAATATTCGCGCATATACTTTGACGTTTTATCTTCAATTGAAAGATGTGTTTTAGAATTCATTCTACGCCCCCCCCCCCCCCAGTGAATGTCTATTTTCAGCCTGACGGATGGTAACTGTAGCAATATTTTTCATTTCCGTGTGCACACGCCCATTTTCTACCCTTTGCTTACCGTCAACCCTCTAAATTCCGAGGAAAAGGATACTGTACAGACTTCAGGTGCATCGGATAATGAAGCCCCGCCAAGTAATGGTGAAGGGACCAGTGAGGCGTTGCTGCGTGGCGTGGCGTGGCGTGGCGTGGCGTGGCGTGGCGTGGCGTGGCGTGGCGTGGCGTGGCGTGGTGTGGCGTGGTGTGGCGTGGCGTGGCGTGGCATGGCGTGGAGACTATATTTGAGGAAACGGGAGAAATCAGATCCCACAGATCCATTGCACGGCCCGTCAGACGGTCACGCCGAGTACCGTGGCCGCGTCGGCGAGCGCGGTGACGCGTTGGTGTTGTTACCACTTAGGCACTTACCAGTTACCGGTGGTCGACTCGCGTCGGTCTGTTACACGTAGCAAGTTAGAGGTAGGCGAATCGGGGCCAGATCGCGTGAAGGAAGCTAGGAAGAAAAGAGAGAGAGAGAGCGAGAGAGAGAGAGAGAGAGAGAGAGAGAGAGAGAGAGAGAGAGAGAGAGAGAGAGGCGGGCAGCGCATTTCCTTGTCACGGATGCATACGAGGCTTTCGGCCAGCTGTTGTTGTATAATCTGCACACGAGTATTATACGTAGGTATGTATGTGTATAGTGTACTTACACGGTACACACATATCATCTCCGTGTAATGACTGGATTCCAACATTTTGTCAACCCTTAATGTCATAAGCCCTTGCATCATCATTAATTTCCTATTTCGCAGCCTCCTCTCTGAAAATAATTTAGATGTGACGCACGATTTTTTGAAGATTTTTCTTTCCGTCAAGTCGATCGAGTTGTTTGATTATTTTTACTCGCAGAAAAAGACAATAATAATGTTCAACGAAAAAAGATCGGAAATTCTGACGCAGCCAGCCGATGGTTCTATAGTTGCTTGCAAAGGCAAGAAATTCTTAATTTCAGAAATTAATTTGCAGCCTGATAAGTGGACCTTCAGCAAACTTTTGATTTTTCATGTAAAATCATACGTATTGAGAAAAGTGGTGGAAGTCTTTACCAGTCTTTTTTTTCTGTGCTTATCTATACTGTATATGGAATTAGTTGTAGACCTATGTCCTATATGGACGATTTTTACCAAGGTTTCCTCCTTTGTGACATGCACTACACCGCCATTTTGACTGCGCTCAAGGACCTTTCATAACAAAAAGTGAAAACCAAACCATTGGTTGGGCCAAATTTTGGAACTTCGCTAAGTCACCATCCATATTTCTTGCATAACTCAACATTATAGAATCACTTCCACATTATATTTTCTTTTCTTCATTTTTTAGCTGAATTTTGCAATCACCACTTATCATTCTAAAAAAATAATATTCGCGAATACTTTGACGTCAAAGTTATCTTCAAAAGGGTAGTTGCAAAGGTCTGAAATGTTGTGTTTTTATGAAGAAAATGAAAGCACCTGATGAGTTGAGAACAAAGATGCCTTTGGTTTTTAAGCAAGTGCCATTGTTCCGGAGATGAGATTTTGGCCCAAAATATACATTGTTTTAAATGGGAATTATGCGTTGTGACGTCACTACGGAAAAAACAACTTTACACGTATTTATTTTTTATTTATTTATTTATTTCACTTTGATACATGGAATCCTCAATTGAAGCTATAGTACAGGTCAATACAACAAATTTAAAATTAGAAAACAAAAGTAGAAAACATGGAAGACATGGAAGCCTCAGCATTTAAGGAAAAGTACAGGTTAACAATCTACAAATTAATGGGCGCCCGCAGCGGGGGGCAAGAGGGGGCACTTGCCCCCCCCTGGAATTCAAAAAAGTCAAAATTTCACGGTAAGAAATGAAAGTATAAAAGAAAATGCAATGTTAATCGCAAAAGGATTAATATAGTTAACAAACTTCATTATTTGTTTATTTTGTAATTTTAACCCTTTTTTTTGTAAGGAGTATTAGAATGAAACATTTTCCTTGATATCATTTTCGTCTGCTGTCTCTTTATCCATTATATCAAACACGTCAAAATTATTACTATCATTTGATACACCTACCATGGCTTAATAAGTGTACACCATTTGGATGAATAAAAAAGTTTTTTCTTTTTCCCTGGGGGGGGGGGGGCCTACTAGACCATCCATTGAGGTTCAACGATTTTGCCCCCCCCCCCCTTGGAATTTTTTTTGCGGGCGCCCAAGTACAAATTTGAATTATACGGGCCTCTACTTGTGAAGTAAGAAATCTTCAAGATTGGAGTAAGCCTTATCTATCTATCAAGAAATGTTTTAGCTGGTTAAAAAATGGAGCTATCTCTGAATTTCTGATAAGATTCTTTAGGTTGAGAGACAACGCATTTAAGATACGTATGCATCTCCTAAACTGGGACACTTACGAAAAAACCAAAGGCACCATTGTTCTCTGCTCATCAAGTACTATCATTTTCTTTATATAAGACACAAAATGTCAGACCCTCGCAACAACTGCCCCCATTGAAAGAGGTTGGTTCAGCTCCCATAAGGAACTGTCCATCCTCAGAAAAATCTCATATATTAAGGGTCGGTAGACCTATTTGAGATACGTTTATAAATGTCCAGTTTTTAAATTTCGGTTAACTGGGGATTGAGGAGGAGGGGGGGCATTGGGGGGGGGGGGGGGGTTAGGAAAACCCATTCCTTATGGGAGCTGGATCAACTTCTTTGTTATCCTGTTTATGTGAGAATCTACAGGTACATATACGTCTCAATGCGTGCAATCGTGCATGTGATCATATGTGTTAGTGTTTTTGTGTGTGCGTGTGTTTCGGTTGTATGTGGGTAGTTGCAAGTTAAGTCTCGATTGCGTTTGGGCGTGAACCCGCGCCAAATGATGGGCGTGTTAATATACAGTGGCTCATAATTTATTCTTGTATACATACATATATATACTCTCGGTCCGTATTCGACTCCGACTTATGACTATCGGTTTTTATCCGGTATACGACGAAGCGACGCGACACTCGGTTCGCGGGGTTGAGAAGCAGACATATATACTTTTAACGCATGACATTTAACCGCGACCCCCCCCCTCTCCCCCCTCTCCCCTCCACAAAACCCTCCAATCGAACTTCGGGGCTCGACTTTTATAGATGCTCGTCTCGCGCTCATCCCACGACTTTCAGCGTGAACTTGTTGATCGCGAAATATCGAACGAGAGCTGGCAACACTGTTTGCCATTTTAGGATTCGGAATGGTATCATATCAGACGGTGCGTTTGATGTCAGATGGGGCAAAAAAAAAATGTATATATATCTTCAATCTTTATATTCATTCATAAATGCCCCGTTTTGAATGAAGTTTTTTTTTTTTTTTTTTTTTTTTGCTAAATGCGCGGCTTTCATCACCGTTGACTGTTGAGTGGCGTGTGCAATGCGTGCAAACCGGCAATGTTATAATTTGCTCTTTTAAACCGCCCATGCAAAAGGTCGAATCCGAGTGTTGCTATACTGCACACGCTCATGATTCGATCTTTTTCGTGGGTTTAAAGGGACGAAGTACAACGTTGTAGTCGGAGTGCACGCTACCCCAGCGCCATGCGCCATGACACTATTGACTATACCACCACCGCGCAGTTATAAAGTTCATAGCATTCTGATAAATACATCATATTATAGTTAATTATTTTTGTGTTTCGAATTTAAAGTTGAACGAGGCATGGATAAGGAGAAATACGGAATCATTAAATAAACTTAATTTCAAAGTAGTATATTGAATACTATATTAACTGTGTTCTATTCAAAACCAAATGTGGATTTTTTTTCAGAAACAAGGAGCAATCGCTTTTTTTCAAACTTTCGTTGTTTATTTTGACACCGTCATCGTACAGACTGTGGTTTTGTATGGCGTTTTCATAGTATTATTACGGGTTACTTTTTTTTACGTTCTTAGTTAATTATGGTTCGCTTAAGCAACCCATAAACTGAATACAGCCCCCGTTATTTCGTCACGTGACACTCATTTTGAGATGGAGTATAAGATTATGAGGTTTCCAGTATATTACGAGTGTCTTTCTCAACTTTGCCGTCAACCAACTCAAAATTTGTCTCCAAAAAAAAAAAAAAAAAATGAGGAAGAAAAAAAGAGAGCTGTGTGTTGCACAGTGAAGACAGTTGAGGAATGTCCCCGAATCAAAATGTAGCGTGCCATGACTTTTCAAGCGTTTTGTTATACATATAGCTGCTTTAAATCCGGTGACGTTCATAGTTAGTGACCTCGGACGAGCGGAATTCTTTTGATGTTCAGGAAGAGAAGAGAAAGAGGAGGTTGGGACGAGATAAAGAGACGAGCAAGTTGAAGGAAGTCACTTTCAAATTTAAGTCGGTGCAACCGAATAAAAATGCAGTGGGAGTTTATGAAAGTAGATCGGAAATCTCAAGTCTTTGAGGCGGCGTTGTCAAATTTAAGGCGTCCATAGATTATTTTCTTGGTTCATGCAGACCATAGTGGCACGACCAAAAATCCGTTCTGGATCGGGGTAGAAATAAAAGTTGCCTAAAACTGATCCCGTACTCCAGATTCTATGAGAGTTGCACCATTTCTGAATCGATTTCTGATTGGCTCTCAGGTTCAGGTTGTTACGAAAGACGCAGGAGGCAAAATACAAAAGTATGGACGATGCTTACTAGATTAAATAATTTATTCTCATTGTCAGTATGAACGAGGCTGGAATGAAGTGTTTTCTTGCTAAGAGGCAACCGTTACGGAATGAGGTACTTCAGATACTATTTTCAATAATTATTTGGCCCTGTAGACAAAGTATAGAACCTCCTTGCCTCCTGATCGCTCCTATGGAGAGGCAGAGCATCTCTGCTATACACTGAGAGAAATCACCTCTTTAAAAACAAGGAAACACGTTTACTTGAGACGGTTTTCCTTGCGCGAAGTAAAGTTTTGATTGTATGAAGGAGAATCAGTGTCACAAAAAGGAATCTTTTAGCTGTAGCAGCAGACATTTTTCTTGGGTTAAAGGAATCCCCCCTTAGTCAATGTTTCGCTGTGAAGTTTCTTTAACACAAACGAAATACACCTTGGATTAAAAACAAGAATTCTCTCTGTGTACTTTTCTTCCTTTCAACACTTGTTTTGGAAAAGAAGAAGAACATGGTATATGCAATATGCATGGTGCAATTCTCATCATATATATACGACTCCAACTTAGTCCTTATTGTATACATGCCTCTTTGCAAATGTTGGAAAATTAGATTTACATAAGGAGAATCCTTTTCATTTCGTAGCATGAAATTCTCTTTTTTCCTGTCATTACTTTCTGTTTAGGAGTGATAGAAATGACCACATTTCCGATTTTCGTTAATTTGATACCATAATATAAATCGGAATTTAGAATCTTTTTTTTTTTTTTTTTTTTTTTTTTTTTTTTTTTTTTTTTTTTTTTTTTTAAATGGCATTCCTACTTTTTTTCCTCGTTTCGTACACCTTTACTATTGATTTTCGCGATAAGTTCAATTTTTCAATGTTGGAAGCAATACATATATAGAGCTCACGTATTTGAATATCTAGCTCTGACAAATAGCGGTGCCTACTTTTGAAATGCATCAAAATGTTTTGGTGAGCGGTTGATTAACACAAAGTTTTGACTCGTTGCTAACTGACCGGCAACGATGCGTTTTGATGCGTTTCGGAAGGAAGCACTGCTACTTGTCAGGATTCGATACGCAAATTACATGAGCTCTACTATATTATACAAACACCATTTTCTGAAATACCGAACTCGAAAACTCAAGCCAATTTTCAGGATATTTCCTCAGGCAGATAAGTGAAAGAAACTCACCTAACACACTATTATTTCAGTTCCTATTTTCTTTCTTTATATTCGAACTTTCCTCTGTAGTCATTGGTATAACGCATTAACCTGTGCAAACTGGTTGCGAGGATAATGTGAATAAACAACACTCTGAATGAATGCGGTCGCTTAATGAATGTCGATTCAAATTAGAGAAATGTGGGTTTGCCACTGAAATATGGCAACGTTGGAGGCGTTGAACGTTGACGAGTGCCGTTGGAACCGAGCGTAAGAACGATGATGTCACGAGGATTAGTTATCCAAGATCGGGATTAAGAACGGCTGTGTTGCCATTTACCTATTAGAGGTTTTTCAAATTACGAGTAAAACACTGTTCAGCATAGATCTCTGTAATAAGCAGTTTGAATTGAATAGGGTTAGATGCTTTTTCATGGAGAAGATGCTTAGAATCGATCACCCTCCCCCCCCTGTTTTAGAGTTTGTTTAAAAATATGAAAACGTATAAAATTCTTGGGCTCTAACAATTTTGAGGTGAGCCTCTCTGCCATAAACTCATTGTCAGTCAATTTGAGTCAGAAAAAGAAAAATCTCACGAAGTAAATTAATACTTTTTTTTATGAAAACGTGGGGGAAAACAAAATTAAATTTACTTATCAATTTTTAGATGCAAAAGCGATAAAGTAGATAATTTGAAAAATAAATTAATAACTATAAGCTGATTCAATGAGTGTTTGATTTGAGTTGACCAATTATATTAGGGTTATTGATTAGTAAAGGTTGTCGCTAGGATTTCTCATCAGTAGGAGGTGCAAGGTCATTCATAAAACTTTCTTATTTCCAACCTCACACACTGGAGACAGTCCCTTCTAGGAAAAACAGAAAAATATTGATAATCATGAAGCAAATTTTGCTTTACTGCTTGGTCCTTAAATGAATTATAGTTTTAAACTCGAGCATTGTTGCGATATTTAATTTATTTTTGTTCAAATGTACAAAAACTTCTAAGCCGGTGCGGCAACTGCTCAGGTTTTGAACAACATCCGCGGCAACAGCTCAGATGAACTCCGAATGGCTACAAGCAAACAAGAATACGTAAAAGTCAAGCAGTGGCGTAGCGTGCAATTTGGCAACGCTGTACCTGTCCATTTAAACCCATGTAAAAGGTCGAATGCGAAGGTGTTCACCGAACACCCAATACTTCGATATTTTTCATGAGTTTAAATGGAAGAACTGCAACGTTGCCAAATTGCACGCTACGCCACTGAAGTCAAGGAACGTTAAGTTGTCGATTGTCGAGTCCTCAAAATACACTCTTGAGCTCTTGAAACCGCAGCAGGACGAAAAGCTAAGTCAAGTTTCGGAGGATAGTTCCAAATCATGATTCGAAAAAAGGATTCGGATGTGTTTGTCGTCACGTTTTTATTTCTACTGTTACTTATTTGACGGTATGTGGATCGTGCGTGACGTCAATAACCTAGAACACAGTTTGATTTATCGATATTTTTATATATCGGACAGATTTAAATGCCTTTTTTCTGAGTTGGATTTTGACACTAGGGCTATTGCACACTTTTGCTATAAGCGATTTAATAGTCGATTATGGCGTAAAAACCTCAACAAATAACGATGGCGGCACTAAAAACTTCCAAAATCCACTCCTAAACTCAATAAACGCAGTTATTTGCGGGAGCGTAATGGTGGCCGAAGGCACTAACAATGGGAGATTCCCATCTAACAATTCTGAAACTCCATCAAGAAGTGACCAATAAGAGACTACTTTCATTTGACACCAGTGTCACTTGGTGTTGCGGTACCATTCATCGGATGTGGATCATCACTCTGATGACTTATTACTCTGTGAATCATCCTTGTCAGCATAGAAAGAGTGACGAAATTAAGATAGGAATCTCCCGTTGTTAGTTCCTTCGGCCACCATTACGCTCGCGCAAATAACTGCGTTTATTGAGTTTAGGAGTGGATTTTGGAAGTTTTTAGTGCCGCCATCGTTATTTTTCGAGGTTTTTACGCCATAATCAACTATTAAATCGCTTGTAGCAAAAGTGTGCAATAGCCCCATTTTGGAAGCAAGAGCTCCGTGTTTTTTTTTTAGCCTGTTCACCTATAGTCTTCAAGACATAAAAATGAATTCTGTATAGCAGTTTCTTACAAACTCATTTCATTTGCGCAGGGTGCCACTTGGCACCTTCGAAGTTTGTCCATTTAAACCCTTACGAAAGGTCGAACTCGATGGTGTTCACCAAACACCCAATAGACCGATATTTTTCTTGAGTTTAAATGGATAAATCGCAATGCTATCAAGTGGCACGCTGCGTTATTCGTTCTCATTTTTGTTTTATATTATTTATACGTTTTATTCATATTTTTTCACTTTTTTTTTTTTTTTATATGGAGCCTCCGTCTTTTCAACTTGAGAAGTTAGTTACGAGGAGCGACTATACGGATGACCGACCTTAGAACTAACTTTTCACGATCAACGGAAACAAAAAAATGATTGCTCTAGGTGTGGCAAAAGAAAAGAATCCCATAATTGTTTGGGACTGAACATCAGAGCGCACGTGTTCTTATACCGTAACGCTGCTCACCTGCAGAGTGTATGGGTGTGATTTTTTAGTGGTTCTTACTTCTTAGGCCAAGCTGTCTTATCCTCGAATGTTGGGTCTCTAAGGAAAGGCAAAAAGGAAAAAAATAAAGCGTCCTACAATTAGATCAGCCTCCACTGTGTAGTGAATACCCCGATTATTTTTAACTGCACAGTAAAGTAGATATGTGGTCATAGTTTTCACCTCACCGACTTTCTTATTTTGTAGAGAGGCGCAGAATAATGTAAAGTTAGCTGTAAATTAAGATTGAAGGAAAGAAATTCGAGCACGGAAGTCATCTATTTATGGGATTCCCCGCGAACCAATGACTTCCAAGAACGGACATCTTTCACTTGTGCAAAATGACTGAGGGTGACTTGAACAGGCGGTAGGAACGAAGCGAACATTTTCCTCACTCGATCAGACTTCATTATTTTGCTCGAAAATTTTGCCAAAAAGCGTCATTATTTGTTACTTACCAGCCCCCCCCCCTCCCTGGCTTCTCAGGTTTCTCTTACATTTTGTGTTGATGGATGTGTGCTGAAAGTTTGTACCCGTGTTTTTTCGTTCAATGATATTTAATTATTCAAAACTCTTTAACGCCAAATTTCTTTGGCACGAGACTAGTCTTATCCAATCATCAAAGTTTGAAGCAACTAGATATTTGCGTTTCTCTTGTCTCCGCATTTATTCTTTATCGTAGTTTTAAATCATGACTTTGACCCTTATTTATTCTTTGCAGTTTGAATCTTGTCTTGGGCTCTTTTCACTATCTTTTTTTTTACCAGTGGCGGCTCGTGCAATCTGGCAACCGCGCACTTTTGCCATTTAAACGTATGCAAAAAGATCGATACTAGGTGAGGCGCTGCGCCTCACCAAGTAATCGATTATTTTACACAGTTTTAAATGGAGGAAATCCATTGTTGCCATATTGCACGAGCCGCCGCTGTTTTTTACTCATCGTAATTTTGGTGAAAAAGTTGATTGGATACTAAACTTAGGGTCGACTATCAAAAATAAGCATTTAAGGTCCCAACAACGTTATCTATGCTTCTTATTGCGGCAACAGCAAATTTTTTGTATCAAAGAAAAAAGGTTTAAAATTTTTGACGCCTTTGTTACTCTACTAGTTAAAACAAATAAATAAATGAAGGGTAGAATGGATAAAGAGGTTATGTGAGTTTTTTTTTATTTTGAGAAAATCGGCTGTAAAGTTCAAAGCGTGGACGTTTTCGACATTTTAAGCTGAACATCAACCGCAACAGCTTTGAAAGTAGGGTCATATCCTACATTTTTTGAACCAAGTTGGAAAATTTATTGATAGATACCATCATAATTCCTTCATCCACTCTGCTAACTAGATTTTTTCCAAAATGTCACATAACCCCTTTGTCCACTCTACCCTTCAAATGTTTTGCGCTCAGTTTACCGGGGTGTGAATCGCTCAAGCTGTGAAGAGCCTGTTACGAGAGTCCCTGTGTATGAAAGAGTCTCACCACGTGAAGCATGAAGAAGAAGAATTTCTAAGGAGGCGTCCACTCTGATTGGTTGGATTCGCCGAGGGGGCGCGCGTCTACGCCTCTTCGATGGGTGTATTCCAACGACCTTCTTATGGAGAATACAAAGAACGCCTCCTTTTGAGCTCCGTGATATCCTAAAATCTAGGAGCCAATCAGAATCGAAACCTCGCATCGTAACTTCTTTAATATACAGGGACTCTACCTGGTACTAGTGTACTAACCTAAAGCTTTGGTCGTACAGGACCGGCCCGGGCCCCGGGCGCATGATTATTCATATTCTCCGTAAAGCATCGTGCGTGAAAAATTGAGGCATGAGGTCCGTTGAAGATTATCATCAAAATGGGTCTGTTGCAAACTTTTGCTACAACGATAAAAAATTATTATTCCAATGTAAAATCGCCTGAAAAGTCCATTGGTGGCATCATTAAGTCATGAAATACAATAATAAACTCACAAGAGGCGTTTATTGAAATCCAAGATGGCGGCAAAATATCGAGGAATCTGAATGTATGCACCGTGATCATCCAAGGATTGCCAACGTTTACAACCTCATTGGAGGTAGAGGTTATGTGTTTGTTTACGTTGTGATTGGTTGTGATCGATGTTGTGAAGTTGGCTATCCTTGAATGTTCGTGGTGCATGCGTACGGATTGCTCGATATTTTGCCGCCATCTTGGATTTCATTAAACGCTTCTTGTGAGTTTATTATCTCATTTCGTGGCTTTCTGATGCCACCATTGGACTTTTCAGGCGATTTTACATTAGATTAAACACTCTCAATCGTTGTAGCAAAAGTTTGCAACAGACCCATTAAGTGCCCTTTGATGAGGAATCCTCTTTTAAACATAATTCGGACTTCTAGAAAATGGGTCTTTCTAAACGCAACTGCACGTACCTTATAATTGAAAGTTTATTAACTCTTTGTGAGTTTTCTTGTTTGATAACGAATATTTTTCATCAAGCTGGGTACCTGAAGCTTTCAGTATACTCTTCCCAAGCCGAAGAAGAAATAAAAAGCCTTCTTTTACCGGAAACAGTCATATTGCAGATACTCGATGGTGATACTAATCGAAGATTTTTATCTGTGGATTGAGACTGTGATTTAAGTCAAGTCGTTCTACTGCTAGTTTTCATCAGACGCCTCTTTAATTTATGTTTACCTCCGCACCACCTGTGTATGTAATCAAGTAAAATTCAGGTCCGTTGGCAACCTTGCCTGTTACTCAACTGTATTTCGGTTCGCTCATCGATGGAGATGCTCACGAACAACGTCGCCATATTTCAGGCAAACTCCACCGTTGCCTTATTTTGATTCATTGTAATTTCTAATGATTTTCCCCTGAAATTTACAACGCAGCTCAAGTGCTCATCGAATTAATTGCACCGAGAGAGGAGAGAAAGAAACTCATTCTTGATACAGACATCGATCGCATCAGGCATCAAACATCATTTGTCTGGTCAACGCTCATCAACCACACCGGTGCGATGCGGTTTAACACTCATGCGCTGCGCGCGCATCCATTCACGCTCGACTTGTAATCCTCCGCCGCGTGTTGGTTTAAGATGCGCTTTTAAACCCGCTATCATTATCATACATTTTTCCTGTCGATGTTGTCAGATTTCGGGTTAAAATCATTGAATATTACATTGATTCTAATGGGAACTGAACAGTCTGGAGCTGTATATCTGGCAATACTGTTCACAGTTGATGTCCAGTCTGGCGCATGCGCAGATGCGACGGACATTGGGCGTACAGTATGCATCCTGTTCTTGTAACAAGCTTGATGCTCGCACTTGTGATCTGTGGTCAAGAAAGCTGTGTAGTATAATTTCCGGAATTTCAGACATCCCACTGTGACGGTTGGCAGTGTTGCCAGATTTGAGGTTAAAAATCGTATATTTTACATTGATTTAATTGGAAAATGCACTGCCTTCGGTCGTATTTTTGGAAAAGGTGACAGTGGTAGCCTCGATCCTCGAACGCACTGTGGCCTGAGATTGAAAAAAAAAGTCGTTTAAAATCATCATTTTCCGCCCTTTAGGCTTAACTTAAAACTTTCAAGTGACTTTTCTTAGTTAAGAAATTACTAGTTATAAGTAATCTCTGTGATTGATTTTGGCCACTTTTTGTCCATTTCGCAGAGTCGCAGACCGTATAGTGGAACGCAGGGCAGCCAAATAAAAAACGGATTTCTTGCACGCTTTTACCACAGAATAATACAACCAGAACGGAGACTGTCGGATTTTGAAGCAACTTTATTTCGCGTCCGCCATGTTGGGATATAGGATGTTTACATCTGGATTCGCGCGCAAAAAAAAAAAAAAAAAAAAAAAACATAGGACATGATCCGCGAAATTTTCATTCTGAAACATCTATAGAAGAAAAGTGAGGCCGAAAACTTAAGATTTCTTTCCAGAAATTTTCCACATTGTTGGGATATAAGACCACAGCGTTGCCTATTGGTGCCGTTAAATTTCAAACTTGCTTCCATTGGCTCTTATGGGAGTTTCCGTTCTGCTTTTACCTTTGATAATTTGGGAAATTGAAGGGTTCTCCCGTACAAGGTGGCAACCCTGGTTCAACGCCGCGACAATTTTTTTTTTTTTTTCACTGTCGCGTCGTGAAGATAATGCGCTGAATTGCATTCTCAGGTTGCTAAAAAAATAAAACGTAAAAAAAAAGATAGAAATGAGAGGAAGGAGGAGAAAGAGAAACAGAAACAGAAGGGGAGAAGGGAGAAATAAAAGTTATCCCCGTGTCTACTATTATTATCTTGCTGCGTCACATGAATCACCTGTCACGGGTGATGAACAGTACTTCTATAGTATAAGTTTTGCAATGATATGAAAGTGATAAATGGAGCGTGTCAATGGTAGACCAAGCAATCATGCTTTGCGATCTACCGATACTTGCCTTCATATAAACCGCGGCGTCTTAGACTTTTAGGTTAGGATTTTTTAGTGTAATTTTTCCTTGTAAGTATTTTACTGTAACGACACTTTTTTTTTAAGAAAATCAAAAATTGAGCCGCTAAGCAGAGTCTCAAAATACATATTGGAAAATATAAGTAGGCCTCTTTAACGACATAACTGTCCGCGAACAGCACCAAACAGCAGTGTTATTTTTAACTAAATTTTAATGTATTTCAATGAATTTTCTTGTTACTTACATTAAAATTAGGCCTATCCATAGTATTTGGGACGCTGATGTCAAAAATGATATTAATTTCTACTTAGCTCGTCCTGATTTTACGCATATTCTACTTTTATATAATTTTCACGATAAAGTTTAAATTGTGGAAAATCTAGAATATTTCGATCAAAACTAATAAGCCAAATTTGATCTCGGCGCAGGTCAATTTCATGCAGCCTGAAAACTATTCACGCAATTGCAGGTCCAATTATAAGAAGAAAAAAACCCATGTTTGTGTCCAGGGACCCTTGTTTTGTATTCATTGGGGGCGAACATCTATGTCGTTAAAGCGTAAAAATCGGAAAATATACACTTTCACCCTAACCTAAAAATTTACCTCGTCGGTAACGCAGACTCACCAAATGGGTCTGTTGCAAACTTTTGCTACAAAGATTAAGAGTGTTTCAACTAATGTAAAATCGACCGAAAAAGTCCATTGGTGGCATCAGAAAGTCGTAAAATGCTATAATAAACTCACAAAAGGCGTTTAATGAAATCCAAGATGGCAGAAAAATATCGAGCAATTTGTATGCATGCACCACGAACATCAAAGGATAGCCAACCTCACAATATCAATCACAACCAATCACAACGTAAACAAACACATAACCTCTACCTCCAGTGAGGTTGTCAAAGTTGGCTATCCTTGGATGTTCGTGGTGTATGCATACAAATTGCTCGATATTTCTCCGCCATCTTGGATTTCATTAAACGACTCTTGTGAGTTTATTATTGCATTATATGACTTTCTGATGCCACCAATGGACTTTTCAGGCGATTTTACATTGGATTAAACACTCTTAATTGTTGTAGCAAAAGTTTGCAACAGACCCATTGGACTCTAGATAAATTTATAACTCGTTGAGAATAACAGCAAACATCGGCATCGCTTGTGATTCAAAAGCGAAACACGGACCAAGAAGTCGTTCATCATGCTTTCGTGGCTCCCTCTGGTAGTCAATTCTTTCGTCTCTCGATCAAAATTCTGGTAATCGCGGGTTTCCGTGAAAGGGCGGTGCGCGGTAAGTCGTGGGCGGGCACCCGTGCCGCCGTTTGATTTGTAGTCAAGTAGTGAGCGGGATCTCTCCAATGTGGACGCCGCGCCGCACTGTGGTCCTCGACCGTCGAAAAGTTGCCAAAATTCAGAAAGGTTTCACTTCAATTCATCATTTATAAACTTTCATAAGACCAATCATAATCTCAGAGGACACTTTTACAAAGTTTTTTAAACCTGGAAATGCCACTGACAAATTTTATACTAATCTTAAAATATCGAAAAAGATTATTTTTGATGACTTTTTTTTTACTGATTTTTGGCCACTTTTTTTTTTTTTTTTTTTTTTTAACTGATTTCTGGCCTTTTTACGATCCCAGATCAATGTGCGCCGCCTGTACGGTCCTCGCGTATTCATTCTTTAGAGATTTTTTTTTTCTTTCTTTCTTTTTTTTTCGGACGTTTTATTTTGTTATCTATTCGTGCTTCCTTCTATATGTACGACTTCCTTTCACCGTGACGGAATAAAATGAACTTGATTCAAATCTTCGTCAGCTCCACCGAAGTTTATTTTTGTTCGAAATATTTCCGTTCATTTTGTTTCATTATTCTTCTTCCGATATGTTCCAAATCGAGGAGAGGCGCGGCTCTCACGTTCTGGCGCTCTGGCGCCGTGAGGAAAAGCTCAGGGACAAAAATTTCTTGTTGGAATCGTGGAACGGATTATTAATTATGATGGACTAACAAGAAATTCCTTTTAAAATGACCAGAATTCTCCTTGTTACATCGATCATTTCTCGTGAAGTATCAGAACGTTCGATCGGATCAATGCATTGGCTCAGCTAATATTCTCCTCTATACGCTCTCATTTTCCCTTTAAATGTGTATATTTTAGCAGGGCTGCCGTTTTGCGTATAATCAATGCTATTTTTCAATTCACCGATGATTTCACCGGTTGAGAAAAGATTACACAGTTCAATTCAGTGCATGACTGTAATAAACTAGAATACTCGCATTTGTAATCTTTTCTCAACCGGTGGAGCTAAACTAGGGCTCGTTGAAAAGCTAATAGTATGAGTTACAATCTCCCACAAACCGCATTTCGATATGTTTAATAGTTTTCAAAATACAGACCAACTGACAGTAGTTTTGGGACAGCCTATGTATTTAATAGGATTTTTTTTTTTCTACGAGCGGGGAGGGAGTATGGACCAGCTAAACATTGCTGCTCATGGAAGTGCCGTTCAGAGATAACTACTATAGGTTTTTTCATTGTTGTGAGACGAAAACTCCCGTTTTTTACCATTTATATGCGTAAAATAATGCATTGATGCGTAGAATATTATAATCTCTCCTCAGTCAATGAAAGAAAACATTTGTTTTTACGATATTTTAAGGTACTTTACAGCTCCGTAAAGGGCCACCAAATGTAACACTTCTCATACTCTCTCGCACTCGTCCTTTCGTAAGATCCCCTCTCAAGACCAGAGCTGCCGTTTTGCGTATAACCAATGCTATTTTTCAATTCACCAATGATTCCACCGGTTGAGAAAAGATTACACTGTTCAGTTCAGTGTATCCCTGTTATGCACGAAAATACTCTGATCTGTAATCTTTTCTCAATCGGTGCAAACTTCGTTAGTTAGTTAAAATATCCGCAAGTTTTTTAAAGCCATCGAGGACTCCGCCGGTTGAGAAAAGATTACAGACCAGAGTATTTTCGTGCATTACATTCATACTCTGAACTGGATTGTGTAATCTTTTCTCAACCAGTTAAATCATCGGTGGATTGAAAAATGCCCTGCTCAAGACAGCAGCGCAGCTCGGTGCCAGTTGCCAATTTGTGAGACAACCGACACTTTTATCCCGAGCTGTGAGATGCAGCGAAAGAATAGTATGCACTGAACTTTTTTTAATGCCTTTGATCAGCACCTGTAGAGTATACTCTAACCTCAAAACTTGCGGTTGACGGTAAGTATAAGAGCCGGTGTTGGTTCAAAGTCTTCTTTCTGCAAGGCTGCCGCGTGACTAGACGAAACAATGGATTCCTCCATGGCGTGCTGCTATAGAGTGCTAGGCACTTTTTGTAAGCCACTCGCAGAAAGAAGTGGGAGGAAGAGGAGGAGGAGCCCTGAAATTAGTTTGCCGGCTCGCGGTGTCTCCCTCCCCCCCCCTTCAAATAGCATTGCGGTTACCGAAAAACAGCTATACAGGGTGTTAATTAAAATAGGTTCCACTCAAGTTATCTCGAAAACGGTTGCGAATTTAGAAAATCGCTCAAACACGTGTTCAATGATTTCAAGGGGGACACCTTCTAAGGGGGTCGCCAATTTTGGGGCCCCCTCCGGGGGGGCCCTAGGGGGGGCACCACCCCCCTAAATCCAATACTTCAAATGGGGACCTCCATTTTTTATTCAATGATTGAAAACAGGACAAAATTCTAAGACTTTCAGCACAAACCGGAAGTCGATATCGTTTTTAGTTTTCGATATATCGAAGTTTAAAGTTCGATATGGACCCATTTTCAAAAATTCACAACTTCCTTTTAAATGATCCAAATTTAAAAAACTTTAGGTCCAAAATGTTCTACAGAGCAAGTACTTTTCAGAAAAAAACACAAAGGGGTTCATTCAAAATCGGCATTTTTCGCCCACTGCTTGTTTTTGACGAAACTTTGGGTATCGATTGGGTTTACTATTAGTAGTGGATCCTGAAATTTTCGCGACCTAAAACCAATTTTTAGAGGGGGGGTGGGGGGTCAAAGTTGAAACCTTCAAACTCAAATATCTCGCTAACGAATAAAGATTTTGAAATGTGGTTTGTGCGAAAAAACGCAAAATAAAATTTCCTTTCTTTTGACTACCCACATGTTCCACAAAATTTTGAAATTACACTTGCAATTTGAAATTTTTTGATTTTCAGGCGCAAAATTTTTTACAAATTTTGAAATTCTGAAAAAACGCATTCTTCGATTTTGATCTTTACAAGATATGTTATTCTCTAGAAAATTTGCTACAATTTAGTCTAAACCGCATGTTGGGGAAACTTTTAGTTTCTGAGTTATGAATTTTTAAAGTGTCAAAAATCGCTATTTTAGCGTTCTCAGCGACAGCGACGAAACTTAAAAAGAGAATTTCTCCGCTTCTAATCAACAAAACTTGATGAAAATTGAGATTTAGGGGTTTCGAATGTCGTAGAATTCAATTCTGCTATCAGATTTGAAGAATTTTGAAATCCAAGATGGCTGCCTACCCATCTACTTGGTAGCCATCTTGGATTTCAAAATTCTTCAAATCTGATAGCAGAATTGAATTCTACGACATTCGAAACCCCTAAATCTCAATTTTCATCAAGTTTTGTTGATTAGAAGCAGAGAAATTCTTTTTTTAAGTTTCGTCGCTGTCGCTGAGAACGCTAAAATAGCGATTTTTGACACTTTAAAAATTCATAACTCAGAAACTAAAAGTTTCCCCAACATGCGGTTTAGACTAAATTGTAGCAAATTTTCTAGAGAATAACATATCTTGTAAAGATCAAAATCGAAGAATGCGTTTTTTCAGAATTTCAAAATTTGTAAAAAATTTTGAGCCTGAAAATCAAAAAATTGCAAATTGCAAGTGTAATTTCAAAATTTTGTGGAACATGTGGGTAGTCAAAAGAAAGGAAATTTTATTTTGCGTTTTTTCGCACAAACCACATTTCAAAATCTTTATTCGTTAGCGAGATATTTGAGTTTGAAGGTTTCAACTTTGACCCCCCACCCCCCCTCTAAAAATTGGTTTTAGGTCGCGAAAATTTCAGGATCCACTACTAATAGTAAACCCAATCGATACCCAAAGTTTCGTCAAAAACAAGCAGTGGGCGAAAAATGCCGATTTTGAATGAACCCCTTTCTGGAAAATTTACCAAAAGGGGGTTTCTGAGCCTCTAATTTTTTTTGAAAATTTCGACATTTTCAGAGGCTGTAGAATAAAAACTACTTCAGATTTCAAAAAACGCTGAAACATGGGTTCACTTAGAAGGTGTCCCCCTTGAAATCATTGAACACGTGTTTGAGCGATTTTCTAAATTCGCAACCGTTTTCGAGATAACTTGAGTGGAACCTATTTTAATTAACACCCTGTATAGTTCGTTTCATGAAAGCACAACACCAAGCTCTGTGACTGTATAAGTGTATAAGCAGCGGGTGGCATGGTCTCTGTCACATGGTTGCCGAATTGTGTGGATTATATTGTCTTTTTGATTGAAGTAAAATTTAAATATTTGTCAGTGCGATCTGGCAACAATCATTTGCTATTTAGCCTCCTCGGCCCTCGCCTGCCTCTTGCTTTCTCCCTGATAGTGAGTCTCGGCTAGTTTTCTTCTCTACGCTAATCCTTATTCCCAAGTTCCTCTTGTCTTCGGTCCATGGTCCACGATTCCATCCTCCGTTCCTTCGTTCGTCTAATCTCGATGCACGGATGCCGGATGAGGAGGAATCGCTGTTGCCAGAATTTCGTTTCATCCGAGAAATGGAGCTGTTGCAAACTTTTTCTACAGGCTTTTTAATAGTTGTAATTGGGGTAATACCCAGTAAAAATGACGATAAGCGCACTAAAAATTCACGAAATCCACTCCTAAACTCACAGTGCTTTTAAACGCGAGACCGTAATGGCGGCCGGGGCCGTGGTTTTCATTTGGGTTCCCTATCTTCAATCAGCGCCATCTACACGAGGTATTAGAGCAACACCACATAAGAAGAAGAAGAAGCATACAATTGCCATAAGAAAACCGCGTCCTCGGCCGCCATTACGGTCTCGCATTTAAAAGCATTTTGTGAGTTTAGGAGTGGATTTCGTGATTTTTTAGTGCGCTAATCGTTATTTTTACAGGGTATTACCCCTTCATCAACTTTTAATAAGTATGTAGCAAAAGTTTGCAACAGCTCCATTATTTACCATTATTGATATAGTGAAGCGTAACGAGCTGTACATTTATCAGGGCTTCCGTTTTGCGTATAATTAATTCTATTTTTCAAACCACCGATGATTTCACCGGTTGAGAAAAGATTACACAGTTCAGTTCAGTGTGTGACTGTAATGAACTAAAATACTCTCACCTGTAATCTTTTCTCAACCGGTGGAGTCGTCGATGGCTTTAAAAAACTTGCGAATATTTTAATAAATTAACTGAGTTTCCACCTATTAAGGAAAGATTACTGATCAGAGTATTTCCGTGCGTTATACAGTCATACACTGAGCTGAACTGTGTAATCTTTTCTCAACCAGTGGAGTAGTCGATGACTTTAAAAAACTTGCTGATATTTTAATAAATCAACTGAGTTTCCACCGATTAAGGAAATATTAAATATCAGAATATTTTCGTGCATTACAGTAATACACTGAGCTGAACTGTGTAATCTTTTCTCAACCAGTGGAGTAGTCGATGACTTTAAAAAACTTGCTGATATTTTAATAAATTAACCGAGTTTCCACCGATTAAGGAAAGATTACAGATCAGAGTATTTTTTTGCATTACAGTCATACACTGAACTGAACTGTGTAATCTTTTCTCAACCGGTGGAATCATCGGTGAATAGAAAAAATAGCATTGATTATACGCAAAACGGCAGCTCTGACATTTATCCAGAACGGCAGTCTATCATCAGTGGCGTACGTGCAATTTGACAACGTTGCATTGTGTCCATTTAAAGACATGTGAAAGGTCGAATACGAAGGTGTTCACCGAACACCCAACGGTTTGATCTTTTGCATGGGTTTAATGGACGGACTGCAACGTTGCCACATTGCACGCTACGCCACCGAGTCTAATACAAGTAACCTCATGCATAATCAACACGGCGAATTTTTAGGTTAGGTTTAGATGTAATTTTGTCTTTATTCCCATATAATATAATGCAACGAACAGAGGCTGGAACCAAGGTTATAGATAAGCAGAAAACATTGGGCGATACTCGGAGTTGCCTCAGTAAGTCGCCGTGTTTACCCGGGATCAATGAATGTTCGGTACAGACGGTCCCCGAAAGACGTTGGACGGTGAGCGTTTACGTGTACTTTTAAATGGCCGTAGGTGCGCACCAATCATCTGAGTGCAGGACCGTCTGTATCGAACATTTATTGGTCCCCGGAGTCGCCCGAGTGAGTCGGCGTGGCGTGTTTTCTGCCTTTGAGGGGCCATCTTGTCTGCAGTGATTTTGAACTGCGCGCCACTGGATTTGTGGCGCAAAGTCAAATGAGCATACCTCTTTAATATACAGGGTGTCCCAAAATTAATAGTAAATATTTTTACCACGTATTTTTGGGGCCAAAATAAGACTTTTTTACCTATGCACACGTGTCCGAAACTGCCCCCCCTCGGAGCTACACCCCCCAAAGTTTAAAAAAAAAAAAAAACGATTTTTCATCGATTCTAGCAACGGATTTCCATAGAAATGGATGAAAATTGGTTGCTGGGGGTAACTTTATGCGTTCTTTCTGATTCCGGGGTCGAAAATTTCCGAAAGGGTCAAGAAGGGGGGTTTGAGGGGGGTTCAAATTTTAAATTGAATAATTTTTTAGTGCTATGTAAGAAAATGAGAAAAATAACAAAAGAATCTGATGGAACGAAACAAAAGGAACATTTTTGATCTCTTTTATTTTTTTCATAAAGACACACGGAAAACGAGTAAAATCGATTTTTCGCCGGGAGCGCACAGCCCGATAGCGCTGTATCAGTGCCGCGTTGCGTCGAGTCGATCGTAAAGTCAGTTGAGTGCACAGAGCAGCGCTATCGAGCTGTGCGCTCCCGGCAAAAAATCGATTTTACTCGTTTTCTGTGTGTCTTATGAAAAAAACACACGAGATCAAAAATGTTCCTTTTGTTTTGTTCCATCAGATTCTTTTGTTATTTTTCTCATTTTCTTACGGAGCACTAAAAAATTATTCAATTTAAAATTTAAACCCCCCTCAAACCCCCCTTCTTGACCCTTTCGGAAATTTTCGACCCCGGAATCGAAAAGAACGCATAAAGTTACCCCCGGAAACCAATTTTCATCCATTTTTACGGAGATCCGTTGCTAGAATCGAAGAAAAACCGTTTTTTTTTTTATAAAACTTTGGGGGGCTGTAGCTCCGATGGGGGGCATTTTCGGACACGTGTTCATAGGAAAAAAAAGTCTTATTTTGGCCCCAAAAATACGTGGTAAAAATATTTACTATCAATTTTGGGACACCCTGTATAACCTTCGGCTGGAACATGTTTCGATCCAGTATGCTTTTGCACTAAAATACATGGGAATGAATGAAAAAAAAAATATACCTTAAATCTAACCTAAAAATCCTCCATGGTATGGTTTGGTTATGCAGGTTACTTATTTGACTGCCACTCTTAACCCTTTAAGGGCCAAGTCCGAGTATACTCGTTTTTCTTCGTTAGTCTATGTCACATTGTTTCAATCTTCATTCCGGATAAACGCGACTATATTTATGAAAATATGTACAAGATAAGATGCTTCGGGCGCCTTCAATGTATCGTATAGGCAATTTCAACTCCTCCGAGTACGAACAGTTAACTACTTTCCCCTTATAAACGGAAGATTGACGTCTTTTTGAAATAACCTGGCCCTTAGAGGGTTCATAAATGTATAGCTCAGTGAGCAAAGGCGGTTTCGTTTTTTAATTAACTAAAATATGGCAACGCATCACTGCATATTTTATGTTGAATAGAGTAAGTACTCGGATACAACTCTTTTTCGCTCTAACCGTTATACTAAGTGTATTTTCGTGTTGTCCTCCTGACAGAGACAAATAGAGACCCGGCGCGAATCTTGCGCTTTTTCTTCTCTAGAAGCCAATTTTGGAAGTTTCATTTCTTTACATTCTTTTTATATTGAAATTGGTTCTTAAAAATTAAAATTTCAGTTGGAGTACAATAGTAAATGTACTTACTCGCCTCATGTAACGCTAAGCTTCTATAGCTTTAAAGAAGCACTTCATGTGGAATTACAAATCTACATCTGTGTCTGTTGTTATATCGCTATGGGTCCGTGGCAGTCGTTTGCGTGCTACAGACTCAAATCATGTGAGAATGAGTCAAATGCTCTGGAAACGATCCCCCCCCCCCCCCGAAAAAATACTCATTCATTTTCCCAATTCAGGTGATACATCGAACCGGAAGCGAATTATATCCTAAGTAAAAACGGCCCATACCCATACAGGTCCATAACCAATTCCCTTTACAGAGTATGGATATTGGATATGTTTATGGATCCATATGGGTATACATAATATGTATGCATCTGTGAGGATATCAACATGTATACCCATATGGTATCCATACCCTGTATATGGAATTGGTTATGGCCGAGGTATGAAAGAAATATTTTAAAAACATTTTGAAAATCTTGTCGAAAAGTTTTCGGTAACCTTTTGTAAATATTTTAAATTTTAAATTTTAAATGTTTTTAAAATATTTTAACTAAAATGTTTTTAAAGTATTTTAATTAAAATGTTTTTAAAATATTTTAAAAACATTTTAAAAATATTTTTGCCTTTTGAAAACATTTTTAAAATATTTTTGTTAAAATGTTTTGAAAATGTTTTTATCAAAATGTTTTTAAAATATTGACAGTATTTTAAAAATATTGTCAATGTTTTAAAAATATTTTTAAAATATTTCTTCATATCTGGGGGACCTTATGGACCTGTATGGACTATTTTTTCCAGGGACACAACTGAAAATCTACTGAATCATCTTCCATGCTTCACTCATGAAGTTGAATTATTGCTGCCTTCTGAGTTTACTCGAAGCGATCTGGCTACATGAAACAGTTTATCTACCTATATAGGCTTACTCTGGTTATTCAGTGGCGTATATTCGGCGGCAATTATGTAATGCGAGTTGTGGGGGGGGGGGGTTCCATCCACGGCCAGGAAGATGTGCTGTTGCTCACTATTCCCCCTATCTATCTCATCAGCTCCATCTCTCCGAGTCCTGCTGGACGTGGCCCCATCGCGCCAAAGCTGGGTTTCCTTGGCTGTAGGAGTGTAGGTACGGGTATACACCGCGCCACGCTGTATTGCGCGCGCATCGCGCCGCGAAGAGAAGAGCGTGGAGTGTATGGACGTAGCGGAGCAGAGGCAGCGACGAAGTAGTAATCACCCGTCTTATCGCAAGATTCGAACATCGGCCATTAAAATGAAGACATCCATCCGTCCGCTCTTTTTATTTTTTTTCGCTTGTTTCGCCGTACCTATGCTCACTAGTCAGCTCACTCCAAAGACTCGCCAACGAGACTGGGAAGAGATCACGTTCGCCCAGCATCCGGAGTTGCCAGCCACGCGGGTAGATTGAGGAAGAAGGCACCGAACTAAATCCACGGGCAGAGCCGCCGTCATAATCAGGAGTTTTTGTTTTTATTTTTTATTTTTTGCTCATTTAAACCCGTGTGTAAGGTAAAGATAGGGGCCCAAAAAAAGTTCGGAACGGACGGGCTTTGGGCTGTACCCAAAAATGGCGATTTTCTAACCTCACATTTCTTTAACGGAATATCTGAATGTCGAGAGCGCTTGCTCCCTAACCCCTACGTTCCTTAAGGCTGGGCTAGTGTCCAAACCCAAGGCTTTAGATTAAAGAGGTATGCTCGTCTCACTTGGCGCCACAAATTCAGCGGTGCTCAGTTCAAAATCACTGAAGGCAAGATGGCCGACAAAAGCAGAAAACACTAAGCTGCCCTCTGCAGGAAGGCAGAAAACAACCCAATGTTTTCTGCAAAGAGTATGCGTTTTCTGCTTTTGTCGACTAACTTGCCTGCAGTGATTTTGAACTGCGCGCCGCTGAATTTGTGGCGCCAAGTCAGATGAGCATACCTCTTTAATCTATAACCTTGGTCCAAACCCGACTCATACTCTCAGTACAATGAGCTATAACTTTAGAGTGGCAGCGGATTGGTCCACCTTGTGCCACACAGGTTAGAAGGAATCGCGGGAAAAAGCGGAATTTGGACGGCAGAGTCCAAGATTTGAGGTTAAGTTTTGTAGGTCATTTCCGAGTCGTTTCCGGCGATGCCCGAGTTTGTTTACGGAACGACCGGAAACTACCTACAAAATTTAACCTCAAAATCGAATTTTACGGCAAAATGGCAGCGCCCTAGGTGACAACAATGAACCAGCGGAACGCTCCTTGATGTGCCACTCTAAAGTTATAGCTCATTGCTCCAGTCATGGGCAAATAACCGAATAACGAATAACCACGAATAATTGACTAAAATTATTCGCATTATTCTTATGTTATTCCTATTAGTAAATCGAAGTTTTGACACTACCAGCATATTCATCTGTCATAAGATGAAGGACTGGTAGCGATAAAACTTTGATTTACTAATAGGAATAACATGAGAATAATGCGAATAATTTTAGTTAATTATTCGTGATTATTCGTTATTCGGTTATTTGCCCATCACTGCATTGCTCAGTACTGCATACACATAATTTGAGGTTAGTGTGTGGTGTTGTCTTTTTTAAACGGTTTGATGCGATCCGTTGAGTGGTAACCGATGTTTGTTGAGGTTCTTGGGGCAGACTTGGCGTCGAGGACCGTCTGATATACCGGACATATTTTGGACAAGGGACTACTTGGGCTGAAGTCACGTGATAGCCCTTTCCTCATCTATCTTTTTCCATCACATGTGGTAAAATTTCCGCAATAGAGAGAGAGAGAGAGAATACAAATTTCTGGCTACGGCGCGATGGCTCTGTCTACGGGCATCTTAATTTTATTGACCGTTGATAACCGAGCTGCATGGTGTGGTGGCGTCGCGTGCAAGAGTACTGCAATAAGTTGCAACGCATCTAGCAACGCTACATTTTGCCTATTTAAATGCATGAAAAAGGTTGAACTACTGGAAAAGCACAGTGCACTTCATGGAATTGATATTTTGTGTGGGTTTAAATGGAAAAAATTCCAACGTTGCAGGATTGCACGGGACGCCACTGGTTTCGTTCAATCTGACTAGAGTCCCTATTTTTAGAGAGTTAAGACAAGAGGGTAGTCAACTTCTGATTGGTCGATGAATTTTAGGCTCTACGGACGCCGCCATTGGATGCGATTTTGCACTTTTGTTTTGTTTACCAACGGTCTTCCACAGATAAAAGAGTTAATTTGCGACGAATCTGTTAATTTTAATCATAATGCACCACAAGAATGTCCATAAATCTCAAAAGAATCATTAAAAAGCGTTATAATATGCGTCGATCAACAAAAGCAGGGAAAGATTACATCGTTTCAAACTTAGCGGAACTGTAATCTTTGCTGTGGAGCAAAACACAACAACGGCCTCAGAATGTAAACAAATGTGCAAAATTGCATCCAATGGCGGCGCCCATGATTTCTCTTTTCTTAACTCTCTACATATAGGGACTCTAAATCTGACAACCTTACATTTGATTGAGAAGATTGATCTATAATAGTTGCACAGTGATTAGTGTAAGTGTACATCCTCAAATATGAGCTGTTCCATGGTTTTAACTGAACAAAATACATCGTCAGACTGCACGCTAAACGCCACTGGCTGCAGCACCCATCATCATTGAGGGAACTGCAGGGTGATACAGGGACCGCCCGCGCCGCCGCCGGACCCACTACCTGCTCCCTATCGCGTATCCGTCTTGATTTTGTATCATAATCACAGTTTCATTCTCTCTAAAACACAAGTTTGCAACAGACCTATTTGACAACACCGCACCACAACCATCTATAGAGCAACAAGCCAACCATTAGCGGATCCAAGAAATTGTCCTTCATTCTCTTTACCCATAAGAACGCGTGTGTTATAGAAAGGGATAGATAGAGGGGGGCGATTATCACGTGACTGTCCCTGATCTGTCCTTTTCTAACACCCGCAATCGAATGGGAGAGGAGAGAGAAAGATTAAACTCTGGATCCATCAGTGAAGCCGCATCAACGGCCACCCGAACGCATATCTGCAGGTATACACATAATGGCTGGGTGGGCGACTCTGATGAGAGATTAGATGAGTAGATCCTCTTTAATCCTCTAACGATCAATTAAAATCTCCAAATTGGCCGAAAGCTTAGAAAAAGCCTTGTTGAATGTTAAAGTAGAATATAAAAATATAAGATTCAAGATTCGTTTACGTTTTTAAAAATCGAAAATTTTTCGTCCATCCATCCATCCATCCATCCATCCATCCATCCATTAAATACAATTTCTGGAATAATTGCCCTTGAATGAGACTGAGGTCAGAGGTGCTTTACTTCTGAAGAAATCCTTCCTGAGTGTAACTATTACATTTCCGAATGTGAACGCTGTTGGATTTGTAAAATAATTGACTGATATAAAGTAAGAAAACTGCAAGGAGACTGTTCTCACGTTATTCTCTCCTCGACATATTATGACACCGCATGGAATATGTTTTAGCACTCTCTGAAAAAAAAATGACAGAGTATACTTTACCTATGCGTGAAAATATTTTTAGAGCAGTAATAAGTTGCAAATTATATTGTATAAAGATACATTTTATGTCAATATTAACCAAAGTTGGTTATTTTTTTTTTTTTTACTGTATCTTGTTTTAAATTGAAGAATAAGATTTACCACTGCAGGTTTCTACTGGACCAATTTTTTCTTCGGCAAACTTTTACAAAGTCTTTTAAAAGACTTTTAAAATAAACATTCATCTGTCTCAACCTTGCCTAAATTTTCCGTTAGTTCCATGTACACTTATACTCATGGTGAAAGTGGTCCGTATATGAAGTTCCGCATAACCAAAATTCCGTGGGTCATTATTTTTTCCACATAATTTCATGAAATTCCATGAAAGGCTCGGAGAAATAATGGTCCAATGAATTTTGGCCGTAGAACAATTTTACCAGAGCCGGCTCATGTTGATATTATTAGTTAAGGTTTTTCCTATACTTGCTTACCTTAGTAAGCCGCGTTTATAGGCTAAACGAGTTTTTTTTAAGTTCACAGGAACAAACTTTGCAAATCTTCCTCTCGCTTAGTTTTACCACAGTCATCATGCATGCGATGTATCGTTTTACCTGTTTGGTCACAAAACAATGTATTGAAGTGATGTATCGAACACCACATGAGTCTATTTCATTTCTATTGCAAACAATTGCAACGGATCCGTTGAGCACAATGTGGCGACTGTGGCGCAGCATGCAATTTGACAACGGTGCGTTAAAACCCTCGTATGAGGTCGAATTTGAAGAAGCAAATTTTAGCGATCGAATATCATTCACTTCAAGAATTGATGATTGCTAACTGATGCTGCTGATCGGTGAAAAAGCTAGCCAATGAGAGTCGAGAATGAACTTCTGAATGATATTCTCGTGAAAATGAAAACTGCGATAATAATATTCAATAACATAACCTCTAAATCAGCTCTGAATGACATGACCATTTTTAACAAAAAAAACTAGCGTTTTCGAAGCTAAAATTATGTTTGTCTCATATAGGAAAATGACTTCTACGCATGGTCTGTACAGTAAACTTTATTCGAAAAGTTCGTCATTTCCGAAATTATCGTGGCGGAAGGAGTCAAAAAGGATAGAAGATGAAATTTCTGACAACGGTTGCAACAATTCGAATATCGAATCTACCTCCGGAGGTGAATTCGAAATTTCCAATTGTTGGAATTCAACGGTCTCCGGTGAGACCAACGAAACAATCGAATATCATCAAAATAAAATGCAAATCCATCGAATTTCATACGACGGTGAATGATATTCGATCGCTAAAATTTGCTTAAGGTGTTTTCACCGAACTCTCAATGGTTCGATATTTTTCATTGGTTTAAATTAGATAAAAATGCTATGTTGCCCTTTGCCTGATTACACAATTCGCCGCTGCGCTAGGTGAATCAGGCAACATCGTTGTGGAGACTATATCGCGTGATGGAAACGCGTCACTCCAAATGGCAAAATGCAAATGCAAAATGGAGGTTGCCTTTGAGCGATGAACCAAAAGCGACTTCCATAAATGAAACTCGAGCTCGAGCAAGTCAATAAAAGAGACTGCTCACGTGACTCTTTGTCTATCACCCCGAATTGATTGATGTTACTGACTAGTAACCTCAGACTTCAGACTTCTCTAGACTTCAGACTTGAGCTGCGATACCCGCGCGAGACTTTTTTTTTATTTTTTGTACTTCGCTCTTTTTATTTTTAAGGTCATCAAACACTTGCGAGCTTGCAACGGGCAGCGACCAAAGCTCGACTCATCGTCATTACAACAGTTAACAAGATATACGAATGAATTTGCAGTTTAACGAGTGTTCTATAGGGTGCTCCGAAAAGGACACTGAAATGAAAGTGCACGCGGTGAGCAACTTTTATACAGGGTGACCATAAAAAAAAGACCCACCCAAAGAGTTTGACGCATTTTTAAAATTCATAATTTTTTTTATCTGAATAGCCAAAGATTTGTGTACGCTTAAAATTTGTCGAATAAGAACAAGTTTTTATGAACAAAATCAGTCATGGGTAATTCTTCATTGATTGCCACAAATATTTAGTTTTCAGATTTGAGAAATTTTTAATGGGTCCTTTTTAAACAGTCACTCTGCTGTGCATTGGAAACGAGCAGACGCATTTACCAGCCTGTAAACTCAGCGTTTTCTTTTAAGTTGATCCATTGTTGCTTGATCCTGTGGGCGATTCCTGCTGCCGTTTTGCGTATAATCAATGCTATTTTTCTATTCACCGATGATTCCACCGGTTGAGAAAAGATTACACAGTTCAGTTCAGTGTATGACTGTAATGAACTAAAATGCTCGCATCTGTAATCTTTTTTCATTCGGTTGAGTCGTCGATGACTTCAAAAACGTGCGGATATTTTAATTGAGTAACGAAGTTTCCACCAATTGAGGAAAGATTACAGATCAGAGTATTTTCTTGCATTGCAGTCATACACTGAACCAAACTGTGTAATCTTTTCTCAACCGGTGGAATCATCGGTGAATAGAAAAATAGCATTGATTTTACGCAAAACGGCAGCTCTGGATTCCTTACTGTGCGAAAGAAATGGTTATTCGGAACGGAAACAATCGCTTTGTAATATGGAGCGTTTGGAACGCTTGAAACTACGAGCTTTTCTTTTTGTCGTAAAATACTCAAACGTTCTGTAACTCAACCATAATCCAAAACTTAATGGAAAGTCGAGGAAAAACCGAGACATTTAAAAATTGAAACTTGCTGGACATCCTGCAGAAAATAATATCAGTTCTACCCGATCGTAATATCTAAACCATGCCTGTTTGTTTGTTTGGGCCTTGAGCTACAGAAACCAATGAGCTATAACTTTAGAGTGGCAGCGGGCTGGTCCACCTTGTGCCACTCAGGGTAGAAGGAATCCCGGGAAAAAGCGGAATTTGGACGGCAGATTCCAAGGTTTGAGGTTAAAGTTTGTAGGTCGTTTCCGGCGATGCCCGAATTTGTTTACGAGACGACCGGAAACGACCTACAAAATTTAACCTCAAAATCGATTTTTACGGCAAGATGGCGGCGCCCTAGGTGACAACAATGAACCAGCGGAACGTTCCTTGATGTGCCACTCTAAAGTTATAGCTTTTTGACAGAAACCGTATCATCGCTTTACCAACCTTCACTTTTTGCTCACCCTATATTCAAGGTTGCCAATCGTCTAATTGGTTGATTAACAACCTAGTCCTGAGACTCTTTTACGATCAAACCGGAAAGAGAGGCGCAATAAGGTACATGATCGTATTATAACAAAACAAGAGAAGATTACAATACGGAAAGTGAACCCCGACAAGTATACCATCTTTGCGAGTCAGACTTGAGTGATTAATAGTTCAAACAGTATGTGGACTTGTGCAGTTGGAGAGCCCTCTGGTATATTTATTTGAGACAAATTATGCTAAAACAATTATGGGGCGCGAGGCGCACGATTTGTAACTGTTCGTAACTATATGGCGGACGTTGGTCCAAATTTCAAGACTGCTCCGGGGTGCACTCGAAGTAATTTGTCGACAAGAAAGTAGCTCGTCTCTATAATTGGATCAGTGTAGATTTCGTTAATTAGATTTGGTTTTACACTCGTTTTATAGTTGTATATAGCTTTTATCAGCGCTGCCAGATTTACAGGGAAATTTTATGACAGTTACCTTTATTATGATTTTTCCGAGAAAAGATTGAGAGAACAGCTTAGTTTTTGTTTCTTAATAATCCGAAAACAAAGCAACCCTCTTCTTGATTACCAAAAACCAACCCTAGCAAAAATTAATCTACACTCTTTAGGTCTTACTTTTATTTGTAATGAAAACTAACTTGAATAGTATAATTTTAATTTGTGTGATTCACAAAGTTACTTTAGATTGCTAAAAATGCTGTAATTATTACTGTTTAGTCAAATTGTAATCGTATTTGCTTTTGTGATTTGACAATTACCTGAAGATTGTCGAACATTCCTGAGTTGAAAAAAGCGTCTTTTTTTATTGTATACCTAATCGATTATTTTTTAAAAGTAGTTGATGTGGATTTCGGCAGTAATCAGGCTAATTTCAAGGAAGCTGTTGTTATTTGATAAATATCAGTTTATTTCATCATGACACAGTAGTTTTATTGAAATTGGATTACCCCTAAAATCCGTCTCGATTACTTTTGAAAAGTAACCGATATTATCATTTTTACCCAACTCTGGTACTTTTCTACAACAGTCTATAACGTTGATCAAACGTAGGGTTCAAATCTACTCGCACCCATTAAAGTTTGCACACTTAATCCAGTAAAATTTACTCTAGCAAAATTTAATCTTGTTACTATGGGGCTATTGCACACTTTTGCTATAAGCGATTTAACAGTCGATTATGGCGTGAAAACCTCAAAAAATAACGATGGCCGCACTAAAAACTTCCAAAATACACTCCTAAACTAAATAAACGCAGTTATTTGCGGGAGCGTAATGGTGGCCGAAGGCACTAACAATGGGAGATTCCTATCTTAATTTCGTCACTCTTTCTATGTTGACAAGGGTGATTCACAGAGTAATTAGTCATCAGAGTGATGATCCACATCCGATGAATGGTGCCACAACACCTAGTGACACCGGTGTCAAATGAAAGTAGTCTCTTATTGGTCACGTCTTGATGGAGTTTCAGAATTATTAGATGGGAATCTTCCATTGTTAGTGCCCTCGGCCACCATTACGCTCGCGCAAATAACTGCGTTTATTGATTTTAGGAGTGGATTTTGGAAGTTTTTAGTGCCGCCATCGTTATTTTTAGAGATTTCTACGCCATAATCGACTATTAAATCGCTTATAGCAAAAGTGTGCAATAGCCCCATTCCAATGTTTGCAAGATTACTGACAAGCTCTTTCACCGCACTTACTAGATTTATTTTTCGATTATTTCCACGTGTAATGTTTTATTTACGATTTGGCATTTGTAGTTGGCATATCCTCCTGTTCGTCGGTGTATTTCTCGGACCAAGATAGCGGGATTTGCTCTTCTTGGGAGGAGCCTAGCGTTCAGCGATCCCCCGAAACCGAGAGAGGTACCCAGAGTTACAATACAGTATTGGCGCGCTCGACGCATGACTGCGATCACAAATACGAAGCGCAAGAGCTAGCGATTTACTGCGAAATAGAAGGTAAACAAAGGTGACCTTCAATCTGACTCTGAGCGCACCCAACCAAAGAAAATTGCTTCAAAAATTACTATCGATAACTTTTTCACGCTTTGTACATATATATCTTTGCTGTCTGTTTGATATCGAGCTGTGAGCGTTGGCATAATCTTTTTCTCTCTCATGTTTTTCGCTTTTTTCTTTATTTTCCATTTCGTAGATAAGTATAACTCAATGGGGCTATTGCACACTTTTGCTATAAGCAATTTAATAGTCGATTATGGCGTAAAAACCTCAAAAAATAACGATGGCGGCACTAAAAACTTCCGAAATCCACTCCTAAACTCAATAAACGCAGTTATTTGCGGGAGCGTAATGGTGGCCGAAGCACTAACAATGGGAGATTCCCATCTAAAAATTCTGAAACTCCATCAAGAAGTGACCAATAAGAGACTACTTTCATTTGACACCGGTGTCACTTGGTGTTGCGGTACCATTCATCGGATGTGGATCATCACTCTGATGACTAATTACTCTGTGAATCATCCTTGTCAGCATAGAAAGATTGACGAAATTAAGATAGGAATCTCCCATTGTTAGTGCCTTCGGCCACCATTACGCTCGCGCAAATAACTGCGTTTATTGAGTTTAGGAGTGGATTTTGGAAGTTTTTAGTGCCGCCATCGTCATTTCTTGAGGTTTTTACGCCATAATCGACTATTCAATCGCTTATAGAAAAAGTGTGCATTGTGTTCTAAGAAAAAGAAACATGGTAAAGTTAACGCCGTGCACATGTTTTCGCGCAGACCCAGGATTTTTTTTTTCCCCTCTCCTCCCATTTGGACCCAATCATGTGGTCAAAGGTAAAAAGGAAGATCACGTGCTTTTTGCCCATATCTCTGTCCCTTCCTCTCTCACGCACATGCGTTCAAATAGACGAGGAAAGAACATATTTATGGATCTGCCCATGCAATATGCTCCTGCTATTTTCACCAGAGAGTTCGATACTTTTTCCGTGAAAACAAGGTCGTCTTTGGTTGATATACACGGAGAAAAAAAAAAAATCGGTTACAAGAACTGAACTTCGGCTCATATACACGGAAAAAAAAGATTAGTGAAAATAACCATACGGATACCTGATTTTGGCACCTGCTAGATGTTATGGTAAACTTGACCAGAAGTATGGTACATTTACCGATACTTTGAGTAAATTCGACATGCAATCAGGTAACACCACCTAGTACCAGTGTTGCCAGGTTTGGACGGGGTGGAATAGCCACGCGTGGACAGTTTTCGAGTTGGTTACTAGCTACGCTGTGGATAGGGATGGAGCATCGAACGGCCGCGGCGCAGGAGCGGAAGCGTGGCTAAATTCTCATCAAAATAGTCCACGTGTGGACGAATCTAGCCACTATTGGCAACTCTGCCTAGTACCCCGTCAAAACATCGTATACTTCTGGTTAACATTACCATAAAATCTAGCAGGTGCCAAAATCAGGTATCCGTATGGTTATTTTCACCGTAGTTTTTTTTCCGTGTAGATAGAACATCGAGGTGTTCGGTTACAGTAACCAAAGTTTTCGGTTGTGAGTACCGAACTTCAGTTAGGACGACCGAAGGTTTCGGTAAGTGTGACTAATACTATGACTCACATTTCGTTCCTACTGAACCACTTCGTTACTCCTAACCGAAGTACCTGAAAACTTCGGTTACTGGATTCAAACACCTTTGGTGTTTCATATGAACCGAAGTTTTTTTCTTTGTGTACTTAGGTAAACATGGGCGTTCCACGCGGTAAAGACATTGTGTTTTCTGGTAAAATGCCCGTACTTCCCGGTGTCATTCTACAACCCTTATTGGTTTCTTAACCACGTTCTTTTTCTTAATTTGCTTGGCTTGAATTATTGGAATCCTGCTCCAGGACTCTTTTATTATTTTCTGCTTTGCACGACATTCACCTTCATCAAATTGACTTCCAGCCTGCGCTTTATGTACTGTTCATGTATGTACTTACGTACGTAGACTTACTTTCATTTGTTGGTAGATTTTATTTGCTTCGCTTTTGACGCTTCCTTCAGCATGTCTTCCCTTTCTTTTGCCAGTTTGATCTCTCCAAAATTACACAAATTGATCCAATTTTCAGTAAAAATATTTTTTGCTAGTAATTTTTTTTTTATTAGTATCATCATCACATTTTTTAAACTTTTCAATGCCTTTTGACCCAAGTGCACCTAAAATGGGCAAAAGAGTCATAACTGATTTTTCTGTATGTTTGCTCACTTGACTTTTAACTTAGTGTCAAATTCATCAGCAAATATAAGAGTGTGTTTACCCCCAAAATTGGCCAAAAATAATCATAAGTTGTTTGAACGAAAAAATGTAAAGATTATTCTGAGAGTAATTTATCCTGATCGTCCTTGAGACCTTTTTGAGGCATACTCAGGAAGCGATTTTATTTTTATATTTTTTTTTTCCCAACCCAAGTATTTTCCCGATTTTTGTCAAAAAGCGTCTTTCTCTATGGTCTGAAATCGTCGAAAAGAGGCAAAAATCAGGAAGTAAATTTCTGGTAAATTGATCAAGTATGATCTTTCAATTCCAATTTAAATCGTAGAAAACACACGTATATCAAGTACTTTCAACCCATATTTGCCCAGAATTATTTGTAATTTTTTGGTGTTTTTCTTAAAAAAAAAAAAACAACAAAAAACAAAAAACACAATTTAAGAACTGAAAACACGGAGAAAAAAAAAACCGAAATTATTTGGGGCAGCTAAATTTCAGGAGCTAAAAACTCCCAAAATTGTTTTTAAGTAAAATTGGTCCAAATTGACTGACATGTAGTCCAAAAATAACACAACAAATAGCCCTTTAATAGCCCACTGGGCATAAATGGGTTAACCAATAAATGTCATCGGAAAGAAATCAAATGAAGCTTATACGATGATTTTTGTGATTTTTTTTTTTTTTTTTTTATTGAGTTTTGGCCACTTTTTCCGATCTGAGACCACAGAGCGGTCCGGTGTTGGCATGATTTTAGAAACCCAATCGCTGTGAAATCTGCGCCTTGAAGGCAAAAAAAAAAAAAATCCAATAATAAATATGACTTATTCATATAAACTTGAAGCTGTGTTCCATCCTTCCCTTCTCTCTATTGAACTCGGTGTTACCAGTGCTGTCCATTAACCTGTTTCAGATGGCGATGAAAATGGAGCGCAAAATACTTACGTGAATGTGGAGACCCTCGACGAAGACTACAGCGCAGAAGATTATGATGACTCATTCGACTCTGATTCATCCTTCGAAAGTGATCACAAAATCTCGTTGCCTGAAAAGGTGATTTCTTCACTCCTCTTGATTTTTATTCTAAATAACTTTTTTCATTCATCTCTGAGCGAATTTATTGCGAATTAATATCAATGGGTCTGTTGCAAACTTTTGCTACAACGATAAAAAGTTATGATTCCAATGTAAAATCGCCTGAAAAGTCCATTGGTGGCATCATTAAGTCATGAAATACAATAATAAACTCACAAGAGGCGTTTATTGAAATCCAAGATGGCGGCAAAATATCGAGGAATCTGAATGTATGCACCGTGATCATCCAAGGATTGCCAACGTTTACAACCTCATTGGAGGTAGAGGTTATGTGTTTGTTTACGTTGTGATTGGTTGTGATCGATGTTGTGAGGTTGGCTATACTTGAATGTTCGTGGTGCATGCATACGGATTGCTCGATATTTTACCGCCATCTTGGATTTCATTAAACGCCTCTTGTGAGTTTATTAGTGCATTTTATGACTTTTTGATGTCACCAATGGACTTTTCAGGCGATTTTACATTAGATTAAACACTCTTAATTGTTGTAGCAAAAGTTTGCAACAGACCCATTAATATCAATTCTCTGCCAAACGTATTGCAGTAGGTTGGTGACGAATTAAATCGGCAAATATCGCGGATCAATTTTATACGACTTCCATAAATTTATAGCATCTTTTCAGAGTAAATGGCCTTAGGCTACCCTAAATTAAAAGAAGCGGGGGACTTGATTTTTGAATTCTTTTAAAATGCGCTTCACGTAATTTTTTGTGTGCTCTTTGATTTTGAACCAGTGGCGTCGCGCTTGCAATGCGAAAACGATTTATTTCGTCCATTTAAACCCGTGAAAAAGGTCGAACTATTGGGGGGGGGGGGGTGGGTTGCACCGTGCACTCTCACAAAATCGACATTCTACACGAGGTTTCAATGGACGAAATGCAGCATTGCCAGATTGCACTCGACGCCACAGTTTTGAACTCACGCACTGAAAAATAGAGTACTATAAGACTTTCAAAGGAAAATACCCTAATCAAAATTTTTACTCTTTTAAATTCTGGTAATATTTTAACAATTTCGCACTATTTTGCAGCTTATAAGTGTTTAAGGACGAAGCCGAATGCACCATTTAAAGTACGATACGAAAAAGCGACAGTTCTAGAATTATCGAAAGCAACGGAAAATTCAACAATTAAAATTTCGACCGGGGTATTTTCTTTCGAAAGTCATAGTATCCGAAACCGAAAATATGAGTCAACTTAAGAATTTCTTGTACTTATGACTGTAGTTCTGGTAATGGTACAGTAAATCTTGTAAAGATAGGATGAGTCATGATATACTATCACCAAAATGTGATAGAAATAGGTATACATATCATAAATTTGTGATTGAAGTATCAGTAAGTTTCAGGTTGACCTACAGTTAAAGATCATCAAGGAAAAAAAATAGACTCTCGTTTTATATTATACTCAGAGATTGCTAAGCCAGAGATTACTGAGGCTTAGTAATCTCTGATTATACTTACCACTTTTTAGTTTTTACTAACCATGGTTTTTCCAAAAGTGCATAAATCTGTTTATCGGACCTTGGTGTATCAAGTCGACCCATCCATTGTGAAATAAAATAAACCCAGATAACAATATTAGGCTTGCCGATCTGGCTTAAAATGGGCTTTTGTAAGACGTCTTTTCATTCCGTCTTAAAGACGTCTTAAATCCGTCTTATGGTCGCGGATCCAAAGACGTCTTTCGATCCAGTCTTACAAGGCGTCTTTAATCCGTCTTAAATCTGTCTTCAAAGACGTCTTCAAAGACGTTTTCCAAGACGACTTGAATACCGTCTTCCAAAGTGGTTTTTAAGACGTCTTTCAATCCAGACTTATAAAGCGTCTTTAATCCGTCTTAAAGCCGTCTTCAGCCAAGATAGCTAGAAGATTGAATCCAACGTTTTCAAGTCCTTAAATATTGATAATTTGCATAAATCACAAGTTTTTTTTTTTTTAAAATTTCGAAAATTATGAAAATGTCCACAGTTCGAAAATCTGAAAATTACCGATATTTTCATAAATTTTGAAAATTACGAAAATTTTCATTAAGTTTGAAAATTACCAAGATTTGCTCAAATTTTGAAAATTACAAAATTTTCACAAACTTTGAAAATGTTAACTATTTTCAAGCAAGCTTGGAAAGCTAGGCTTCCTCGAGACGTAACCTATAGAGCATTGTGACCGACGCCTTTCATATGTTTTAAGACGGATTCGTAAGACGGTTTTCAAAGTTGTCTTATAAGACGTCTTTAAGACGGATTCGTAAGACGGTTTTTGAAGTTGTCTTAAAAACGTCTTAAAGCCGGATTCGTAAGACGTCTTCAAAGACGTGTTTGGGCGGAACTAGAGACGTCTTTAAGACGGATTTAAGACAACTTTACTTGTCTTATAAGACGGATTGAAGACGGTTTTTGCTAACTGGGAATGCTTTCTGTATTTCAGTTGCCAGAGACTCCACAAACATCTCAGAATATCTACGGTCTGGTGAAGCAAGCCGGGAAAAGGATGCGGAAACATTGGTCGCTCAGCTCCCTCGGGCTCAACCGAATTCGAAAAATGAGCATCGGAGCCGTGCCCCAACTCCCGCCGAAAGAGAACCAAATGAACGGGACTGGTAATGGAACCGCGGTCATTGGAACCGGAACTGGAACTGGAACTGGAAGTGGAACCGGTGGGACTAATCTAAATAGGAAACGTTGGTCATCTTTCAAAAGCAAATTTCGGAATCCGAGCCATTCTACCTCAACGTTTTATCTAAACGATGACAGTAGCAGCGGTGGCGGTCATACCGATGCGCCCGTCTCACAGTCGTCGAATCTCACCCTAACAAGGACTGGGGCCCCACCCTGCTCCCACCCCCCAACCAGCCGATCGGAGGAGAATATTCAACCGCAACAGCGGAAAAGACAGTTCCTGATGTCCGCCGATTGAGCACTGCACGACCCAGCTCGCCCCCGCCGCCTCCTCCACCTGTAAGACCTGCCAGAGGTAAGCAGGGCCTTCTTTTGATTCAATTATAAGCTAAGGCGATAACCGCATAAGCGTACGCCCAGTCAGAAAACAAACCTGAGAGAGGACACTTGTACCGCTTATTGTTCACGAAAGAGCCCACTTCGCGTTTTAACCCTTCACTGCATGATTTTTTTTTTTTTTTTTTTTTTTTTTTTTTTTCAAGCAAATGTGGATTTTTCAATGTATTAGGTGGTCAAATACATGGGAAAAATAGTGAAAAAAATAATTTGACGGTTTTTCGGTCAAAATTCTCTTTTTTCCATTTTTTACTCGTTTTTAACAAGTGATATAACACCATAAGAAATGGCGGGAATTTTTTTTATTTATTTTTTTTTAAATTTTCATTTTTTTTTTTTTTTTTTTTTTTTACTTTAATTGGATTTTTCAAAAAGCCAATGCCGGAAACTTTATAAAAATAATCAAAATGTGGTCAGTTTGGATACGGGGGCAAATTTCCCCCCTGACATGATTTCGATCACGAACCCTTCACTGCATGATGTTTTCTTTCAGCCAATTTTTTTTTTTTTTTTTGTGAGCTCAAAACATACCTTCTCCCGCGTTGACCCACCATGCGCCAAAGGCATATCTCAAAACCTGTATTTTATATGAGCGTTTGAAGAATTTGTTCCACCGGTGGAACTTCATGCAGTGAAGGGTTAATGGGTCTGTTGCGTACTTTTGCTACATCAATATAACTCATTGTTTCTAACGTAAAATTCGGCGGAAATAACGATGCGCATATTAAACATTTTCAAAATCCACTCATTAACTCAGAAAATACCTTCCATTCCCAACAACCCGCGCTACACTAGACACTATATCACCGACTTATAACTACATAGATGGAACCATCTCGTTTATATGTAAACATCAACAGAACTTACAAACATTGGAATGTTTCGTTTAGATGCGTATATTTCTTACGTATTATTTTGTAATCTTTGATGAACGGAAAAGATCAGACAGCAAATGCAGCGTATATTTCACGTATTAAAAAAGAAATTCCATCATTTTATAGTTACGATGTTGTTTACTTATACACGGTGGTTCCGTCTACGTAGTAGTATACCGGTGCAAATAGTGTCTAGTGTAGCGCGGGTTGTTTGAAATTGAAGTGATTTCCTGAGTTAATGAGTAGATTTTGAACGTTTTTAATGTGCGCATCGTTATTTCCGCCGAATTTTACATAAGAATCTAGGTTCTATATTGTTGTAGCAAAAGTATGCAACTGGCCCATTATAAGCTGCCGCATAAGCGTGGGCTCAGTCAGAAAGCAAACCTGAGAGAGGACACTTATACCGCTTATTGTTCACGAAAGAGCCCATTTCGCGTTTTAATTCGAGGATTTTCGAACGAGATGAAAAAACCGATGAAAATATAAACTTCTGAAATCTTCTTTTTTTTTTCTCATTCTCAGTCCGATTTTTCCATATTCCATCGTATTAACTTTGATAATTTTTCGTATTTTTCCAGGCGAGAAATCAGCCGCCAAACAAGCAATCAATAGAACTGACTCTGCTAACACTGTGTGGTATTCAGAACTAAGTTTGTTTGATCCATCAGTAAAACCCTTCTCAGTCTTCCCTGACAGCAACCAAATTTATAGTAATCTGTATTCTGACTCCAGATTGTATGATTCATCAAATTCAAATAGTGTTCATGACTCCATGTCCGATCAAGGTAAATTTAAATTAAAAATGTCTTACATACTTATACCTTCTTGTTATATGTCTAGAAACGGGACAAAAATGTTTCTTTTTTTCTGAAGTCTTGCAGTCGCAGGGATAATCTATAAATTTCCAAATAGCTGAAATGGACAAGCTGCATTAATTTAAAAGAGATGTGTTTTTTATCACGTCACATCTTACAATTAGTCATTATTATACTACTATATCTTTTACTCTATGCAGGTCCTGATCACTGCTCTACGGATCAAAGACCTACTCTTAAAATATTTATAGCAAGGTGCATAGCTCTACAGTTGGTAATTCTACGCGCGCTCTTTGATTTTTTTCCTAAATTTGTCTCTACATTAAGGTGTAGAGCTCTACAGATTGTAGATCTATGATCAAGGCTCCTCTCAATAGATGTTGCCAGCTCTACAGAGCCTAGATCTATGCACCTAAAATTTTACTTCTGGTTAAAGGAAAATTATAAGATTTTATTAAAAATTACATTGTAGGTGTGTAGATCTACGCACCTACAACCCTTCTAGCTATATATGCACCTTTTTATTTTTATTTTGAGCATGGATCTTGTAAATAGATTGTAAATAGATGCATATCGAGCATCTGACTACGATGCATTTTGTCCGCGTAAGCCCTTGTAACAGGTTGATGTTCCTGTTGCTGGTTGAGGACTTTTGCCTTTTCCATGAGTTTCTAAATGATGGACAAAATGCTAAATTGCCAGATTGAAGAGTTCACCACTACCACTGTGTTCACATCCGTTTTCCAACAATATTGACAGTTTTTATCCATTCTCCCCAAACTACATGCTTTGAAACATTTGTCATAAGAACAATATCATTCTTTAGTTATATACACCTCTTAGAAAAGTGTTTGAACATTATGATTGGTGGCGTAGTAATGTGCTTATACTCTTATACAATTTGTAATACACGTAAATATTTAGTTAGTTGTTACTTTTTTTCTTGCAAGATATAAAGGAGAGAACCCAATTTTTTTTATTTTTTTTTCTGGGGTCTGATGAATTTATGACCGACCTTTTGTAGAATCCGATCTGATTATCCTGATATATACATTAAAAAATTGTTGGTTGAAATGGTTGCATATACTCTTGCTGGCAGGGGTTTATACTCAAGAAAAGAGGATCAAGGTATTTTTTGGTTTTATGTCTCTCCGCCCAACTGTAATGTGTCTTATTTACTATTTTTAATAAAGAGGAATTTAACTAATTAATTTATTTTTTTCCAATTGAAGGGTCAAGTCCAGGGTCTGATCTTCATCTAAGATTTGCTGATGAGCCGCTGTACCAGTTTTACACTGCTGACATAGCAGAGTTAGCTCGTCATGGTTTTGATGACGATTTTGATGGTTACGAAGAAATCGGCTCTCTTCGTCCGACTGCTCTAGAACTTGCTCAGCATCGGTCACTATGGTGTGAACTTCCTGAAGTTATCGACTCTGAAATACTCGGTGAGATTCCTGAATTTCTTCCTAGATTCATTGCCTTGAAGAAAGATAGGGAAACGCCTCAAACACCGAAAAACAATCAAATATTTAAGACAGATGCACATATACGGACAGTTTCAACTCTTACAGAAAATTTTACAACAATTTTAACATTTTTTTTATATTTTTGAACAAATTTAAAATTTATTTATATTATACCCACTGGTTGTCGTTCAAGAAATTGTTTTCCCTTCGTACAAAATAACAACTTTTCAGGAAACACAAATAACAGCAACAACTGTCTATAAAAGCTTGTCAATAGTGCATATTTTAATGTGCTATTGTGGTGCTATCTGTTTTATTTCTTGTAAAGTAGTAATATTGCATTGTGCCGCTTATCTCATCCCACGATTAATAACCCATTTTCCCCAAAATTGTTGCAACAGCAAAGATATTTCTTCAGTGATGATTTGTTGCAACAAAAGATATTGTTTCTTGAAGAAATCAAGTATTTAAATATGAGTGAACCTTTGTCAGGTCGCATATAAGCGGAGAAATTGAAGAGAAAGGTAAGAAAAATTCAAATCGTGAAAGAAACTGAAAGGAAGTCTCTGTTTGTTATGATTGCTTCTGCCTTTCCTACATCCTTATACACCTGATCAGTCTAGTAGTGCCATAATATTTGTACCTAGATTAGAAAGTCTTGTGAACCAAATGGGGGTTAAGAACCCAATGATAACTATTTGGGTACTTTTACCTTTGAATCAATTGAAAAGTCATGAAATTCCGGTGCAACTGGAATGACTTGATATATACGAACCTTGGCCTCTTTTCCTTACAGCCAATAAGGTCTTGAAATTTAAAAAATTGTCATTTATTTCCTGCATGTTCATGGCATTTCATTAAAAGTCATATTTTTACATGGGTTTTAATAAAAAATTCATTTGTTTGAATATCTTATTTCTAATAAAACCAGAAATAAATAAATAATTATTGAATTTAATGTGAATACCTGTCTTTATCTCATCTTGTCTCAGGTTCCATGGAGCCTGCCAAGAGGAAACTGCAAGAAGCAAAGTTTGAAGTTGTAACCTCTGAAGCATCGTATTTCAAATCTTTAACCGTACTAGATAAGCATTTTGTACAAAATCCTCTTCTAAATGATGAAATGGTTCTGTCTAAAAATGAACGACGGATTCTTTTTGGAAATGTTGCTGCAGGTATGTAAAATTTTGATCTGTGTTAGCATGATTTTTTTGCAATAAGTTTACAAGAAAAACCAAATAAGCGTCTACCTATCCTTCATAATCTTAAACATCCCTAATTTAATATTCCTTTAACTCTTTAAACTCTGGGGAGCATTGGCGTAGCGTCTATGTTAGCATTCTATGCAGTGCTACACTTTAAAGATCGTTGAATTATAAAGCAAGTAAGAATCATAAGAGACAAAGAGGAACCGAAAGAGAAATGAGAGCAAAGAGGAACCAAAAGAGAGAAGAGAACAAAGAGAAACCAAAAGAGAAATGAGACAAAGGAGGAATATTGAGAGAGTAAAATACAAAACACCAAAGCACTGCAGCCGATGCCCTCCTGTCGGTTGTAGGAAGTCCTTTCCTGCGCAGGATCTACTGCATGTAGCGGAGTCCACCGTGCTTTTTCCCATCCTTGCACCCTGTCTTTCCCCCAAACTCGTTGAATGCTTTGACTCCGTGCGAACAATTTGCCAAGTGAGTCTTTACATGAGAGTTGAGTGCCCATCAACTAACATGACATTGGATGATGATCAGTTCCACTGACATCCTCGCTTGACCAAATGGTTTGAATGGGTATGAAGGAGCCTCGCAGAAGTGTGTCGTTCGCGGTGAGAGACCCGCATAAGAGCTAAGACTGCAGCTGGGGCGACAGACAGATTCTATCTATCTCTCTAAAAGTAAATTCAGTTCTGTTAAAAAACCAGTCAGCATTTATGGAGAGAATATAGTTTAAAACTAAAATGATGCAACAAAATAAAAAGCTCAGCAACCAGAATAATAAACTTTAACATTTTGACACCGTAAACACGGAAAATGACTGATATTTTTCCCATGAAACGAAAAAAATTGGGCAAATTTCCTCAAAATCCCAAAAATTTTCTCTCTTTCCCCTGATCCGCTGATCGCGAGTTTGAGCACATTTTGCACCCCTGATATGAATTACTGAATATTCCTGGATTAGAAGGTTCATTAAACAAAAGGTGTGCTCTTTTGTGCAATTCAATGCCTTTAAACCTTCTGTTAATTCCTATGGACAAGCAGAAGCTTTATGCGCTCTTTTTTTTTAAGCAATATCCTGAATTGTATTGATCCTTATAATTTGTTCTCCTTTTCAGTCCGGCGTTGCTCTGAGAAACTTTTAGCATCCTTGGAAAACAGTTGGCAAGAAAGTATCATGTTAAATGGGATTTGTGATGCTGTCCTGCATCATGCCAATAAACATTTCAGCATTTATGTAAAATATTGCTCAAGTCAAGTCTACTTAGATCGCACTTTAAAACATTTGAAGTAAGTCGTTAATTCCTTAAGCATAGTTTCTAATGAGATGCAATCCCTTGCATTGACCTAATGCAATGGAATTTAACTACACTCATGTGAATGTGATCTCTTAATGCAATGCAAGTGTGCTTAGCATATTGGCACACAATTTTTTGCACCGACCTTCGATTTTTTCGAGAGCCAAGTTTTAAGAAATCTAAGTCAATTCTCAAAAAACTGTTTTGGGATATTGTTGCAACTCTTGTCTTACAAGAAAAATATTGTTTTTTGTAATTTTCTTCCATTTTAAACTCATTTAAATTGTAATATTTCAAAAAGATAACCTGAATATTTCAAACGACTCTGGGTCATAATAATAGGTTAATGGGGAAAAAAGATGATGGAGGGTGGAATAGGGACAGTTTACACGAGGAATCGAATGTAAGCTATATCGCCTGTCTTAAAATTTTGTGGATTTTTTTTTTTTGGGTCATTACAATACAGTGTCTAACAGTCCTAAAAATTGAGTGATGTGCAACGTTAATTAATTCAGGTGAGCCAATCAAAGCAAAGCATTAAGGCTGGTCTCCAATGAAGCGCAACGCCACGCAAGGAAGCAACGCAGCGAAGTTGAACTACACGCGATCAGATGGGATCGTTCCCAATGCAGCGCAAAGGCTTTGCATCGACACAGGCTGACGCGGCCAAGTTGAACAAATCTCAACTTCTTGCGTGCTCCGCTCCGATTTCGATGGCCGCTGCTTGTCGGGTGAACGTTTGATGAGTCCCGAATCAACAAAAGCAACAAGTAAAGAAGAAGAAATAATGCATTTGGCAGAATTTGTCTTTGAGATTTGTGAATCATGCTGGTGTTACCGAATAATAACTTTTGAGACAACACGAAAATAAAAACATGCCAAGAAAATGGGAGAAAACGCGCAGTTGTATGTCGAAACTAACCTTACCTCACTAACGCAGTCAAAAACTAAAATGTAAACAAACCGACTCCATTTTGAGTGTTCGGCGCGCGCCCTTTGAAATCCTTGATGCTGATTGGTCAATGCTTGCACTCATTGAGAATGCGCCGTGCTGCGCGAACTCGGCCCAACGCGACAAAACGCAACGCTAGCGACGCAAAGCCTTGCGCTCCATTGGAAACCAGCCTTTAGAGTCTAATAACTGTAATCCATTGAACTATCTAATTTTTCAGTCTCAAGCTGCTGTCGCTTAAATACATGTCTGCTAATGCATCCATATCTTGTTACTCAAAGAATGATTTTTGTCTTAATTTTTTGCAGGGAACGAAACTCTAGATTTAATGAAGCTCTCAGTCAGATAGAAAGTGATCCCGTTTGCCATTCTTTAAGTTTACATTCTTTTCTCATGTTACCAATGCAGCGAATAACGCGCCTACCTCTACTAATAGATGCCATTTTGTCAAGACTAGAGCCAGACGATGATGAATTTCTTATGTGCGAACTCACTCTGGCCACTTTAAACAAGGTATCGGATAAGTTTCATATCGCTTTGTCTTGAATAGACGGTTTTAGTGCAAAGTCAACGGTTAGCCAACAACCACAACAATGCACTCATCGGTCGCAATCGGTCGTGATAAAACTCGCGTAGCGTTCCAAACTATCTCACTCACTCTCCCGTGACCCCCATGTACATCCATCTCTTTCTAGTATCGAAATTCGTATACAGGGCCTTGTTCTACGACATATTATTATCAAAATCGCATTAAAATGCCTCGAGAAATTCCACAAAATAAGTCTCTAAATACGATTTTTGAAATTAGAGTGAGATGGCAGTACATAAGGGTCATGTGAGAGCGAGAGAGACAAACTGGCTTTGTTTGGAACGCTCATCGCCGGCTGTCGCCATTACTAAAACCCTCTATTAATTACAATTTTGGTAATAGCTGTTGTAACCCATTGCCTTAAAGCGACGTGCTGGACATGTCCTTATTTTGAATACGGATCTGCCCGTAACTCAGCAACAAAAAACTGCTTTGCAATAATGCTGAAGAGCTTGTGGGTTTTTCTGATAGATAGCGTTCACTCAACTTCTGCAGTTTTGCCACTGGGAGTGCTATTCGCGTAGAATGAGGGTATTAACACCATTGCCAAGCAACCTTTTTTTGAAATTAAAGAATAAGTCAATGGGTTAATATTTCTTAATCCTCAGTGTTTTAAAAATTAAACTATTCCGTATAACAAACTAGAGATGTGTTTTATTTTGCTTAAAATTGATTTAAGCTCTATTGGTTTTGTTGGAAAATTGACTTTGAAAAACTTGAAAAAGGTGTCAAATGATACTCCTCTCACATTTCTTTCAGCTCAGTTTTCTTTCTCTGCTTTATTTAACTGAAACTCAATTTTTATTTAAATCTGTCCCGAGTATCGATTTTTTAAACAAAGTCTCTCCAAAATTATATCTGTTGAGTCCATACTACCTTTTTTTTAATGGTCCAGCAGCCAATTGTGCATTATTTAAATTTCTATTCTATAAAGTTATTAATCTTTTTTACTTTATATTGAATAGATTGTTGAAGACTGCAATGAAGGAGCGCGTAAATTTGAACGATACGAAGAAATGTTGCTTCTTAGCCGTCAGCTGGATTTTTCCCGGAAAGATATAAAAGCTCTGCCCGTAGTCTCGAGTTCAAGGTGGCTGGTCAGATCAGGTCACATGATGCACATAAACGTTGAATCTAGAACTACATTCAGCCGGAAACTTAGTCGACACGTCAAATTACATTTGTTCCTTTTCACGGATCTTTTAGTCATTACCAAAAAAAAGAGGTAAGTAACTTCTAGACTTTGTCTGTTTTCTATCTATTTAATTTAATTTTAAGTTTTTTATTTACTTTTCAGTTTTATTTATTGATTTATTTGAAGCAAGTAATTCAGATTGACGGTGGAGTGATCATGAAAGAAAACAAAAAACTGTAAAATGCTTCGTTTTTCCGTAAACAGCTGTATTAAATGGCTTTGAGTTTATAATTTTAATTTTAATTTTTTTTTTTTCTTGTGAAATTTATTTTTTTACTTTAATTATTTTTTTAATTTTTTAAAAGTTTTGCCTTGAAAATGGCGGAGATTTGAGCCGAAACGACCTCACCAAATTTGCTTGCGTGTTTTCTAGCATTTTTCCATTTACCTGTAGCTTTTATATCAAGTCTTTGCTAGTTTGTATTTTATCTTGTTTCCATGTTATTGAATGGCACAGGACGCACATAGATGTCATCAACCTTTATAGATATTCAACAACTTCACTTGTAATATATTTAAAATCAAAAGTACACGAAAAAACAATACGGGTAAATTACGGACTGTATAGGTTTACCAAGGCACTCCAGTTGTGATGCCCGTAATTCTTGGCGGTGCAATCCATCATTACGGACTCCATCACAGAAAGTAGCGGGCCTCAAGACCGGGAGTACATTGGTAAACCCATAAGGACTAGAGTGTTTTCTCAGTGTATGAGGTTAAAAGGAATGATTCGTATACCATTGAGAGCTGACAATGTTTCCCCTGCGTTCTTATTTTTCTTAGCCAAAAGAAGAAGAAATTAATCAGAATTGAATCTCTGCTTCAATTTAAAACAATTTACGAACAAACCGATCATAACCAAAGAGGCAAAAACAACCCAAATTTAAAAAAAAAAAATTCAATTCGCGAGTTGAGGCTGTTTTAATGTGTCTCGCAACTAGCAAATTGATTTCACTTGTTCACTTCTGCTTTTATCTTCTTTTTTTCCAGCGAAGAAAATTATTCAGTGATCGATTACTGTCCAAGAAACCTGATTCAAATGACTGAACTTAAAGACCCCGGAGTGCCATCATCCAAGTATTTAATTATGCTTACTATGCTCGGAAATCATGAGGGCAAGACTGTGGAGATGGTAAGCTAACAATCTGTTTAATTTAATTAATTCAATCGCAACAGGCGTACAAGCTAAGAACAGGTAGGCCTGTGCGATGTCGATTTCCAAAATCGGAGCGATATATCGAAACATCGAAAAATAAAAAAAAATCAAAAAGTATGGAAACAACGATCCACATCGAAACGTCGATAAACATCGCAACATCGATCTGCTTCGAAAAATCTATCTGCATAATAGCATACAGTTACATCAAAATACTAAAACGTCAACAAAATGATTTCCAAAAAAGTCAATCATTAGATTTTTTAATGCCTTATTTCTTGATTTTTATTTAAGACCCTTAGATCGGAAAATTGAAACCTCATTCGATAATCCCACCATACATTAATCGCGGTCCCGATCGATGTGTTGATATTGATCAATGCTTCACTGTTGATCGATATGAATCGATGTTTCGATCTGGATCTGGATCGAAGTTGCAATGTTTTGATGTGAATCGATGTATCAATGTGGATCGATGTGTGGATCGACTAGGCACAGGCCTAAGAACAGGCTACAAGTGTGAAATAAGGACATGCAAGTGCTACAGATGGGGGTAGACATATTTTACCAAAGAGGGTGAAAGAATCGTAGAATGAAAATAGATTGAAAATATAAATGAGGTTCCAGGACAAAAAAAAATGCAAGAGATGAGATGAAGAATCCCACAACAATTACTAAGCAAAATAACAGAAGAAGAAGGTTAGAGGAACAAGGCTTTTGCAGTGCATACCTACTCTCAAAGAACATTCTGTAAAATGAGCAAGTTGGTCTTCAAAGAAAAATAAATTGGAAGACTGTTTCAATCCACTTCTGACTGACTAGTTTTTCCAGATGGCCTGCTGCGGGTCCTGAGGGGTCACAGACCCCATTTTGAATACTGCTGATCTATTGGATCAAAATCTGTGATAGTTCTTCATTGAGTCACAATACTTGTATTACTACAGTTAAATTTTCATGTGCAACCCTGTTTTTAAGGCGCTTATTTTTTTCTAAAAATGTCTTTAGTCTTCAGTTCTTAATTTGATAAGCAAAAACGACTTCCTCAATAGAGTCCCTTCAATTCCTGGAATAGGCAATAACATGTCTTCAGTTATTAATTTGATAAACAAAAACATATACTCAAGAGTCCCTTGAATTCCTGGCATAGGCAATAGCATGTCTCCAGTCACTAATTTGATAAGCAAAAATATACTCAATGGAGTTCCTTCAATTCTTGGTACATATAGGCAATAACATGTCTCCAGTAATTCATTCACAAGCAAAGAGCTACGCAATAGAGTTCCTTCAATACCTGGCATAGGCATAAACATGTCTCCAGTTATTAATCTCATAAGCAAAGGCTTACTCAATAGAGTTCCTTCAATTCCTGGCATAGGCAATAACATGTCTCCAGTTATTAATTTCATAAGCAAAGACTTACCCAATAGAGTTCCTTCAATTCCTGGCATAGGCAATAACATGTCTCCAGTTATTAATTTCATAAGCAAAGACTTACCCAATAGAGTTCCTTCAATTCCTGGCATAGGCAATAACATGTCTCCAGTTATTAATTTCATAAGCAAAGACTTACCCAATAGAGTTCCTTCAATTCCTGGCATAGGCAATAACATGTCTCCAGTTATTAATTTCATAAGCAAAGACTTACCCAATAGAGTTCCTTCAATTCCTGGCATAGGCAATAACATGTCTTCAGTCATTAATTTAACAAGCAAAGACACACTCAATAAAGTCCCTTCAATTCTTGGCTAACGCAATAACAAACATCATCAGGTAGAAATAGTTAACTATGCAACAAGTTTGCATATTAAGTGCAAAGTTTAGGCTGATTGTTCAGCGTTCTCTTTTTCAGTGGCTGTCTGGTTCTTTTTGTCATATTTTAATATTTGTAAACTTTACTCTGTCAATAGGTTTTAGCGTGTGATAGTGAAACCTCACGGCAGCGATGGCTCGAAGCTCTTTCTAACCCTCAGTCTTCCAATCCAGAGGAAACGCTGTACGAGCAGTGGGACTGTCCACAAGTAGCCGCTACTCATAACTACACAGCTGATCAGCCTGATGAACTGTCACTTCAAATTGGAGATATAGTCAATGTGCGCCAAAAAATGGCTGATGGTAACTACATTTATCATTTGCATTACCTATGTACTATGATCTTCAAAAGAAAGTCATCTCATCGAAACAGTCCTTGAATATGTTGCCCATTTATTTTTCAAAGACTTTTCAATTTTTTTAAGGCATACTTTCAAGTGGCTATGCTGTCAGACTTTAAAATACCTGAAAACTAAAACAAATGTTGGACATACGGCAATTAAATGACTTTAAATGACATTGAAGTGGCATTTAAATGACTTGAAATGAGAAATAGAGAAATACTTCTCTACCAGTTTTTACAAAAAATGTCTCTGTACACAACTTCATCGACGTGAATAAGAGAGCAGTACGGAGGGGTCTCAAATGAATAAAAATGTTGACGTTTTGGAACGCTCAGCAATCTTTTTCTTTGGTCGACGGAAAGCGTGTGTCCCTTATTCAGACAAAGGATGGTTTGTGGTATGATTCTCCATCAGAGTTCGGCCGGGAAATTTCACGTTTTGAAAAATACGAAATTTTCCGTGAAATTTCAATGAAATTTCAAAAGGTCTCTTAAATTTCAAAAAAAATGAAATTTTCTGTCTTTGACTCTTCTCGAGCGTGAATCTCTTAAAGCGTGAATTTTTAATCGAGAAGAGTCAAAGACAGAAAATTTAATTTTTTTTTTAAATTTAAAAGACCTTTTGAAATTTCATTGAAATTTCACGGGAAATTTCGTATTTTTCAAAACGTGAAATTTTCCGGCCGAACTCTGTTCTCCATCCATTACCACGAATTTTTTTCTTATTCTCGCAACTTGAAACTGTATTTTCCTTTCTCACAAAATGTGTCTTTTTTTGTTCAATAAAAATTCCATCAACTACCCATAACGTATTTTATTAGGTACTCAAAAAGTTTTTGAATCAAGTGCGGTTTTGGAATGATGCTGAAGCTTTGCAAATTACTCTCTTCTTCAAAAACATACTTCAAACCTCAGACCAGAGTATTTTAAATTTCTCTCTGATTCAATTTATTTTATTTTTATCTTAGCAGTGGTAGAAAAAATCTCAACCGTATCACCATTTTAATTTGCCTGTTTTTATTTTCCATCAGGTTGGTATCATGGCGAACGGATCCGAGACGGAGAAAAAGGCTGGTTCCCTGCAAATCATACAACTGAAGTAGTATCAGCGCATACGCGGGCCCGTAACCTAAAAGTACGCTACCGACTCCTAGCTTTATCTGGAAATTACCTTCAGTCCAAACAACGGAAAAAAGCTTAGATAAATGTTCGTTCTTCTATTTTGTCCTTTATATAGAAAGTATGAGATAAATAAATTATAATTATGTGTCTAGTTTTTGATGCTGTGATTTAATATTTTTAGGAAAAATAGGTATTAGTACTTTTAAAATTATAATTGTTAATTATTCAAGTTGTTTTAAGAATTTTTTTATAACTTTTTATATCTTGTTTATGAAGGTCTTTTTTCTGACCTTGCAGTTTTTTTAAACTAAAGTTTTTATGTGAAGCAAATGTTCATTCAATAACTCCCCTGTTGTCTTGAGTCAGAGGGAACTTCGATTTTCAGTCAGGGCAAAACAAAGTCTTAATTTTGCAGTATTTTTTAACTGTGATTTTCGAGTTTTCGATGTGTATTCATTTCAGTTCATCCCTTAAGTAACCCAAAATAATGTGCTTTTTCTCTTTCCTTCAAAGTCCATTTTACCTTGGTGCAGGCAAACCTGTTCATAGCAGTGAAAAGTTGAGTTAAGGATATTGTTCCAGATAAATCCACAAAACTCAGTGTTAATGCAATCCATGAACACAGATGTATGGATGTAAATTTATTTTCAATGAAGAAAAATTGTTCTTGAACCTGGACAAAGGAGCATCTTTAATGAACAATATCAATTATTAAGTTCAAAAAGCTAAATAAAAAATTAAATAATCGTCATTGTAATTATGTACTGATGTGGCAGATCCAATTTGTGATGTTATTCATTTTACTTGCAGTATTTACAATGTTGCAGTGTATTTTTTGAATGTTGAAATCGATTCTGTTCTCAATAAGATCCCTCTTTCTGCACACTGTAGGATGGTTAAATTTTTTATTCCCCTGAGATTTTTGTTCATTGAATATACTGTATCCAAATTAAGTACCGTCAATTGACACCTGAGATTTTGACGAAGGTAGACCACCTGCTATGCGTAGAGAGTCTTTGTGATAAGTATTGCAGGTTGCCTACCTAAACCAAAATCTAAGGAGTCCACTGAAATTATTTAATTCGTCGGCTGTAAAGAAAATCAGCATTGTAAATGCACTTTGCTCATTTGTCTAACCCAACATTTCCCTTTCGGGCTTTAATTATATTTGCATTTTTAGATGTCTTTAAAAAAACAATTTTCCGTGGCTCTCCTTCATTTTTACAGTTTTCTGTTCTGAATTTGTCATTTTTTCATGAATATTTTACAGTAAATTTTCCAGCGAAAGCAAAGGCTATTAGATGAAAGTTTCATGCAGCTAAAAACTCCAAAAATTATCAAACAAAAAATTTAGTGCCATATTTTCTCTGCTTCATCTAGGTAGATTTTCAAGCACTCATTTTAATTCCAAAGAATTTCAGAAAAACTTATAAGGAAAAAAATACTATGTAATAAAATTTGATTAATTAAACCAATCAATATATGTACTTCTATTAGTCAGAAATTTATTTGTTGCGGATATTTTGCCAAGGATTTCCTTGGCATGGTTCCTTGTCTGAGGGTGCCTGCGACTGCTCAATTGAGACCAAGTTAGTTTTTGCATGAGAGTTTCAACAGTCATTCTTTATCAGAACAAGCCTCTATCACTTCATTTGGTTGATAAATTTGCTGGCAAGATTTGTGTCCACCATTTGCCTTTACATGCTTCATCTGTGAATTTCAATCATTGACCGTACAGGCCATTAACCAGAGGGGGTCAAGGGGAGCTCAGTCCCCTCTTAAGTGAGTCTGAACCTCTGCTACCAAAAAATTATACGACAGTCTTTCTTACAATATCAGGGTAGCCATAATTTAGATTTCTTAATTCCTTGACTTTGCCGGGTTTTCACATCAGCCGTACAGCCAACAAAAAGAATTCCATCAGCGGCTCACTTCCAAAATTTTCAGATGCTTAATTGAAATGGCCAAGAGATAATTCAGAAGAAGAAAAAATTTATAAAAGTAAAGGAGGCTGAGTAAAAACTTGTAGGAAAAAAAAAATTGCCAATTCCCTGAATTTTTCTGTAATATTTTTGTAACTCTCCGACTTTTCAGACAGAAAAATTCACTACCGCTTCCTGATTTTCCTGGTTTTCTAAGTCAATGGTAACCCTGAATATTGAAACGTTTGCCTCCTCTAGAGACTAGTCAGCCCCCTTCCCCCTTACGCTCTTAAATAAGCTGCGGGCATGTTATCACAGCTTTAGCTAAGTAGACTGTTTCCCTTAATTTATTTCAACTCTATTAAAGAAAAGACATTCCTTTCATTGTATTTCCATCACTTTCAAAAATTAGTTATCTGTTAGTCATTTTTTGTACCTTTGTGCCTGGAGACCAAAATTATATTTTGCTTTAATTTGTTTCAAAAACAATGTGTGATTCAAACCTTTATTAATAACATGCTGCTCTTAATCCTGTGGAAAATACTGTAAGTACAGCAAAATATTAAAAGAGTGCAAGTTTTTGCATATTAATAAATAGTAAAATAAATGTATACTTATTTATTGTTTATTTTTGGTTATTTTTCTTTTCTTTGTTTGTTTGATTTTTTATTTTCAGTCCTCTTTAGTTACTATCTTTTAGGCAACTCTTGCAAATTCCGTTGCTCCAAAAGTTATTTAACGTTTCAAAGAACCTCTATTAACTCTTTGACAGGGTAATGATCAACTGGTGGGTGACCATGTGACCAGTGTAATGAGTGTCACCGTACTTCCACAATAATGATCCAACTTTGAGTTGTCGCTTGTATGTCTAAGACAAATATTGAACAGATCCAGGCATCTATATTTAGAAGACATTTTGAGGGAGTAGATTGGGAGGGAGGGGGGTATCCTATAGGACCTAAAAACAAACTAGATAGTGCCATATGACTTATTTGTTGGGAAGTTACTAATACCCCCTAGCCCTGGTGGTCATAAGCACAAAAAGGTGACCTTTGAAAGGGCAAGAATTTTTGAAATTCTAAATACGAATGGTTTGCTTCTGTGACATTTTTTGGTGCTTATAGAGCAAGACTTATCAAGTATTGTCTTTGACAAGCTACATTGTTAATACTTCAGACTAGAATTGATCTGTCAAACAGGATAATTGAAGTGACTTACATTGATGAAGCCAACTTTTTAAGAAATTCAGGTAAAGTCAGGGACAAAAATAATGTTAGACAACTTCTTGGATTTTGGTGTAGGTAGAGGCCACCCTACAGTGCTTAAATTCATTGAGATGAGTATTGTGGGTTGCCTACATACGCAGGAGTCGTCTGACATTCTTTTTGTCTTTGACTGTACAGAATCCAGTAATTTTACATAGAGGAGAAGCTCACTTCCTTTAAGGTGATTCTACGGCAAACTCCCAAAAATTTTAATCCGATAGATGGCGTTACTTGTCGCTGGCTCTGAAAAAAGCTGTTTTTTTACGGTTTTCGGCTGTTTTCTCTGAACAGACGAATAGTAGACAAAAAATCGGAATGTCAGCACCTGCTTAATTTTTTGCTTGATTTTTTGAGCCATAAATGGGCCAAATTGGTTCTATAATAAAGGCATAACTATGCAAAGAATAGTCATATCCCAGTTAGCAAATAACTGCTCCGATCGCGCACCGAGCGGTATGCGCGAGCGCAAAGAACGTCTCCGAATGTATGTAATTTGGAGTTGTATCAGTAAAGATTACAGGTGAAACAAAAATCTGTAATCTTTACTGATACAACTCCAAATTACACCTGATTTTTTCTCTGCATAGATACGCCTTTATTTTAGAACCAATTTTGCCCGTTTATGGCTCAAAAAATCAAGCAAAACATTAAGCAGGTGCTGACATTCCGATTTTGTCTATTAGTCGGCGGCCTTGGTGGCTTGGTAGCTAGAGCATCTGGCTGCCAACCCATAGGTCCCAGGTTCAAATCCTGTTAGTGGTGACAAAGTTTCTGAAATGCTAATTGTAAGTTCTCTGCAAAAAGCGACTTCCAATAACAGCATTGAAGCAAATTTGGACGCCTAGAGCATGTGGGGTCAGCCATGTTGGTCTAGCGTTTAGCGTGTGCGCCAGATACCGCATGGTCTCGGGTTCGAACTCAGGCACGGCCATTAAGTAGCCTGTGATGAGTTATGGCACATGGTCCAATGCTAGTTAGTTTGTTTGCCCATATCCCACTGTCATCAGTGGATCAAGCGCGGACTACTAGGGGGGCCAAGTGGCTCCTGACCAAGGCCTCTGCTTGGTATCCGTACTGGCTTGCGATTTTCGCAAGTTGGGAGAGCAGACTCACAGGTGTAATGGTCGGTGTGACTTGGGGGGTTGCGGTTGGGTCAGAGAGTGGGAATCAAAGGGTAAAGATCTGGGAAGTAACTTAAAAATAATAATAATAACACGAGGATTAGCTGCCGCTACTTAAAGTAACTAAAAAAAAAAAAAAAAAAAAATCGTCTGTTCAAAGAAAACAGCTGAAAACCGTAAAAAAACGGCTATTTTCGGAGCCAGCGAAAAGTAACGCCATCTATCGGATTAAAATTTTCGGGAGTTTGCTATAGAATCACCTTAACCTCTTTCATAATAGCCCCCTTTTTTAGCAAAAGAATTTGAGGATCTGGGGTAGTGATGCCACACTTATGCTGCTATTGAAACGTGATCATTAAGACTCACTCAACGTATTGATCAGAGATTACATACCTTAAAAACTTTTACGAAGAAAAAACAAAACAAAAAACTGTTGAAATTATGAGATCAATTTTTTTTTTTCATTTATTTCATTATTTGTCATACATAAAAAGTTTTACAGTGTTAGTGATACATTTAGCTAACTTACAGATTAACAAAAAATATATGTACTTTTCATACATAAATTTGAAAACAAAAACATTGAGAAAATTATAATTATGAGAAAATGTAAGGAAGTACAAGTGAAAGCTCAAAGCAACAAACAGTGATGTGGTTGACTCATATCTTCAAACTTCATTTTCTTTCCTTGCGTTTACTTACTAATCTATTTTGGTTTTAATAGCTTGGTTATTCGGCAAGAACTTGAATTATTTTGCTTTGAAACATCAGTCCAGTTAAAATAGCTATGAATACTTCATAGCGGCAACCCAGAGTAAGAGTGAAATCATTTTCCTCTTCACTGAAAACTGGTGAAAAAACTTGGAGAATTCTTTGGCGGGATTTACAAAAAAAGGACTTGATTATCAAAATAGATAAGAGAATTGTTCTTCACTGATTCAGAAGGTTATTGAAAGGGGTCAAACGGAAAGTGACCTGAAACTTTTTTGACCTCTTGTATCATCAAAGATGAAAATCAGGGAAAAATTACCAAACTGTTGGACGTTATCAAAGGGAAATCTAGAATTTTCTATGAGACCTAGCTGACACCAGGGGCCGCTCATGCAATTTGGCTACCATGCTTTTTTTTTCATTTAAACTCAAGTAAAAAATTGATTGTAGAAAAGTCAGTTTGCCTCATCAAGAATTGATTATTGTCCTTCAGTTTAAATGCAAAATACCAAATGTTGTCAAATTGCACCGATCTACCACTGCACAGTAATAACCCTGAATATTTTCAGTATGCCTTGTACAATTTATCATGTACGATGGCACTAACCGTGAATTGTTTGAAATGAAAAGTTAAAATAAAAAAAGGGGGAAAAATATTGCGCAATGCAACAAGTTTCACGTACGTCAGAACAAGTTACGAAACATAGTACTTGCTTAACTAAAATCCATTACGTTCCTGGGTCATAATTTCAAAACGGGCCAAATGGTGTCCCAACGAGATTACATTTTTAAAAAAGATCAATTTAGTTCGATGTTCCGATTTTTAAGGCGAAGGAACTTAGTTTTATGAGGATCACTAGTAATAATTGCTTTTAAAGTTATTTAAATACTAATTTTAATTGTTTCATGGTTCAAAATGTCCGTCGGTTACGCGTCCCTTACACGAGTTTTTGGTATTTAATTTAAGTTTTTGACCATATTTTGAGGCTGAAATGAATTTTGAAGATAAAGGAAATGCTTAAAAAAACTCCGTAGAACACGTGTAAACCATCGTTTTTTACGAAATGACTTTTCTTCATGCCATAAATTGTGAAAAACGGTTGTCCCCCGGTTCCAAAATGTCTGTCGGTTACGCACGGATTTTACTGTTTTACAACATCTTAAAAGTTTATTTAAAAGTGAAACTGGGTAACTTACGATTTTCTCAACCACGCTTCAACGTTCTAAACAGAAATCATCAACATCTGTGCAAATGGATTTTATTTGGAGACGATTTTCACCAACAAATCCGATCTCGTAATTTGCCTATGGTCCTAGTCAGTGGCACTTAAATATACGAAAAAGGTTGGTAATACAGTAAAGTTCCGCCCTGTAATTTTTAATTCAATTCAACTGCCGTAATTTACTTTAAAAATCAACATCAGAGATTATTGTAACAAGTAATATTGTTGCTATTAAGTACTTTTGAAATAGTCGGTTACGTAACCGACAGCGTAACCGACAATCGACAAGTCTTTTTGTTTGTTTTGTTATTGGCTTTTTTTTGTCTAAAGACTGAAAATAAATCATTTATCATTTATCATTTTTTTTATTTACCATTAGTTCATCATGCGTTTCCGGCTGTTTCCGCGGCACATGAGAAATATCGAAAATTCAGCGGAACCCTTCGGTAAAAAGTCTTTTCTAGTAGTGCTAAAGGTAAAAAATTACTTCTTGGGTTTAAATTTTGACTTGAAATTTTCACGGAGCATGCATGCTCAATTGGCCCGATTTGAAATTATGACCCTCCTCCATTAATCATTATTCATTCAACCTAATTGATTTAATTGCCTTTTTTCCACTTTATACTCCAGCATTTATTTGAAAGGTATAAATAAAAAATCGCTTAAATACTTGGAGAGACGCTCAGGATTTTTTGCCAAACTATAAATTCCTTCTTTGGTTGTTGTTTCATAATACTGAGAAAGTTATCTACTAAGGCTAAAACAGAAAATAGCTAATTATTGCATACTTAGTAAAATTTTTAAAGTATATAACTAAAAAATTATATCAGGATTAAGAAAAACAACTCAATTTCAGAATTTTAAAAGAAAACAAAATACTCTTAAAAATGATAAGACTAATAAAATTATGGACATAAAATCTCTAAATTTGATGATCATGAAGAATTTGATGATGATAGTGATAATGATAATGATAGTGATAGTGATGGTAATGATGCTGATGATAATGGTTGACAAAAAAAAATTCTCTCTTAAAAGGTTAACATAATTACATACGCTTTTTAAATTTATTTCATACCACTCGCTCCGTAAGTAATTAAAATCAATCAATTACTGGTTAAAACATGAAATTACTTTTAAATTTTTACTTACATAGTCTTCAAGAATAGGTTCGAGCTGTTCTTAAAATTGAAGCTGACCGAACCAATCTCTGATCAACAGATTGAATTGATCAGCAAATCGACAACTATCAGTTCGTTCGGTTTCAACCCCAAGTTCATCTTTGTAGGTTTGGAGGGACTCAGGTTCTACTGGAACAATTAGGACGGCCAAACCATCTGATTTTTATAAAAAAAAAAAAAAAAAGCAATATTTTTTCCTTATTTTAGCCATTGAATCCGTCATTATTTCTATTGCTTGAGGAGTGAGTGATATGGAATCTTGTCAAGAGAGAATGAGGCAAATAGCAGCTCTCACAAAGAATAATTTAAGAATTGGGTACCTAATAAATGAGTTCTTTTGTGCAAGAGTGGTATAAGTCCAATATTTGAAAAATTCAACAAATTCAAATGAATTCATTCTTTACTTCATTTGATAAAAATGTAAAAATTTGATTCTGCTCACTTTTCGCTTAAACGACTACGTTTAAATGAGAGAATACATTGGCCTACTTTCAGTACAATTTTCTTGAAATTGAAATTTTGGACCAATACCACTCTAGCACGGAACAGCTCAAAATAATATAGAAAAGATGAATGATGATGAAATGAGAGTAAAAATTACAACAATAACAATAACAACAGAATTAATTGAGGTGGACTTAAACTTGGCATAACTAATAATGAGTTGAAAATATAAATCTAGGCAGACATAAATTATTTTCATGTTAAGCTTTCCACTCGACATAAGTAACACTTGGTTTTTACAAAAGTGATCAACAAAAGTCTAATCAGATTCGTAGGAGGAAAAAGGATACATTTTTCTTAAAGTTGTCTTCCTGACTTCACAGCATTCCTTGAGACATATGCAGGAAGCCGACATTTCTCACTTATTTTTCTGAATGCTGGTTTTCTGATCAAAACTTGTTAACAAATTTTTGGATGTATGATTTTTTGAAACATAGCTCTAATGTTTGGTTTTAGGGACTGTTTTAAATCCCATTCGTTTGATTGAAATAAATTACAGTATTTACTATTTTTCTCTGTTGTGAGCTGTTTTCAGAAAGGAGACAAAAATCAAGCATGGCTGTATTTTGCTGCTTGGAACAATGTATCGCATAAACTTGCGGACTTACAATGAATCTAAACATAAAATGCTAAGAAGATGTAAGTAAAATAAAGTAAACAAACTGGAGAAAAGTGCCTAGTGTTATAAAATACAAATTTCATATCATTGACATCATACTAAATTTATGACTAAACATTAAACACCACCCTCAGCATTGGCTCCAAGATTCTTTTTATCACTCAGATGGTCTGCCGGAAGAGGAAGTCAAATGCTTCTAAAGATATTATTACTTAAAGAGAGTGCAAAAAAATGGTCAATTCTCATAATTTTATTAAAAACTTTTGGAGGCAAAAGAAAGAGGACAAGTTAATGTTCGAGAGACGGATAGCGGTAACTCGAAAAGATTATAGAAATCAAGAACCAATCAGTTCTTTAAAATTGCAGCGCTTCTCCATAGAGCCTCTGATCATTTGCCTTACTAATGAAGAGCACCAAAGTGGCAAAGGAGGGAAAAAATTTGGGAAAAAGACGAAGGTAGATTAAACTTTGGTTTAAAAAAATATGGGATTTTTTAAAATCCACATCATAAAATTTTTTTACAATCCATTTTACAAAATGCTCACCAAAAGTTTGCGTAGGTACATTTTTTCTCTCTAAAATAATTGATTGAGTTGAATGAAATATAGATATAAAAATAAAAATACCTATTCAAGTTATGGCTGTCCTTCAATAATTTTCTCCAATTGGCTAGAACTGTGCCAAATGAAAACAATGAGATACGTTCGTATACTAAATAATTGTAATAAATAATAGGTATTTATTCACTAAAAAATCACAGAGTTTTAACCAGAGACATTAGTAGATTGAAATGAAAACAGTGATGTAGCTGAAAAAATATAGTCTGGTGAAGAAATAATTAATCATGACCACAGGGTGTGCTGATCATGGTTTAGCTCTTTTCAGAACAAGTTGGATGGCAAGGTCAGCAATTTGTTGGGAAAGAATTGTTGCCAAGCTGTTTGTTGATGTCACTCATTGCTCCTCACCTGGGACTTCACATTTCAAATTACTATTTGACTAGTAATATGTTTCTGCGGAAATAAACTTATTACTTAATTTGAATGAGACAGGAAAAAAGAATCAGTGATTGGTTTCAATGGTCACAATTTTTGGTCCATCTTGTGCTTATTTTATTAAATACATATTCCTCACGATTCATTAAATTTTCAGCGACTAACATTACTGGTGCCTACGTCACTAAGTAAAGTCATAGTTTAGACATTTTCTCATTAAAAAAGAAAGCAAATTTTCATTCAATAAGACTCACGATTGATGACAGAGAAAAAATTTAACGTTGACATTAAAATAAATATTTTATTAAATAATTTATCACTTAAAACTAAATCGATGAATAACTTAAAATAGTTCATTTTACATAATATCACGGACAGAATAGAAAACTCTAAAGCAGAAAATATCACTTTCCAATTATTGGAAAAAGAAAAAGAATTTAAAAAAAAAACCCTTTCCTTCTTCAAAGAATAATTCATTTCCGAGAAATGAGAGGATTGAACGCAATGATGATAATGAGACATGTTTTACATCTTGCAAAATATTTCAGTTTGATGATCTGGAAGGGATGAAAAACATTGATTCATTCTGGTGCAGTCGCTTAAAAATATTTGAAAGACCAATTTACTTGACTGAACTCATTGCTTCATTCAATTGAAGTTGAACTTTGAATGGTGTAAGAATTGATGAATCATCTTTGAAAAGCTCAAGAAGAGAAGAGATATGGATTGTTTCACATGAGTTTTAGTAGATTACAGAATTGTCCTGTGATCAGCCCAGTATAACATCTGTCATTGGTGGGATGATGAATTTGGTACTTACACAGGAAGCTGTGATCTCACTAATTGCGCATATGCATAGGACAATACCAATTCTGGTGGAACTGCCCCTAGGTAATTAGTAATTACCTACCTCATACTTAGATTACATACTTGAAGAAAGTTAGAGAAAGGTAGAAAGAAATCTTGTTTCCTTCATGCAACAATAACAGTCAGTTTTGATTAGAGATCAAGAAGGTAAGAGTTTTTTTTGTCATTACAAACTTTTATTTAGTTAAGTACCTACCTATCTATCACATTTCACAGGTTTTTAAACTAGCAACAGCTATTTTGACATATTTATATATATTTTACAAACGGCTGGACTCATTGCATGGCTTCATCACGTATGATCACACTTTTTGGTAGCTTAGCTTTATTTAAAGTTAACATTCAAAACTATCAAACTTTGTTACCACAAAAATTGATTAAATAAATAATTTTATCTCCTAGAATCCATCCACATCAGATTTTTCGGAAAACCGTGGACTACCAGAGGACTGAACAACGTAATGAGTGAGTCTTGTGGGTAAACATCCTGCGTTTAGTTGATAAAATTCGACAAGTTGTAACAAGTCATAAAATTTTGTCACACCGTTGTCCAGGGAAAAGCAGACTGTGTCGTCTATAGAGGGATCAACAGCCTAAAATATAACAAAAAAGAGAAAGAAGATATTAATAACGTAATTCATTTATAGATTATTGAAAAGATGAAACAGGCTGCTTTTGATGAGGGTAGCCCATAGAACCCTAAACTTTGCTCACTTGTATACATTTTTAAAAATTATCTCTCTCAATCTGATTTTATATCTTAAGAGCGTAGGAACTCCAAAAACTTAAGGTCAGTCGGGATCTCATTTTCTATGTCCATTATCCAGGTCAGCTTTTAAACCCTGTGCAATTAATCATATCCAAAATTTGTACAAGTCTACCCATCAGTGGCGTAGCCAGGAATTTTTCTAGGGGGGGGGGTCCGGGGTCCGAAAGTTGTCAAGGGGGGGATCCAAAGATACTAATTTGGTAAAATTAGTCTAAAAACGCAAAAAATTACCTTTTTTTAGGACAAATTTCGGTGTCAATGGGGGGGGGGGGAGCCCAGACCCCCTGGACTCCCCTTGGCTACGCCACTGCTACCCATCATAGAGGGTAGAAGATCATTTTTCATTATTTCATTTTTTATTGAACCCAGTTTAGAATCAGAATATCGGAATAGGTACTCTAATTATTCTTTTATTTTTTTGTTTGTTTTATGTTTGTTTTTTGTTTTTGTTTCCTTTGCTAGTCGTTTTAATACTTACATTATTCATCCTTACTGGTTGTATATGTGAATGTATGACTTTGGAACCACATTTGAAAGTTAAAACAAACGAGCCAGGACTGCTCCGACTTTCACGCACTAGGAACACGCTGGAAAAACAGAAAAAAAAACAATCAATCATTGTTAAAATCAAAAACCTGACTGTCAGAAATGTAGGCTACAAACAGATAAGAAAGTCTTGAGGAAATGCAGGAAAACATGAGTTTTTAATGATCATTACAATTTGAAGATTTTATTTACTCAAATAGCATCGGAAATCAAAAGGTGGGACGATGCATACATGATCAACTATTGAAAACTCTTGACCGCGTATGTATGATTGCCTACATTAGTATTTGAAGGCTCCCAATGATGAATTGGATTACGATACGGATGAACTTTTGTACTAGGGATGACTTTACATATGGGTGTGGATCCGCAGCAATTTGGCAACCATGCATTCTGTCCATTTGAACGTACGAGAAAAAAAAATCGATTCTTGAGGGGGCAATGGCCCTTTCACTAATCGACTGTTTCTCATGCATTCAAATTGGAAGAATCCGCACTTGCCAGATTGCATATACAGGGTAAGTACTTTGGTGCAACAAGCAGTGCTTGCTAAATAGCCGACTTGAGATATGGATGAAGCACATATTTAGCAAAATGATGTTTTTTCCGATACAAACGTTTGCACAATGATAGTGTAAGTAAATGCGATCTCAAATGAGAGGAGAGAGAGAAAAAAAAAGGAGCATAAACGGTTGATTGCAATTATCCGTCCACGACAATAATCTACATTAGGATCGACCTTGGGTGAGCCACCTCATTTTGCCATCAGCCCGAGGCGCCAGTTGCGGAATTTAAAATTAGAAAAATGAGATGCGATTGACGAATACATGTGGACGACTTCGGGGCGTAAGGAGCGGGTGGGGTAAAAGTATTATAGTATTTAGACACTTACCCATCAACCGTGCCATATTGATTAATTAGTTGAGCGGCCTGATCACGAGACATGCCGCTGTGGAACCATGGTTGCGTTACATGGATTCCGGGCCCGGGCTCGAGACCCGACCGCGAGACGGATGGCCGTGGATTCGTCCGCCATCTCCGCCTCCAGCTATTCCCCTCGGCTACGGCTATTGCTCGAGCTTCTTTGGGATCTTCAACGATTCGGCCCACACTCCCCGTGAAGTCCATCGCTACTCGAGACCGGACACTCTCCTGCACAGAACACAAGAAAATAAAATAAAATCATTACAAAACGTGAATCATTTATTCCTTCGAGACATCAATTTTAAAAAAAAAAATAAATAAATAAATAAATAAATAAATAAATAAATCAAAAATAATTCCTAGCAGTTTGGTTAGAGATCAGAGTTGGGCAACCGAATAATCAGAAATAATGAAATGACTCCGGCAACACTGAAAACTGGGTTTGCTACCTGAGTTGAGGAAAGGGAAACACACGGAAGGTATAGGTCAATTGAGGCATTTTTCGGTAAATGGGCGTATGGCGAAAAAACGACTTTCGAGAAAAACGCGTTTGAAAGTTTAAAACGTTATAACTTAGAGACTACTGCAGATTTTTCAAAATTTGAAAGACTGACTAATAGAACAAACATTCAATAAGAACTCTACTTAATTTCAAGTTTTTAGAGTGAAAATTAGTTGAGCAGTGAAAGTTCAAAGTTGAAGCGTTATACGCCCTTTTACCGAAAAACGTTTTTTTTTTCTCTCCCAGCCTATCCGACAAGTATTGTTTGGGTTAGATTTGGGTCACAAACTTGAAGAAAAGGAAATTGTTAGAAGGAGGGATGGTATTAAGGCCCTTTTGGGCTCATTTTTGGCCAAAAAGGAGGGTTTTATTGTTGTCATCGGAGACGGAGCCAAAAACGCAAAAAACCCACACACTGACATACACACACACACTGACATATCCACACACACACTGACATATCCACTGAGCTCTTATCAATATCAGATACATATGCGATGTGAGTACAGATATCGCGAGCGCGAGCCGCTGCGAGTACCGCTCGTAAGAGGCACTGTAGCCCATAAGTTTCTGAATTCAGCCGAGGTGGGTCCATTCGAACGATTGATTCGTGGTTATTTTCCGTTCAACATATGAATAACTTTATATCACCTGTTAGGTCACATCGTCAGGATTTCAAAAACGAGTTCTCCAAAAAAAAGGGCGTAAATCGCCATACGCCCATTTACCGAAAAATGCCTCAATTGTAGAATTATTCGTCGAATAATTCGATTGACTCGGCGTAGCCGGACACACCGAATAATTTCCGAATAATTTTTTGCCCAACTCTGTTAGAGATGAACATAGGCGAAGATAGCCCCCCCCCCCTCCCCAGACAATTTTGGAAACAAATAACGTTTAGCCATTTGGCCATGTGATTTGGCACATTCCAACGTGTCGACTCTCGTGGAGAATTTAACCCTTTATGGGCCAAGCCCGAGTATGTACTCGTTTTTCTCCTCTATAGTCTATTTAACATTGATTCAGTCTTCATTTTGGATAAACGCGAATATAGATGGGAGCACTGCAATAGATAAGGTCTCGTCTGGCGCCTTCAATCCGCCGTATAGGCAATTCCAACTCCATCAAGTACGAAAAGTTAAATAATAATTAGAACATTAAAAATTAGAGCCGGGATTTATAAAATACGAAAATTCCCATAAGCCTCAATGATTGCGAGTTAGGCAAATTAGACATAGCATCACTCGCACTCACTACAGTAGCGGCCCGTGAGATTTGGCAACCATGCCTTTTTCCCACTTAAACTTAGGTAAAAAATCGATTCAAGCGGAGGCTGGCAGCCTCCTCGAGTTTCGATTGTTTTCCATGTATTTAAATGGGATAAAAACACTGTTGCCAAATCGCACGAGCCGCCACTGACTCACTAAGCTTTTTGCGACATGAGTTTTATAAACTACGGCCCTAACTATATCGACCAAGATTTTGCGTCTTTTCTTTGTTTTCAACTTAAAAATGCCAAAAACACGACTTTTTCCCAATATTGACTAGACTCTGTTCAAGATAAGAAGGCGGGTGAGAATTCAGGTAGTAATGCACTATTTAGCAACAGTGCGGCTATACCGGCTACTCCAACCCCTCGCAGTGGCCGTTGTTCTTCCGAACTCTCTCTTGGCACGGAGGATTTCCAAGAACCGACAGACTCAACAATTTACACACGTCCAGTGAAAATTGCGAACGGTGAAAAATTCGAAAAAACGGACGAAATTTTCGCCCTAGCGGGCCAAAACTCGGCAAAAATAGTCGACTTTGAATATTCATGACTCTCATATATTCGATATTATAGACGAAATATTCTGAATTTAATTTCGACTGAAAAATACGAATTTCTGAGAGTCATCAATATTCGAAGTCGACTATTTTTGCCGAGTTTTGGCCCTTTAGGGCGAAAATTTCGTCCGTTTTCTCGTATTTTTGACCGTTCGCAATTTTTACTAGACGTGTGTAAATTGTTGAGTCTGTCGGTTCTCGGAAATCCTCCGTGCCAAGAGAGAAGTCGGAAGAACAACGGACACTGCAAAGGGTTGGAGTAGCCAGCATAGCCACACTGTTGCTAAATAGTGCATTACTACCTGAATTCTCACCAATGAGCTATAACTTTAGAGTGGCACATCAAGGGACGTTCCGCTGGTTCATTGTTGTCACCTAGGGCGCCGCCATCTTGCCGTAAAAATCGATTTTGAGGTTAAGTTTTGTAGGTTGTTTCCGGTCGTTTCGTAAACAAACTTGGGTATCGCCGGAAACGGTCTTCAAAATTTAACCTCAAACCTTGGAATCTGCCGTCCAAATTCCGATTTTTCCCGGGATTCCTTCTACCCTGTGTAGCACAAGGTGGACCAGCCCGCTACCACTCTAAAGTTATAGCTCCTTGCCGTAGCCAGGAAGTTTTGTAATCAAATGGGGCTCTTGCAAACTTTTCCTACAGAGGATTGAAGAGTTGATTCTTGCATAAAAACCTATGTGAAAATGACGATTCATATATACGTTGAAAATTCACGAAATTCGCTCTCAGAATCGGGCATAATGGCGATCCAACGAAGGTATCATGGGAGATCCCTAACTAAATTGAGACATATCAATGCGTGTTTCCGTAGAGAAACTGACAAATTAGACAGGAATCTCCCATGATACCTTCGTTGAAGCGCCATTACGATCTCACCGCACGGAAAAAAACTATGATGAAAATAACCATACGGATACCTGATTTTGGCACCTGCTAGATGTTATGGTAATGTTAACCAGTAGTATACTATGTTTTGACTAGGTACTAGGTGATGTTACCTGATTGCATGTCGAATTTACTCAAAGTATCGGTAAATGTACAGTCGGGGATAAAAAGAATGTCAGAAGACTCCTTGAGGTAGGCCACCTGCAATGCTTAAATTCATTGAGGTAAGTATTGAGGGTGGCCTACTTAAAGGAGATGCCTGACATTCTTTTTGTCCCCGACTGTACCATACGTAGGGTCAAGTTTACCATAACATCTAGCAGGCGCCAAAATCAGGTATCCGTATGGTTATTTTCACTAATCTTTCTTTTTCCGTGCGTTAAAGCAGTTTTGAAAGTTTGTTATACTGAATTTTAGACTTTTTCAGAGTGATTTTAGTAAATTTCGCTGGTTTTTAAGTTAGATTAGACTATTCATTTCCTTACAGCAAAAGTTTGCAAGAGCCCCATTCGCTCATTTGATTATACGTGTTGGAAAAGGCAGTGGCGGCTCGTGCAATTTGGCAACCAGATGTTTTGTCATTTAACCGTATGCAAAAGTATCGATTTCTTGGGGGTGCAATGCACCTCCTAAACATCGATTATTTTACATAGGTTTAAATGGAGAGGATCCGTTGTTGCCAAATTGCACGAGCCGCCACTGGGAAAAGAACAGAAACAGGTGCTGAAGTCACGTGACAGCTACTTATATCCATCATTTTCTAACGCACATGAGTTCAAATGAGCAGAGAGAGAGACAGAGAAATGTCTGGCTGCGGCCATGCCTTGAATCGATATTTTACATCTTTAGACACCTACAATCTAGATAAGGCATCTTTGTTCGCAGCTCACCGAGTACATTTAATTCCCTTCAAGAGAGAAATATCGAAATTCAGACCCTCGCGCAAGTCCCATTTAGAAAGGGAAATTATTTTGGTATTCGTCGATCAAATACAAAGCAGGTGTACCTTATTGGTGTAGGTAAACGATGGGGCCGTTGTTATGCTAACTTATTTTGGTTGAAGTGTGATTTATCAGTCGGCATGATCACAAGTGTGGTTTAGGATCCACTGGAGGTGAAAAAGAAGGATGTGGTGGTGGGATGAGGGGAGCAAATGTAGCGACGGGAGGGGGGGAGGGAGACCTATGGTGTCAATCAAGCGAACTAAAAGCAGAAGTTTGCTGAGTAACTGGTATGACTCACAAGTACTATTTTATTTTTCCACGCGAGCTGAACTCGCGAAGTCTCTCAAGGTCCCTCTCTTTGCAGAGCTCTGTCGCGTCGACCCCCTCCCCGCGTGCCATTCAAACACGGAACTTTCACTTGGTATGTATTTCACTGGCTCGTTTCGAAGAATTTTGACTTGGGGGTGGACTGTTCAGTGTTGACGCGATTAAACGTGGCTTCAAAATTACGTAAAGTTGGCCTAACCCAAGGTTTGGTCATTTATAATTTGGCCGACCACGCTGTAATACCTAATCTAACCTGGCCTAACTGAACCCAACCTAACCTTCACAAGAGTTTAGGGGAAACGAATTCTCCCCATTATACAGCGTGGTCAGTCAAAGAATGTAATTATACAAGGGTTGTGGATTATGCAGCTGATTGCACAATGTACATTTTGTCCGAAATACTTGTACATTTTGCACATACATCAATTTGTACATAATTTTTTGACGGTATCACCAAAAAGCTTTTCGATGCATTTCAAATGGCCAGTGGCGGTCCGTGGGTTCAAAGGTGGGGGCTTGAAAACATTTTATGGCCTATTCCTTCTATTTTTTTTTTTTTTTTTTTTTTTTTTTTTTTTGCTCCTCTAATTTTAAGCCCTTCTCCATTTAAAATCGAGGAGGAGGCTTCAGGTGTTAACGACCTTTGTTTTTACCTTTTCTGAAACCCTTGTCCATAAAAGTGGGGGAGGTTTTAGCCCCCAAAGTCTCGCCTCTAAGGATTGCCACTGCAAATAGCACGTCTCGACGAAGACATCGCCGAAAAAGGAAAGGAAAAGGGGCCGAAAATCAAATCCAGCGGTAGCATCAGTTTGAGAAAGTGACTTTTCGTTGGCTGAGTTCTTGAATCAACGAGTCCTCAGGTAATTTTAAGAGCGCATCGTTACTTTTGCGTCAATCTATACATTTGGAATCAATGCTTAAAATCACTGAAGCGAAAGTTCGCAATAGACACTCATTAATTACTGCGTGATTGAAATCGAACAAATTGTTTAAATTGAATGGATCAAAATGAATCGTGAAGACGAGTGTATGCGTATGACAGGATTGAAGAGAGAATCAGATGATAATAAAAGCCGTGCCGAGCGATTCAGACGCTTCGCAATGCCCAAAGCTATAGAACGTTTATAAAACTGTCGTGAAGCAGATTCAAATTGATGATCAGCAATTAATTTTATCATAGCTGAAAATTAAAATTGAAAGGGAAGAACTTTCAATCATAAGTGATGAATTGAGCGAATCAATTCATTTTAAACGGTATAGCGGCCCGTGAACGATTGATTACATCGTTTTTCCGCAATTGAACTTATATACAAGGAAAAATATCGACTATTTTAGGGTTCGATTAAGACTCCCCCCTTTTAAATATCGATACTCTTTTGTTAATTTAAATTGAAGAGAAACCGTTACATTTAGCCACCACTGCTTTTCGAGAAAACAAACAAACGAAGGGTCAGATCAGTCTTCTAAACAGTGGGTAGCGTGAAATTTGGCAACGCTGCATTTTTGTTAATGTATACTCATTGAAAATATCGAACTATTTGGGTGTTCAGGGAACACCATCGAATTCGACCTTTAAACGTGGGTATAAATGGACAAAATGCAACTTTGCCGAATTTTGCACGCTACGCCCCTGCTTCTTATAATTGTGAATCACTTAAATGCCGGAAGCGGATCTAGGGAATCAGCATTTTCTCTTTCCGCCTATTTGACCACGTGTTAAAAAATGATAGATAGAAGAGCGGGAGGGGTGTCATCACGTGACGTTAGCCAGTGGCGTAGCGTGCAATCTGGCAACGCTGTATTGTGTCCATTTAAACCCGTGAAAAAGATCGAACTGTTGGGTGTTCGGTGAACACCTTCGCATTCGACCTTTTACATGGGTTTAAATCGAAACTACACCATGTTGCAAAATTGCACGCTACGCCACTGACTTTAGCCCCTATCTCTATCCTTTTCTAACACATACATTCAAGTAGGAGAAAAGAGAGAAAGGCATACAGGATTATTAATTTAATACTCCATTGAAGAAGAATTGTACCAATATAGGGAGTATAGTGTAGTCTTCTGCTCGACAAGTTCTGATAAGTCGTTGATTTTAGGCTTTTAGGGAGACAAAAAGGAGTCGAAGACATCGCAGGCTCAAGAGAAAGGAAAAAGGAGCAGATCAACTATGGAAAGGGACAGGAATGCCGGCTACTCCGCCAGTCCAACGCACCGACAATCTTAGCCCTCGAATTCGTTCGTGCGGTGAACTCCTTTTAAATTACTAGAAGCGAAATAACTGCCCTTTAGTTTTTCTTCAAGGGGCTCTAAGGAAGATTTTTGACGTGCCTCTGTGACAGATAAACCTGAAGCCTATATTGGAATTCCACTCGACATAATAAGAGTAGGATGCACCATAGTCGTATCATGCAACTATTCCGACTTGTAGGATGTGGAATTGCATACTCGGTGGATTGCAGGAGTTTTAACGGAAAAAGCCCGCATTCACACTCACAATCAGCACAGACTTTATGGATTCGTTTCCAATTCAAGTCAATCAAGACGCTGAGTGCAATGGCGGACTTCCGGTCGAGAGGCGCCCGCTTTGCACCGTTGTCAGATTGCACGGAATCTTCACTCATCTTTAGATTTGGTATCGATTTTGATGGGGGGAATTTGAAGGTGGTTTTGCTCAGCCTGCGGCAACCATAAACCAAAAATAAATAAATTAAAAAATTGAAAACTAAAAGTACAGAAATAAACTGAAAAAGAATAAAAATAAAAATAAAACAAACAAAAAATCTGAATATATAAATAAATAAATCAATAAACAAATAAATAAATAAATAAATAAATAAATAAATAAATAAATAAAGTGAAAAAGAATAAAAAATAAAAAATAAAAAAAATGAAAATAATACAAAAAATACGCGCTTATTACGAATGTTCCTTTGATACTGTATTTTTTCTATTTAACTTTCTTTCTTTTCCTTCATATTCTTCTAATCCTTCTAATTCTTCAATTTTTTTCCGATACTTGCAATTTTTCAAGTCTTATAAATTCTTCTAATTCTTCTAGTTCTTCTAATTCTACTAATTGGTTTGTTGCAAACTTTTGCTACAGCGCTATAGAGTGTACAATCTAATGTAAAATCGCCTGAAAAGTCCAATGGTGGCATCAGAAAGCCATGAAATGCAATAATAAACTCACAAGAGGCGTTTAATGAAATCCAAAATGGCGGCAAAATATCGAGCAATCTGTATGCATGCACCATGAACATTCAAGGATAGCCAACCTGGCAGTATCCATATCACAATCAATCACAACGTAAACAAACACATAACCTCTACCTCCAGTGAGGTTGTCAAAGTTGGCAATCCTTGGATGATCACGGTGCATGCATTCAGATTCCTCGATATTTTGCCGCCATCTTGGATTTCAATAAACGCCTCTTGTGAGTTTAATATTGTATTTCATGACTTTATAATGCCACATATGGACTTTTCAGACGATTTTACATTGGTATAAACACTTTTCATTGCTGTAGCAAAAGTTTGCAACAGACCCATTCTTCCAATTATCTTCTTTTTCTTCCTGATGCTCCTTCCTTCTTTTTTTTATTCCCTTTTATTTGATTCTTTTGATCGTGCGATGAGACGTAACACCGAATGACAGATTAAGGAACAAGTCGAAACAATCCAAATCCAAAACAGATTGTTACAACCAAAGATTACGTTTTTTTCAGCCCTGCATAGACCTTTTTTTTTTTTTTTTTTTTTTTCTTGCCTCGCCGCGAAGTAGTATAGAGTTTGTCACGACGCGACGCGGCTATAACGTTTCGTGTCACAGAGAACTGGACCGTCGCGTCGGTCGGAACCTGGAGAAGGAATGAGGGGTAAGAGACGAGAACTTTAACGACTTGGATAATTACAAACAGATGAGGAGTGCGTGACAGCGTAACAGGCCGGCGCACAGTGTGGGATATGACCGAAATAGCTAGACAAAAGTCTTCCCTCCCTTGTTCATGATTAAAATCATGGTTATGGGGGTTTTTTAGGGCGCTGATTTCGAATATGAAGTCAGATTTTTAAAATTCTAACGTCTAACGTGGTTTTGTTAAAGTATTTAAACAATTATGGTCAGTCACTGTTCTTTGAGACATTATTTTTTTGCAAGAGCTGTTTTTTCGTCCGGAACCACAAAAATTGCGTAAAAATCTGACTTTCAAATTATTTTCGAGAAGAAATATAAAAAACTTTCAAATGACATTTGATAAATTAAAAAAAAATGCATTAAAATTTATCGAAATAATGTCATCGGAGGCGAAACGTGCAATGTGGCAACACTGGCTTTTCTCCATTTAAATATGTGCAAAACAATCGATTTTCCTCGAAACAATTAATTCCTTGAAGAAAGGATTATTTTAAATCGATTCAAATGGAGAAATGCCGTGGAAAAAATTTCTGAGGCGGGGATTGAACTTAGGTATCTGGCTAGAATGTCCAGTACGTATCCACTAGGGTAGCACGCAGGTATGTGGAGGGAGCACGTGCGACGAGCATAGTAAGAACACAGCGCCACTTGGACTGTGAGACAGCGTGTGGCCGAGCCGTGAGCATCACAGAGGAGAAAAACATCGTCAAAATCGAGTGGAACGCAGTTACTAAAATGAAGATATCTCCGAAGGTTGCAAAAAGTTGCAACTAAACTTTAGATGGATTTGTTCTCTGAGATACAGGCTTTCATATTATCTAACGCTTTTTATGGGTAAATGCGGGTAACAAAAGTTACGATCTAATAAAAATGAGGTTTCGCGGAAAAATTACGTCTAAAAACCATCACTCTTTCAGCTTGAAAAAAAAACTTTAAATAAGGTCTACAATGAAAATTAATGTGTCAAAACGCATCTACATACCTTCCTCTACGATTTTCATGTAATAGTTGATTCGTTTTTTCACTTAATTAGACAGTAAATTGACAGAAACTATTCAGCGTTAAGAATGGCTTCCAACTGTTTACATCAATACCACAATCAAGGGTAGATTTCAAGCTCTGTAACTATTTACCTCATCATAAAATCGTAACATTGATGCATATATTCGTGATCAGTATACTCTCAGCTATCATTTAAGACCAATTTTACCTCATTTTGATCACATTGATTTTTCGACTTTTGTCTAGCTATTTCGGTCATATCCCACACTGTGCGGCGCGGCGGTCCGAGTATAATTTCATCTGGACCATTCTCGGCTGCCTCGCCGCTGCACTGATCGCCGCGGTTTGAGCCGGAGCCTCTATTCTGACTGTAGCTCTAGCGGACCATAGACCACCGCAACAGACCATAGATCATAAATGTAGGCTCAATGGTTTGTTTTATGCATTCACGGACTTATGGATGCCCGAACTGCCAGCTCCGTAGTCCAGGGCTGCCGTTTTGCGTAGAATCAATGCTATTTTTCTAGTCACCGAAGATTCCACTGGTTGAGAAAAGATTACACAGTTCAGTTCAGTGCATGACTGTAATGCACTAGAGTCCCTAAATGTAGAGAGTTCAGACAAGAGAAATCATGGGCGCCGCCATTGGATGCGATTTTGCACATTTGTTTACATTCTGAGGCCATTGTTGTGTTTTGCTCCACAGCAAAGATTACAGTTCCGCTAAGTTTGAAACGATGTAATCTTTCCCTGCTTTTGTTGATCGACATGTATTAACGCTTTTTAATGATTCTTTTGAGATTTATGGACATTCTTGTGGTGCATTATGATTAAAATTAACAGATTCGTCGCAAATTAACTCTTTTATCTGTAAAAGACCGTTGGTAAACAAAACAAAAGTGCAAAATCGCATCCAATGGCGGCGTCCGTAGAGCCTAAAATTCATCGACCAATCAGAAGTTGACTACCCTCTTGTCTTAATTCTCTACATATAGGGGACTCTATAATGCACGAAAATACTCTGATCTGTAATCTTTCCTTAATCGGTGGAAACTCCGTTGATTAATTAAAATATCCGCAAGTTTTTTAAAGTCATCGACGACTCCGCCGGTTGAGAAAAGATTACAGATGCGAGTATTTCAGTTTATCATAGTCATGCACTGAACTGAACTGTGTAATCTTTTCTCAACCGGTGAAATCATCGGTGAATTAAAAAATAGCATTGATTCTACGCAAAACGGCAGCCCTGCCGTAGTCTCATGTAGCTTCGGTTGGATGGATTTGATTCGTTCTATGAGAAGAACCGTTCAGACGAGTCCTTTATTTGCCATCTGAGCCTTCTAAGTTGCAGGTTTGGACCCTAGGCTAATTTGCTTTTTCATTTTCACACCAATTTTCATTTTTTTTTCTTTCTTTCTTTTTCAAACAGATGACTATATACTATACAGGGTGTTGAAAAACTGTTCCCGAATATTTCAGAGGCGGATTCTACGGGTCAAAATAAGACCTTTTTTTCCGATAAACATGTGTCCGAAAATGCCCCCCTTTTGAGCTACAACCCCCCAAAGTTTTAAAAAATTTACGGTTTTTTGGAATAGCGACCACTATTATGAACCAAATGTCTTAAAACTTAGTGTCCTAGGGTAATTTTACGCGTAGAATCCATTAATGACCTCGAAAAATTCAGGAATTGAGTCTAACTGTACTTTTCACGCCATCTTGTACCTTTAACGACACGAATTTTATGTTACGGATTAAAATTTTGAAGAATAATTACCGAAATCAGATGCAAAAAACCCTTAGAAAGATTTTTGGTCCTCTTTGTTTCTTTCGATACGATGCGTTTTAAGCGAGATAATCGCTGCACAGTGCGGAAAAGTCAACGCTTTTACCATAGCGGCCGGCCCGTAGGAGCAGTGGAGAGGCGGGTTGCATACTAACTGCCGTTTTCCATGGTAAAAGCGCTGACTTTTCCACACTGTGCAGCGATTATCTCGCTTAAAACGCGTCGTATCGAAAGAAAGAAAGAGGACCGAAAATCTTTCTAAGGGTTTTTCGCATCTGATTTCAGTAATTATTCTTCAAAATTTTAATCCGTAACATAAAATTCGTGCCTTTAAAGGTACAAAATTGTGTGAAAAGTACAGTTAGACCCAATTCCTGAATTTTTCGACGTCATTAATGGATTCTACACGTAAAATTACCCCAGGACACCAAGTTTTAAGACATTTGGTTCATAATAGTGGTCGCTATTCCAAAAAAAACCGTAAATTTTTTCAAACTTTGGGGGGTTGTAGCTCAAAAGGGGGGCATTTTCGGACACATGTTTATAGGTAAAAAAGGTCTTATTTTGACCCGTAGAATCCGCCCCTGAAATATTCGGGAACAGTTTTTCAACACCCTGTATAGTCATACTCTACCGCTGGCGACAATCTCCGGCTAAAACGGTAAAACGGTTCAATTGGAGTTTTAGTTGAAAGCACATGCAACTGCGATGCACTGAGCCTTCACTTCGGAGATTAGCTCAACTGTCCATTTTAAGTTGAGTTTTCCAATTTTTTCTTCGTTGAATAACTGACTTTCAAAAAAAAAAATTATTTTCAAGGAGGAGTCTAGGCTGAAGATTTCTTTAAAGAAAAAAAACCTCGCACGTGTGAGGTGCCTCTGTCAACACACACGAACAATTTAGTTTCTTAGTTTGACCAAGTATTTGTAAATTTATAAGCAGAATAATGGAAGAGAGGGGGTGGACTTTATTTAAGTACAGGGTGTAACAAAACTTGAGGATATTTGAGGCCTAAGTAAGACTTTTTTTCTCAAAAACTTGAGTCCGAAATTGTATCCTTTTCGAGTTAACGTGTTGCAAAGTTTCCGAAAAACAAATTGAGAAATTGTCATAGCTCCCACTTAAATTTTTTTTAATGCTCATGAATAGGTACTCTCTGATGTAATTTTAGGCGCTCTTGCCGATTATATGACAGTGAAAATGTTAAATGCAAAAATTTGAGGGGGGTTTTGGGGGTTTTTCTTGATTCTTTTTTCACTTTTTTTGGCCAAATTGTGTGAAACCATGCTTCAGGATTTATTAAACCCAAAAACGATTAGCATTATTTAAAAGTTCATAAAAATATACATTTTTTTTTTGTGTTACGAACTTTTGAATAATGCTAATTGTATTTGGGTTAACACAGCATTTTCGCGGCCAGAATCGGCAAGAGCGCTTAAAATTACACCATAGTACCTATTTATGAGCATTGAGAAAAATTCACGAGGGAGTTATGACAATTTTTCAATTTGTTTTTCGGAAACTTTGCAACACTGTATCTCGAACAGGCTACAATTTCGGACTCATGTTGATAGGGGAAAAAAGTATTATTCTGGCCTCAAATATATGCTCCAAAAGTTTGGCACGTGAGTTTTGTTTCATCCTGTATAAAAGAAAAGCACTGGTTGTATAAATACATCAATCCTAACACTTTTTTTTTTCTTTTTTCGAGTAAACCTATCCGCCGCGTGCGAAACTGAAACTCGGAACATTCGAAAGATCAATTTGACTGATACGTGGCTCAATCAAAAATATTCAAAAGCTGTATACATCCAGTCTAACAGAAAGAATAACCCCCCCCCCCCCCCCCCCCCCCCCCCCGAGGCATTAGGTGGCAGAAATAGCGCGACTGATAGACTGCATAGCATGGGCTATGGCTACCCATATCGTATTGCATCAGGGCTGCCGTTTTGCGTATAATCAATGCTATTTTTCAATTCATCGATGATTACACCGGTTGAGAAAAGGTTTGCACAGTTCAGTTCAGTGCACGACTGTAATAAACTGAAATACTCGCATCTGTAATCTTTTCTCAACCGGTGGAGTCGTCGATGACTTTAAAAAACTTGCGGATATTTTAATTAATCAACGGAGTCTCCACCGATTAAGGAAAGATTACAGATTAGAGTATTTTCGTGCATTACAGTCATGCACTGAACTGAACTGTGTAATCTTTTCTCAACCGGTGGAATCATCGGTGAATAGAAAAATAGCATTGATTATACGCAAAACGGCAGCCCTGTATTGCATATCACTCGCAAAAATGGGTTTGATCATCACGTGTATGTTATGCAATTTGCGTTCCTTACGTTGCATAACGTAAGCGCCGCACTAGCACCGCATCGCACCGTAGCGAAGCGGCCGCGGCTCTTGTAAACTGGCGTTTTTCCTCCATTTGATTCCATGAAAAATAATCGATTCGATAGTCAAACGGTGCTTCACCAGCAATCGATTTTTGTACATTGATTTTAATGGGAGGAAAACATTGTTGCCATGTTGCACAATGCACGAGCTGCTGCTGCCGCATCGTGATTACGGCCCTTGGTCCGTGTTCCTTCATATTTCAAGCAGGGCTACCGTTTTGCGTAGAATCAATGCTATTTTTCGTTTCATCGATGATTCCACCGGTTGAGAAAAGATTACACAGTTTAGTTCAGTGCATGACTATGATAAACTATAATACTCGCATCTGTAATATTTTCTCAACCGGTGGAGTCGTCGATGACTTTAAAAAACTTGCGGATATTTTAATTAATCAACGGAGTTTCCACCGATTCAGGAAAGATTACAAATCAGAGTATTTTCGTGTATTACAGTCATACGCTGAACTGAACTGTGTAATCTTATCTCAACCGGTGGAATCATCGGTGACGAGAAAAATAGCATTGATTCTACGCAAAACGGCAGCCCTGATTTCAAGCCTGACAACGGGGATTCAAATCAGCCGATAAAGAGGCATAAGAGAACACAGATAGGGTGGTGAGGGTTAGTAAGGGGGGGGGGGGGCAAAATTTCTCATTAAGTTTATAAACGCAAAATCCGCTTGCTTGACAAGGCAGCTTCGAAGTCGAAATCGGTCTACAGTCAATGGTTTGCCTCAGATCCATCCGATTCGCAAGCTGTGCTTATGCTTTAATATCAAAGCTACTTTTCTGAAATATTACTTCCAAGAATCCCTTCTCGTTGCAATTCCGTTTCGGCATTCCGCGCGACGCGACGGCCGGGGCCGTGATACATGTATAACGAGAACGAAAGATGAGACAAAATGAGTCATGTCGAGTCAAGTGCTAAAGATTACAGACTTGTAGACCTCTCGGGTCTCAACCACATATATTTAATCCTTATAACTGCATAAGCACCGTTTGTATTTGTATATTCACAACGTTGGGGGCAGCCAGTCAAAGGTTTACAACCCTACTGGTACATTTGGGCCATGGCTGTTGCCAAGTTGGTGGTCGATTTGTTGGTTGAAATCTTCATCACCGGAATATTACTGATAAGTTAGGATTGTCTACATTGTCGTTTTGCAGTTTCTCTCCTAATGCGTGTGGCCCCAACGATGTTGCGTGCAATTTGGCAACGATGTTACTTTCTTCATTCAAACCCATTGACAATATCGAAATATTGGGTGTTCAGTGAACAACCTCGAAATTGACCGTTTAACACGGGTTTGAAAATAGACAAAACACAACGTTGCCAAATTGCACGCTACTCCATTGGTGTGGCTCCGTTGTTGAACAAATAGTCAAATAATTCGCTACTATTCATGATTGTTTAATTCAAACTTTTCACTGCCCTTATCCTTTTTTGAGCGAGCCGGTAGACCGCTTCGAAGATTTGAAATAGGCCCCTTCGCTGTACATTCCTGTTTTAAACGCTATACCTTTTTTTTAAAAAAAAAAAAAAATATATATATTTCACTCGCATATACGTTAACCAATTTTGGACTCTTGTGCTACATAGGAGGTCTGCAGTAAAACTTATAAATGTTGATATCTGGTCTCTATAGTGGTGCTTTCTTTCAAGTTCTACTTTATTCCATGCATTTTATACGGGACTTCTTAGAATTTTTAAATGGGTCTGTTGCAAACTATTGCTACAGCGCTATAGAGTGTTCAATCTCATGTGAAATTGCGTGAAAAGTCCATTGGTGGCATCACAAAGTCATGAAATGCGATAATAAACTCACAAGAGACGTTTAATGAAATCCAAGATGGCGGTAAAATATTGAGCAACCTGTATGTATGCACCACGAACATCCAAGGATAGCCAACCTCACAATATCGATCACACCCAATCAAAACGTAAATAAACACATAACCTCTGAAGCTGTGAGGTTGTCAACGTTGGCAATCCTTGGATATTAAAGGTGCATACATACAGATTGCTCAATATTTTACCGTCATCTTAGATTTCATTAAACGTCTCTTGTGAGTTTATTATCGCATTTCAAGACTTTCTGATGCCACCAATGGACTTTTCGGGCGATTTTACATACGACGAAACACTCTTTACCTTTGTAGGAAAAGTTTGCAACAGACCCATTTCTAGGAAAATGATGTTTGGGGAAATTTTCAGGAAATGTTTTCTCCTTTAAGTTTTTCATAGTTATGACTAAAAAAAAAAAAAAATCCGAATTCATCAGGTTTTGATTCCTTGATACTGTTGGCAACTCCAAAGATAAAATACGGGGCTGCCAAAGACGCTCCTTATAGAGCCTTGACTAAAGTCAATTCTGACCTGTATCGGATCTTTTATTTTACTGAAATAAACTGTGATATTTGTTCTTTATTTTTTGTAGCATCAGCTCGTCTTAATCTGGGATATTACCCCACCGTAAGTAATTTACTCAGCCGAGGATATAAAATTCCTCGAGGGAAACATTTCCCTTGCGCCTGAAAAAAAGAGCTAACAAAAATACCAGAGACAAAAAAATAAATGAATCAAGGTCAGGGATGGTCCTTTTACGAGAATGTCTAATGTTTCTACCACATATAAATCTTGACAATTTTGCAGTGGCGGCTCGTACAATGTGGCAACAGTGGAATCCCTCCATTTAAACCTATGTAAAGCAATCGATCTTCAGGAGGTGCAATGCACCCCCAAGATATCGATACTTTTGCATAGGTTTAAATGGTAAAAAAGCATGGTTGCCAAATCGCACGAGCCGCCACTGCAATTTTGAGGAAATTCTGCTACTGTGACCATATTCTGATAGTAACAACAGAATTTTCTAGTAAAAGTACTAGACTCTCCATCGGTGACCTTCACATATCATTGTGCTTCCGGTAATAACTAGAATGGGGCAGTTGCAAGGGTCTGAAATGTTGTGTTTTTTAGATAGAAAATGATAGTACTTGATACGCTGAGAACAATATTGCCTTTGGTTTTTTCCTAAGTGTCTTGGTTTTGGAGATGCACGCGTGTAAAGTTGCAAAAATTGGTGTGTGTAGTGACGTCACTACGCGGAATTCCCATTTAAGGTGATTCCAGGCGAAACTTTTCCAGATTTCAATCCGATGGATAGCGCCACTAGTCGCTTTTTGGAAAAGTCGTGTTTTTGGCGTTTTAAACTGAAACCATAGATAAAACGCAAAATTCAATAACGTCAGCACCTGCAAAATTTTTTTATGGATTTTTTGAGCCCAAAATGAGCAGAATTGGTTCAAAATTAAAGCCGCAAATTATGAAATTCGTTTCGCCATAAGCTTACTGAGTGAGAGTGAGCGCGAGTGATGATATGTCTATCTGCCTCACTCGCACTCATTGCGGCTTACGGGAAGTTTCGTTTTTCATAATTTCCGGCTTTATTTTTGAGTGTTTCAGCCTGAAACTTTCAGGGTATCTTCCTGAAGTATGCTCGCAGGTGCTGACGTTCCTGAAATTCGTGTTCTTAGCGTGAATTCGTCAATTTTAGCCAAAAACTGTTGACTTTTCGAGCAGCGCGACGTGGTGTCCAAAGTTGGAACTAATCGACCCTGGAATCACCTTAAAACAATGTATTTTGGACCAAAATCTCATTTCCGGAACAATGGGACTTAATTAGAAACCAAAGGCATCTTTGTTCTCAGCTCATCAAGAGCTTCCATTTTCTTCATAAAAAACACAACATTGCAGACCCTTGCAACTGCCCCATTGAAGAAATATTCTTTTCGCATAGTGCGGACGTAAGTGATTTTTACTAACAAGGGGAGGCTCAGAAGTCGCCGCCTCCGATTTTGAAAACAATTACACGAAAATGTAGCTAAAGTAAAACTATTAGACCCGCGTTTCTCACTTTTTGCCAATATGCCTTCCTAAAGCGTCAGGAATTTTTTTTTAAAGTTGCCGAAATTCATGTAAATATTCGGAACGCTCTCCGCTAGGGTTTTTTACGTGAATACCGGCAACTTTCAAAAAATTCCTGACGCTTTAGGAAGGCCCATTGGCAAATAAATGAGAAACACGGGTCTAATAGTTTTACTTTAGCTACATTTTCGTGCAATTGTTTTCAAAATCGGAGGCGGCGACTTCTGAGCCTCCCCTTGTAAGATTAAAGCATATTTGGCAACAAGACGAGACAAAACACTAGAACAATAGCCACTACAACAAGTGCACATTATTTGAATTTTAACCGACGAGGACTCATGAGTGAAGAGCGAGAGAGAATGATACCGAGAGTGAGAGGAAGAGAGAAAGAGGAAGAGGGAGAGAGAAAAATTAGAGAAGCATGCGGCGCGTGTGTCGGGAGTGATGGGATGAATTAAGTACCTACCTGTTTCCTATTCTCTCTTCTCCTCCGCCGCGCCGCACAGTGTGGGATATGGCCGAAATAGCTAGACAAAAGTCGAAAAATCAATGTGATCAAAATGAGGTGAAATTGGTCATAAATGATAGCTGAGAGTATGCTGATTACGAATATATGCATCAATGTTGCGATTTTATGATGAGGTAAATAGTTACAGAGCTTGAAATCTACCCTTGATCGTGGTATTGATGTAAACAGTTGGAATCCATTGTTAACGCTGAATAGTTTCTGTCAATTTACAGTCTAATAAAGTGAAAAAACGAATCAACTATTGAATGAAAATTGTAGACGAAGGTGTGTAGATGCGTTTTGACACATTAATTTTCATTGTAGACCTTATTTAAAGTTTTTTTTCAAGCTGAAATAGTGATGGTTTTTAGACGTAATTTTTCCGCGAAACCTCATTTTTATTAGATCGTAAATTTTGTTTCCCGCATTTTCCCATAAAAATCGTTAGATAATATGAAAGCCTGTATCTCAGAGAACAAATCCATCTAAAGTTTTCTTGCTAGTTTTTGCTAGTTTTTGAGATATCTTCATTTTAGTAACTGCGTTCCACTCCATTTTGACGATGTTTTTCTCCTCTGTGATGCTCAATGCTCGGCAACACGCTGTCTCACAGTCCAAGTGGCGCTGTGTTTTTATTATGCTCGTCGCACGTCCCTCACTACATTCTTGCGAGTTATCCTAGTGGATTCGTACTGGTCCTGCACGTCAGAATCATGGGTTCGATTCCCGCCTGCGAAATTTTTGTAGCGGAATTTCTCCATTTAAATCGATTTATAATAATCGCTTCTTCAAGGAATTAATTGTTTCGGGAAAAATCGATTGTTTTGCACATATTTAAATGGAGAAAAACTAGTGTTGCCACATTTCACGTTTCGCCACTGCTGAAATTATTTCGATACATTTTAATGCATTTTTTTTATTTTATCAAAAGTTATTTGAAAGTTTTTTTATTTTTCTTCTCGAAAATAATTTGAAAGTCAGATTTTTACGCAATTTTTTTGGTTTCGGTCGGAAAAAACAGCTCTTGTAAAAAAATAATGTCTCACTGAGAAGTGACTGACCATAATTGTTTACATACTTTGATCAAAACCATGTTAGACGTTAGAATTTTAAAGATCTGACTTCATATTCGAAATCAGCGACCTAAAAAACCCCCGCAACCATAATTTTAATCATGAAAAAGGGAGGGAAGACTTTTGTCTAGCTATTTCGGTCATATCCCACACTGTGCGCCGTATGGTCGCAATATAGTCGCGCTGTAGTTGCTCTAGGTTCAATAACGCCTTCTGAACGTTTATAATAGTCGGTTGCAAATACATGTATATAAGTACCTGATGTAGTGCCTATTTCACTCGTTGCTCATCATAGAGTATGGATGTGAAAAAGTGTATATGGCGATGCTTAGGCGGATCCTGGAGATCATATTTCTCTCTTTCATTCCAATGGGTCTGTTGCATACTTTTGCTCCAACAATATAGAACCTTGATTCTTATGTAAAATTCGGCGAAAATAATGATGCGCACATTAAAAACGTTCAAAATCCACTCATTAACTCAGGAAATCACTTCAATTTCAAACAGCCCGCGCTACACTAGACACTATTTGCACCGGTATACTACTACATAGACGAAACCACCGTGCGTTAGTAAACAACATCGTAACTACAAAATGATGGAATTCCCTTCTAAATACATGAACTATTGGCTGCATTTGGTGTCTGGTCTTTTCGATTTATCAAAGATTACAAATTAATATAAGAAATGTACGCATCTAATCGAAACATTCAAATGTTTGTAAGTTCTGTTCATGTTTACATAAACGAGATGGTTCCATCTATGTAGTTATAAGTCGGTGATGTAGTGTCCAGTGTAGCGCGGGTCGTTTGAAATGGAAGGTATTTTCTGAGTTAATGAGTGGATTTTGAAAGTTTTTAATGTACGCATCGTTATTTTCGCCGAATTTTACGTTGGAAACAATTAGTTGTATTGATGTAGCAAAAGTACGCAACAGACCCATTGAACGTGTGTGCTAGAAAAGGAAGGAGATGGGGGGGGGGGGTAAAGTCACGTGATGGCCCACTTTGCTATCCTTTTCTAACACACGCCGTTAAATTGGAGGAGAGATAGAGAGAGAGAGAGAGAGAGAGAGAGAGAGAGAGAGAGAGGAGAGAGAGAGGAGAGAGAGAGAGAGAGAGAGAGGAGAGAGAGAGAGAGAGAGGAGGGGGGGGGAGAGAGAGGGAGAGAGAGAGAGAGAGAGGGAGAGAGAGAGAGAGAGAGAGGGAGAGAGGGAGAGAGAGAGAGAGAGAGAGAGAGAGAGAGAGAGAGAGAGGTAAGACAAAATTCCTGTATCCGCGTATGTGTGGATGTGGATTGGCTCATGGAGTTTGAGATCGTCATCGCCGTCATCACGCTGGCATGGCGCGAACCGCGAGCGAGCCCGAGCTGAGCGCGACACGCCGACACCGACACGACCAAGGCCAACAATACTACTCGTACAACCAGCACTAAATAGTCTAATTTATTACGGAGCAGTTGACAGCGTTGACAAATGTCGACTCTTTTGCGAACTCGGTTACGTTTGATCGTGGCTGTGGAGTGTGGAGTCTCCAATCTCCATACTGTCATCAGAGACGTATGAAGACTGAAGACCATGCACATGCTATGCTATGTTTTCCGTGCTATGGAAGAACAAGATATTACAGTTTAAACGATGCATTTAGAGGTTGGAATCACCCAAATATTATCGTTGTTGTTGTGAAATTGACTGGATTTCGGGCGATTCTAACCTACAAATGCAACATTTAATCTGTAATATCTTATATTTCGGCAGTTTTAGTCAAGGAACCAGGCATAATTAAGCATTTTCGAGGACATAGAATTCATAATCGCAAAAAGGTCGCATTAATTGTTTGATTTAATACCCTAAATTTCCGTTCAAAAGTTCGCTTATGGGGAAATTACATTGAACCAGAGTTTGTTTGGAACCATAGGCCCTCGGACGGCAATCGATACGATATATCGCTCTACTAAATGTGAGGCAAGTAAAATGGGTCCATTTTTGTTCGGGGGCTCAAAAAAACAACAGCCAAACAGTCGCCTTACTGTTAAGCGGTGAACATTGCTCCAATCAAAATCTACACAGAATTTTGCTTCGGAGTAAAAATTTCATTTATTGGGCAGTTGCGAAGGCCTGAATTTTGGTGCTTTATAGTAACTAGGATGCCTTTGATTTCTAACAAAAGGTTCCATAGTTCCGGAACTGGGTTTTTGGCGCAAAATAGATTGTTTTAAATGGGAATTCAGCGTTGGGACATCACGAAACACACGCTCTTTGTTGTAACTTTACACGAGTGTATTTCCGAAACCGGGACACTTAAGATAATACCAGAGGCAGCCCCGCCCCGTTCTTAACTCAATAAGTACTTTCATTTTTTCTATGAGAAACACAACATTTCAGACTCTTGCAACTGTTCCATTGTGCTTTGAAATAATCCCGCCGGAAATAATTCCGTTATTCTGTTTCAAAAAAAATGTTGGATGTTGTTTAAATGAGTCCCGACTAAAACTAAGCCAAAAAGCAGGGCTTTGTCTTTTTTTTTTTTTTTTTTTTTTTTTTCCAGTTTCCTCCAAGCAGTAACCCTGCTTGGAGGGAGTTTATTATTTACTAAATGATATACATAATAACCAATAATACACAACTTAATGGGCAAACCCCGTAAGGGGTTTACTGCCCTAAACTAAACTAAACTAAACTAAACTAAACAAAACTAAACTAAACTAAAGTTAAAGGAAAGTAAAAAAAAAAAAAAAAAAAAAAAAATGAAAAAGGTCGAAATATTATGGAGTGCACCTGTCAAATCGATATTTACGTGGGTTCAAATGAACGAAGTACAATGCTGCCAGGTTGCACCCGCCACCACTAAACGCCATTGACCCCTTTTGACCCCAAACAAAAGAATAGTGAATTGAATTAAGCGTCGTCTTTCTCGCTTACCGCGCAACGCATATAGAACTTTTCTGTTGCGGTAGCATCATGCTCATCGCGACAAAGTCTATACAAGAATCAACTTTGAAATTTACTGTTTAAAAACCAAATACAGCAATAATACTGTACTGCGGGTGGTCCATATGAACTTTGATCTTAGCTTTCTTAAGAAGTGAGTTTTTGAATTTTTTTATTCGCCTCGAAATTATTTTGGTAGCATTCTCCGTAAAAATTAAAGTCAATTTGTCTACAGCATAACCTTGCCAAGGGCTTCATCGAAGGATTTTCGCGATTCTTTGGAACGAATCATTTTGAGGAATATGATGCATGGAGGAAAAGAGCGGCGAATCACAACCCATCACGGTCAGAGCAGGAAACGCTGTCAAAGGGAGAGGGAGGGGAGGGGAGGGGAGAGGGAGGGGAGGGAAGGGGAGGAGGGAATCAGCTCACCCATGCAGCTTCTGTTCATGCGAGTGTTACCGCGAGAGCGAAGAAGAGCAATGATGGAAAAAAGCTGCAAAGCAATGAAAGTGACTCAGAGGATTGAGTGGTGAGAGAAAGAAAGAGAGAGAGAGAGAGAGAGAGAGAGAGAGAGAGAGAGAGAGAGAGAGAGAGAGAGAGAGAGAGAGAGAGAGAGGGGGGGGGGAGGGGGAGGGAGGAGAGAGAGAGAGAGAGAGAGAGAGAGAGAGAGAGAGAGAGAGAGAGAGAGAGAGCTCCAAAGTAATGGATTGACTCTCATCATAACGCGAAGCGGAGTAAAAAAAAAAGTTTCACGAATTGCTCTGTGACACGAACTTGTTCAGTGATCGATATATCGATTTGCCTAAGGCTAAGTGCTGTTATTATGAGCTAGCGATGGTGGCTCGTGAGTTGTGATAAATTGATTCCTCCTCGCCGTATGAACCTTCGATAAAGAGTCGATCTTTAGGCGATTTAAATGCAAGCCTTCAAATAATCGATATTTTCGCGAGGTTCAAATGGGGGGTAAAAACGACAATCGTTCGTTTCATGAGTCACCACAAATTTAAGAAACCGTGTGTTTAATTTTCTTTGCCACCCTCCCCCCCCCTTCTTCACGAGAAAAAGCAAACAAAATGAAACGTACGGACACCTCAGGTCCGTGATAGAGGGTGATCCATCAGAACTTGCGAGGACTGAATTTTGACTTTTTATTACTTTTTTCAGATTTTTTAATTGAATCTTTACTATTCACGCAGAATTTTCGGTGCGATTTGACCAATCACCTATCCATTGAAAGACCTAGTATAGTAAGAGCTACAATCGCTTAAAGTTTAGGGCTATTTTATGAGACGCCAACTCGACTAAACACCAGAGCGCGCTTCGATCGTCTATCCAGCAATGTCTAAATCTATTGTCGTGGTCGGCCGTATTTATACTGTATACACAGCCGTAGCCAGGTTATTGTCTTTCTCTCTCTTAGCCCATTTAAACGAATGTGTTAGAAAAGGACAGAACCAGGGGCTGAAATCACGTGACAGCCCCTATATCCATCCTTTTCTAACACATACGTTTAAATGGGCTAAGAGAGAGAAAGACAATAACCCGGCTACGGCTATGACTGTATAGTATAGGTATAGTGTATACTCTCCGGCTACGCTTCGACGACCAAGAGCCACGGTATGCAATCCGCACGTCTCGGATCGTGGTTTGTCCAATTCAAGGTTACCTCGCTCTTACTTGCTAGCCACCGATTATGAACAGTTCATAATTAATATATATGTATATAGTATATATACCTCTATATACGTGTGTACAAAAATATATCCGGGCGATCTCGATCAATTTTAAACGTGTGTCATTCAATGTCCGTTCTGAAGAGTGATGCCTGACGCGTATATATTTTCTCCACTTCTCTCAACACCTGATATAGTTGATACAGTATACTGTACTAGATCTCCACAACACGCCACTGCCCCCCCCCCCCCCCCCCACCCTCAAACCGCTACTCGCTGTCAATCCGCAAAAAAATGGTTATAGAAGCTATTTAATTTCCTTGCAATGTTGCCGTGAGGTTTGCAATTCTCGACAAGTCGCCCATCATTTTAGTTGCAGAACACGGAAAAAAAAGGATGGTGTAATTTACCATTCGCATAGCTGATTTTGGCCACTACTAGAGTTAAGATAAACTTGACCAGAGTTATGGAACATTTGACTAGGTATCCAATGAAATTGACCTGATTCCTGGTCAAATGTTCCATAACTCTGGTCAAGTTTATCTTAACTCTGGTAGGGGCCAAAATCAGCTATGCGAATGGTAAATTACACCATTCTTTTTTTTCGGTGAAGAAGATCTAATCGAAATGACCCTAAAGTTTATTTCAAATCTGCGAGGACTACATCTAATTGTCATCCAGATCAGTATAGCGTCGCGTGCAATTTGGCAACAGCGTATTTCGTGCATTTAAATGCGCGAAAAAGGTCAAACTATTGGCGGTGCACGGACGCCTTTGAATCGATATTTTAAATGAGTTTAAATGAACGAAAATCAGCGTTTCCTGATCGCACGAGACGCCACTGATCCAGATGTTTGACTGTTACCGATTAACCAAATCATGTAATTTATTACGCTCTCCTGTGTTTGTCCAACTCCGGTGTCACCATCCTCGCTTTACCCCTGAAAGTGAATCGAGATCGTATCTTGACACAGTAAATAAAAAAAAAAATTGCATCTGGAGTTGATTTAACATAAATACGGCAAATCATCTTTCTCCGTTTGACAGTCGGCTCAGAATTCACGCTCTGACGAGGAAAGATAAGAGAATTACTCAAGACTCTTGAAACACTGACCTCAATTTTCTTAAAAGTGAAGCTGCGGAGAAAAGGGATCGCGTCGAGCGGCGACTCGGCGAGAGACGAGGAAAATGAGGAGAAAAAGAAATGATTGCATAGCGAGCACTTCATTCGACTGACCTTTCAATTATTTGGTTCATTCAGTTGATGTTACGGTAAATTAGAATATACCGAAGTGTAAGTATCATGGCTACACCCCCCCCCCACCCCCCCCCCCAATCCCACCCCAACTCCCCCCCCCAACTCCCCCCCCCCACTCCCCCCCCCCACTCCCCCCCCCCCACTCCCTCCCCCACTCCCTCCCCCCCCCCCCCCCCCCCACTCCCTCCCCCCACTCCTCCCCCCCCACTCCCTCCCCCACTCCCTCCCCCCACCCCTCCCCCCTCCCCCCCCCCCACTCCCTCCCCCACTCCCTCACCCCACTCCCACGGTCAGTTTAAAATTTGCCTCACCAAAGCCTCAAAAGGCGTACTGACCCATTAGCTTCGCAAAAGCTTTGCCAACGCTTCTTTCATCTTTCAAGCAGATTTTTAAAGGAGATACTCCTGAAAAAATCATAGTCAGCGTTCTATGACAGTTTTTCACTGAAAAAAATGAAATTACTAAAAAAGCAATTAAGTTTTGTAAAATCAGTAAAATAAAGCACATGCTAATTTTACTTGTTATTTTCGTTAAATCCTACTAAACGTATGGCTAATTTTAGGGGAGACCTGGGTGGGTTGGGACACTTTTTTTTGCCAGCCTCTAGAGGGATCAAAAAGATATTTTTTTGAAGTGTTCAAGCACTCACATTATGAGTTAAGACCTTAATTTTAAATTTTATCTTTGGTTTGTAACAATTCTTTGAAATCCAAAATTTTAAGAGCAATTTTTTTAAAAAGTCAAAAAGTGTCCCAACCCTAACACCCCTGTTCGGGTTGGGACACTCGTCTGGGAGGGTTGGGACAAAAAAATTTTTTATGTCAGTTTTAAGAAAAAAAAATGTTTATTATCTCTAAATAACAAGTTTTACATTAAGCAAACGAGAAATACTGAGTAATATATGAAAAACAATGTTTAAAAGGAAAAATACAAAAAAAAATTAGAAAAAACTTAGGGTTTTGAACCCATTTTTAAAAAAAAGGAACAAAATTATGTCTTAACACCTTAAAACACATAACTATTATCAATTAAGATGCAGGTAACTAATTCTGCAAGAAATGCAGTTTTTTTGTACTTTTAGATACCTACTCTCGAATTTACCTGCGTAACCACTTGGAAATTTTGTCCCAACCCTCCCGCCCCAACCCTCCCTCCCGGGCCCAAAATGTAAACAATCCGTGATAACAGAAAGTGAGGTTATGTTTTGAGTGACTGTGCATAGTGAAATTGCAGTCAGGTATATAACAAATGCTTACCCCCATTTGGGCAATTTTCATTTAAAAATAAAGTTGAAATTCATACAGTTATTTAAAGTTAAAAAGTTACAGAAACAGAGGTGAAAAACTACAAAATTATCTGGAAAGTCGAGAAGTGTAGCTACGACCGCCAATCTTTGTACAACAGTGAGTCATGGTAAAGAGACAAAAAATTACCGCGAACGAACGCAGCAGTGCCAACCTAACCTGAAAAACACCGACTGTCCCAACCCTCCCAGTGTCCCAACCCACCCAGGTCTCCCCTACGATTTGAATTGTAAATTTTGCTTAAGTTTTAGTAATTTCTCTATTTGGATTGCAAATTTTTTCAATCTAAATAGCACATTTTACAATCCAAATCATTGTGACTTTTGCATATTACATGGCTGTCTTGGCGTGACAGCTATACTACTTGCAAAAATTACAATGCTTTGAATTGTTAAATTTACAATCTGATTGGTAAAGTTAATGATCCAAATTGTAAAATTAATCAAAATTAAGCAAAATTTACAATCCAAAACGTAGAATTAGCTATATGTGTAGTCAATTTTACTGAAAATGGCTGGTAAAATTAGCCTTTGCTTCATTTTACTGATTTCACAAATCTATTTTTTTCAGTGATATTTTTTTGTCAAAACTTCGCCGTTTTCATTTGGAACAAATATGGGTCTGCTGCAAACTTCAGCTACAGCGTTATACGGAGGGTTTTCTCTTTTGTAAAATCATTTGAAAGTAACGTTGAGAGCATCAGAAAGCTTCAAAATCCACTCAGAAACTCAACAACAGAAGGGACCTACAGTGACTGAATAAACCACAGTGCGGCCATTTGCCCTCCACCCCTCAAGAGTGCATCCACTTTAGCATGGGCAGCATGGGGAGTATGATTGTTCTTGGGTTTCGGAATGAAGATTTCTCTACCCCCTGTCTGAAAAAAATCATTAATGCTATGTATAAACCATTTTTAGGGCGGGGGGTTGCGATATTTTTTGCGAGTAACTCAGGAACACACTTCCTCCCTATGGCGCCCGTGTTAATTCGGGTGCGAAACCGCGGGGGGTCAGTTACGGGGAATCGTTGATTTCTCTTAATTTTGAGAACCAATTTGTTTCAAATTTGACAGAAGACCTTCAGTCATGTCTAACTTGCGTACGAGAGCCCTATAAAACCGTAAAAATACTTCTAAATGCTCAAATTCGCGATCTAAGGAATCCGACCGATTAGAAAGACGACCGAAATGGCCGCACTGTGGTTTATCCAGTCACTGTATAGGGACCTACTCGACTTCAAATGTTGCCATTTTCACTTGAATGTTTTGTTATTATAAAATCGACCTAGAGCAAATAATTCCGTGAAACTTCCAGGAACTTTCCTTCTATACGTTGAGTCTTGTTCTTGAAAATATCCAGAAATTTTAAACATAAGATTATTTTTAAGCGAATTAAAATGTCAACATTAAATGGCAACTTTGGAATACTAGTACGTCTGTTTAGTATAAATGGGTCCAATTGCGGTTAACCCTATAATGACCAGGTTAGTTAATAAGAACGCCTCTCTTCCGTTCATATAGGGAAGGTAGTTAACTGTTCGTACTTGGTGGAGTTGCGATTGCCTATACGCCGAATTGAAGGCGCCCGACGAGACCTTATCTTCTATGTGTTTTCATCTATATGTATTTGCGTTTATCCAAAATGAATACTAAATCAATGTAAACTAGATTGGAGGAGAAAAACGAGTAAACTCGGGCTTGGTAATGTGGCTCCACAATTTAGGCTTTTGGAGCACAAAGGGTCTACAAAATATATCAGTCGTGCTGTTCCCTTGAAATATCAGCCACGAAAAATACTGCAAAGATACCCTGACTCTCAGGACTGTTCAAACAGGCCAAATTACCCTTCATCATTTGCGAGTTCTGGTAATCTAAACTTCGCTCTTAGGATCAGAAAAATAAACGCATAGTATGCGTCGCACCAATTCGAGAAACGTTGCAGAGTTTAGATAGATTTCTAGGAAGAACATGGGTAAAGTTTCGATACGATAGAGGTAGAGACTGTCGAAACATCATTCGACCTATTGAGAAACGAATGGCGAAAAGCGTAAGTGAGAGAAGAGGAGAAGGAGAGGGAGAGAGAGAGGGAGAGGGAGAGGGGGGATGATAATAGTAGCACGAGCAGAACTGGCGCCGCACGTCGCGTTGTTGCGGCACTTGTGGTGGGGAAAGGAGGAGCAGATGAGAAAGAGGGAGAGAGGGGGCAGAAGGGGGCATAGGGGGGCAGAGGGGGTAGAGGGGGAAGATAATCAAGAGAATAACTGGATCGCAGTATCGCAGTCAAGTTCCGTTTCAAGGACAGACTATTTTTTCTTCTTTTTTTTAAACACTTTTTTTTTTTTTTTTTTTTTTTTTTTTTTATTTATTAACAAAACGATGCTCAGAAATTCCCACAATCTACTCACAACTCTCGACCAGACCTAATCGCGCTCGGAAGAGAATGATAAAATAAAAAAAATAAAAAAAGGAGGGAAGACTCGATAACTGAGAAACAAAGCGCGTTTGATAAGATTCAAAATTATTCAAATAAGAAACAAAAGGAGAGAAAAAAAAATGAGAACTGCAAAAAATGAAAGAAAAAAAGAAAGAAGAAGAAGAAGAAGAAGAAGAAGAAGAAGAAGGAGAAGAAGAAGAAGAAGAAGAAGAAGAAGAAGAAGAAGTAGAAGAAGAAGAAGAAGGAGAAGATGAAGTAAATTGTAAGAATAAAAAAAAGCACTCATCGGTCGAAGCAATCAATTTACTCTCGCATTGTAAAACGATAAGCCATATTAGACTTGGAGTTTGCATACGCGAAAGAAGGCGAGGCGAGGCTCGGGGAGAGGAGGGTAAAGCAATGAGCTGAGATGATGGGCATTGGACGCATCTAATGAATTCAATGAGCGAATCGCTCAATATAATGCATTATGCGCTGTCGAGTGCACTCATCAATTATAGTGGCGTGGTAACAGATCTGGCAGCGTTGCATTTAATCCATTTAAATATGATCAAGAAAAATAATTAAACCACTAAATTTGCGCGGCAAGAACTTTCAAATTCGGCCTTTAGCAAGGTTTTAAATAGATAGAATGCAATGTTGTCATATTGAACGCTTCTTCTTTTTCAAGGATGATCATTATAAATAAATTGGTTCTCTTTTCGCAAGAGCTCGTCTCTGGTACGCCACGAAAGCTTTAACCTTGAACCAATGACACTTTTAGGATATTATTCTTCTTTCAACGCTCAATAGAAAAAGTAACATGAGATATATAAATCAGATAAATCAGTTTTAGGCTCCTATACTTTGACATTGCAATGTTTCAATTTCAATTTCAATTTAAACTTATTATAATTTTTTGAACATTAACATAGGCAAAACTGTATTACCAAAGTGCCTCTTTCTTCAGGAAAGCCTGTATTGAGGGGAATCCGTGTTGGGAGTCAGAATGAACGTAAAAGTAAACAAACGCACACACCTCGAGCGTGCTGTAATGAATGCTTGTTGCCAACCGTATCATTGCACTATGGCCTGAGGTTGGAAACGCAGTGGCCAAAAATCAGTGAAAAGCAGAGGCGGCTCGTGCTATTTGGCAACAATGTTTTCCGTCCATTTAATTCAATGAAAAACAATCTATTCGATAGTGAAGCGGCGCTTCACCTGCAATCGATTTTTTTCTATAGATTCAAATGGTGGGAAAACACTGTTGCCGAATGGCACGAGCCGCCACTGGTGAAAAAAAAAGTCATTATAAATCATCGTTTTCATCCTTTTACGCTCAATTAAAAACTTCCCATTGACAATTTTAGGTTTAAATTACTTGTTAGAGCTCGTTTTGCGAAAGAGGGCCGATGACAGATCATGTGGCTCTTGGGATTTGTGTTCATGCACATGCGCAAAATCGCAAACTCGACGTCTCTGCAAAGTAAAAAATTAACAAACCCATCTATCATCGGCCAACTTTCGTGAGACGACCCCTACAAGTGTTCTCTGTGATTAAAATTGGTCTTGAAAGTTAATAAATGAGAAATTGGTAAAGTAAGTTACTTCCACATGTTTTTTTCAGTGGCGTGGCGTGCAACTTGGCAACGATGCATTGTGTGCATTTAAACCCGTATAAAAGGTCGAATGCGAAGGTGTTCACCGAACACCCTATCGTTTGATCTTTTTCATGGGTTTAAATGGACGAACTGCAACGTTGCCAAATAGCACGCTACGCCACTGGTTTTTTTTTACGACCTCAGACTATAGTGCATTGATTAAATGAGAAGCCTTTCAAAATTGGCTCTGCTTGCAAACAATCTCACGGGACTGTGGAGAAGCAATTTTTAAACATTTTCTGAGGACCAGTTTTTTTTTTTTTTTTTTTTTTTTTGGAAAGTGGTGACTGGAGAGGGGTATTTATTTGAGATGAAGATGCTTTGAGATAGAAGGAATAACTTTACGCTGCTAGATTTCAGTTTTACCCACGTACAAAGATCGATTTTTGGCAAGCCGATTATTATCGTGCGTAGACCATGGTGCGGCCATACGTCGCCATATCTACGCGATGCTCCTGTTCGCGAAGCGTCACACACCGTGGCTACACGGACGAATGGTACGGAGCATAGCCCGAGGGGGGGGGGCGTAGATGGCTAGGAGTGGGGGGAGAGCAAGTGTGTTTCATCATCAAACAAAGGCATAGCTATACGGCGATTGTTTCGTCACACGTCATACAGTCTGTCACTAACACATTCCACTATTTTTGCGTGGGCCTCTCGAAAAAGAAAAAAAATATGTATAAATTGTATGAGCGTATGAAACATTCACAGGACCTTGTTCAAACGACGCGACGTTAGAGCCGCGTACTTCTGTGTTGGTTCTAACAACCCCCCCTGCCCCCCAAGATCGTCTACGTTGGCAGAGTTTGAGAATGGAAAAAACGAAAGAGAGAGGGAAAAAAAAAAAAAAAAAAAAAAAATTCATTTGATCCGTTTTTATTTGCGCTTCAATAGCGAAATATTTGACAGAGCTAATGTGGGGGAAGACAAGAGATGATACATTTCAAGGGTAGCTATTAAATGCTGTCATTTCGTCTTCCCTTAAAATCCAGTCTACAATTCTAAGATCTCATAACTTAATAAGTCAATAGTTAACCAAACCTTTGAAAATCCAAACCCGTCCTAAACCTCCAGCAACAGGGTCACTCCGGGTGCAAAATTTATCACCTGTTACATTTTAAAACTGTAATTTTGACAATAAAACTTGAAGTTTTCTACTTATACTTGAACAGGAATACCAAAACGCAGAGCTGGAGGTACATTCGGCGAATTAAATAATGTCAGTAGACTCGGTAAGCAACCTGCATTACGTATCACAATGAATTCAAGCATTGCTGGTGGCCTACCTGAGCTTAAATCTAAGGCGTCGACTGACGCTATTTAATTCGCCGACTGTACCACTCAACCAGTGCTGCCATTTTTTGAGTAATTATACGCGCACTTTCCCGTTTAACTCAACGTAAATTTTTTTTTAATTTCCTGCAAAATTTGGCAGCACTGCATTCAACACACATTCATCATGTGCGTTGCTTATTGCATATCTACCCTTTCCAAGTATCTTCTTCCTCATTAGAGTAGCTTCCACGAAACGGTAGCGCTTGGACGATTAATTGTGTACTGAGTGGTGGCGCTTCAATCCGTTGACCGTAAAGACTCCTTATTTGTGGGTCAAAGGCAGGAGTTCATATGCGTAGCTCTCCCCACTTGTCGGGTCAGCCGAGCGAGTTCTGTGAGTACACGGCTCTTCCTTTTTGTGTACTTATATGTACAGAAGCGCAGTAAACTTTCTCGCATGAATACGCTGAATATACTAGAAGCACACCCAGTGGCGTCGCGTGCCATCTGGCAACAATGCAACTGCTCCATTAAAACTCATTAAATATATCGAATTTTCCTTGTGCACTGTGAACCCCCTGAATTCGATATTTTACATGAGTTTAAATGGATAGAATACATTGTTGCCGAATTGCACGCGACGCCACTGAGTAAGACAGAAAAGGGGCAGAGAGAAACGGAAAATACGGTGAATAATAAAGATTATTTTTCGCAAGTTTTCATTGAAAAATATATAATTGTTCCGTCTTATCACGGTAGTGTGGAAAATTTACAGTTTTTTTTTTTTTTTTTTTTTTTTTTTTTTTTTTTTTTTAATTACATACGAAGCAAGATATCGTCGAAGCGAGTGGAAATTTTACCTCGCAAAAGGTAATTTTATTCCTCTCCCCCCCAATCTGAAAAAAATTCCATTTGTATTCCCTAAATTTCATCACGCGTTGGATCATATTTTGCCTCCCATAAAACTTGAGCCATGCTCTTTTCAAGGAAACATTATTAAACTATGGTCATAATCTGATTTCTTTAGAAGAGCGCATCTACTCTTTCAAGGGCCATTCCTCTGGAAACCTATATACGTAGGACTTCATTGAGTGACTCACTGCGAAGAGTATGTTAACCATTAATTGAGCTCAATGTAGAAAAGAGACATTTCTCTACGTCCTTAAGTGCGGTGACGACAGCTTTCCCGTGGCGTTAATGTCACTTCATTTGCGTATACGAACTTCTTTCCGTTCCGTGAATGGAACGTCATTATGAAACGGAGTGAGACTTTTTCCCCGATTTGAGCGTCACTCCATCTTCTCCCGGTCTATGCGCCTCCTCGTGCACTTTTGTGTTTTGGAGGTTACAAGAAAGTCGGTGTGAAGTGAGCCCTACACCAACGGTGGCTCGTGCGCAATGTGGCAACAATATTTGCCCTCAATTTGAATTAATGTAAAACTGTCGATTGAGGGTGAAGCGCTCTATCAAATCGATTATTTTGCATTGAAGCAAATGGAGGGAAAACATGTTGCCAAATAGCACGAACCGCCGGCGCCGCGCCGCACTATGGTCCAGAAGTCCGATTTAGGAAGACATCAGTTTGCACTAAAATCGTCCAATATCTTGAAAACGGCTCATCTGACATCAAAAATGGTTATCACAAAAAAGTTGAAACGGTTTACGTTCTATCTTTTTTGTAATAACCAGTTTTGGTGTCAGATGAGCCGTTTTCAAGATATTGGACGATTTTAGTGCAAACTGATGTCTTCCTAAATCGGACTTCTGGACCATAGTGCGCCGCTGCCTTACACAGTGGCTTTTAAAGAAGTTTCCTGCCCTTTCACGACTGAAAGTTCTTAATTCTAACCACAGTTTTCCCATTTATTACATTTTCTTTTCTTTTAAAATTTATCGAGAACGCCTTGCGCGCCTCTTGCGATGGCCCCGCCGAACTTTGATGTCCGCAAGAGCCCTTTGCGCTCCATAGTCCAAAAAATTGACATGCCAATGAAATTATAAGAGAAAAAGTCATTCGATTCAATAGTGAAGGTCTAAAATTATTTAGTGAAACTGCATTTTCACAACTCAACACTGAAAGGGTTAAAAGAAAAAAAAAGAAAAAAAAAAAAAAACACGAATAGAAAGACCAAACAAGGGATTTTTAAATCATATTTTCTCATGTGGGCAGTTTTTTGAGCAGTTCGATGATTCTTTCTTATCGTGGTTTCAAGTGCTTGACGCTTTAACGATCTGATTTTTTAACATAAATTGATAAAATTGCAAATTTTTGTAAATTGATTAATATCACAAGGACAATGATAAGCAAGAAAAAGATTTTTTTTTTAATATGTTTTGCTAAGCTACGTTAGCTTACCAAGCCTTTTTTAACTTGCACACATAATTGGATAGTTTGGCAGAGATACTAAAAAACAGAAGGGAGGGGGAAACCTTGGACGATTAAACAAATACATGCTACCTTTGCGATTTAATCAATTAAATCAGTCAAACCAAATTGGATCAGAATAAAAGCAGACAGTGCTTTTTGGGGTCACCGGTGCTATTGGATAAGTGGTATCCTCGTTATTTTTATCTACCATCTACTACATATGAAACTTTATAATTCTGACCTTGTCTACCTCTACATGCATATACAGACATTTCTGCAGTTATCTCTCGTAAAATAAGCCGCCTACTTCTTGAAATACCGAATCTGGTTAATTCGAATACAATCCCATGTTTCGAATGCAACAGCTCCTGCAAGACACTTTTAAAATTACCTTAAACGGCTTCTGTGCTCGTAAGAGTGAATTGAGTTGAAATATAGCGTATAACAAATAACGACTAAAATGAGTTTAATCTACAATAATCCCTTTGAACGCTTAACCTCAACTTTCGCTTCCCTAAATCAAAACGTACGCAAAGGTTTAGAGACAGAAAGAAGGGGTCTGAGCGAATCAAAGTGCTGCGTCCAACAAGAAGCTTGCAGTTTTATTTAATGACTTGGTAGGTATAAATACGCAGGCTGCCTTTAATTGAAACTATCGATGATGAGAACCATAGTTATTGAGGCATTAATGATAGTATAATCACTACGCAGGGGCTACATTTTCGTAATAAGTTCCTTCAATTTCTTGAGTAGGCAAACTGCTTTACTGCCACAAAGGAGTCGTTAACTGTGGAAAATTACTAAAGTCGTAATAGCTAAGAACAGGAAGCAAATTAAAATGGATTGGGAGTTAATAATGTAAGTTGAGGAACCTATATAATTGATTGTCGATTACACACTCCTTTAACTTCCCGCGAGTGCAGCAAAATGAGTGTTGTCACATCGGATACTTCAATAAAAAGGCTTCTAATTCAGTAAAGGCTTGACCCACTTCGTAATAATTCTAATACTTGCATAAGAATGTCAATGCCTCCCCCCCCCCTTGCATTCAATTTAATGGATTATTGTCATTCTTTATTTTAAAAAAGGCTGTCCGATTTTTAAAGTCTGATAATATTTGGCTCCTGAACATCTGCGTATTCTAGTAGCTTAGCGAGAAATTTGGCAGCGTTACATTTAACCGTTTAAACCAATGAAAAATATAACAATTGCATGTGTAGTGGAAACCTGGGATTTCGATATTTTACTTGAATATATGGGTATAAAATACGATTCTATACATGGCACTTTGCAAGCTCCATCCGCCGTTGATGTATATTATATACGGACGAGTAGATATTTTAATCAGTCTCAGAGAGGATTGTAGATTGTGAAAAATCGTACTTTACGGTGTATCGATGAATTATTTTTTTCCAAAAAGCCGGTAGAAAAGGATCCATTTTCAGTCTATTGAATTGACCTCCAGATAGTTGATACATTTGCAAAGGTTTAGAAAATGTGAGGGAAGGGCAATTGATTGTTCACGCAGCCTCAATGATGGATCAGCCTATGTGGCAATCAGTGGCATAGCGTGAAATTTGGCAACGTTGCAGTTTGTCCATTGGAACTCATGAAAAATATCGAACCACTGGGTGTTCGGCGAACACCTTTGCATTCGACCTATTGCATAGGTTTAAATGGGAAAAATACTTAGTTGCCAAATTGCACGCTACGCCACTGGTGGCAATCATGTTTGTTTGTTTTTTTTTTTGCCATTTGAACTTATGCAAAAATATCGTTTTCTCAGCGATTCAATGAATCCCCTGGAGATCGATCATTTTACGTAGGTTTAAATAGGGAGAATCCATTGTTGTCATATTGCACGAGCCGCCACTGCGCGGCCCGAACTGGATTTGGATTAGTGTCGTTTCAAGGATGCTACACCTAAGCTACACCTTTTCAATTACTTTAGATTCGTTACGAGACGAAACTCAAAACTTTACGTCGCCGCGCCGTGGCAGCCTGTCACGTCATTCAAAATCACATTACAATTTTATATACAGGGTGTAAAAAAAAAAGGAGCAGCTCCGAATAACTCGAGAACGGGTTAGAATTTTGTAAAACGCTAAAATACGTGTTCGCTTATATTCAGGGGGACATCTTTTCCGGGGGGTCTCGTCTCTTTAGCCCCCCAGGGGGGGCGGGGGCGGGGGGCACACCCCCCAAAAATCGCATTTCTCTTATGGCAGCCCCTTTTTTTATTTTTGTATGTGAAAGTACACTAAAAAAGAAGAACTTTGGCGCAAACCGCATGTCAATCGGTTGATTTTTCACTGAATGGCAAGCGATCAAAGTTTGAAATGGACCAATATTTAAAAAATTGTATCTCCAAGGAGGAGCGGCGCGATTGACCGAACTTTGCACCAAAATGTGCCGAAATGAGTCTGCTTTGGAGTGAAATTCATCGATTTATGAATGATTTCGACCTATTCCGGCAACTTTTAGGACACTCTCGATTTCCGTGCTCGGCTGGTTGCGTCACGCCGGATTGAAGGGACTTTTTACGATTGCCATTTGCATTTTCGCAGTTTGGCTGCTTTAAAGACACATTAAACAAAACAAAAAGTGTGCTATCTGGTTGTCTACAGTGAGATAGAATTATTTATTACCTTTTGTGTCCCTTTTGTGTCTCACAGTGGCGCATCGAGCCGCATCTCCAGGTTAGCCAGCCCGCTTGGAGTTGCTGTGGATTTTGATTCTCAAAAAAGTCAATAAAGGGACACAAAAGGTAATAAATAATTCCATCTCACTGTAGACAACCAGATAGTACACTTTTTGTTTTGTTTTTTGTGTCTTTACAGCAGCCAAACTGCGAAAATGCAAATGGCAATAGTAAAAAGTCCCTTCAATCCGGCGTGACGCAACCAGCCGAGCACGGAAATCGAGAGTGTCCTAAAAGTTGCCGGAATAGGTCGAAATCATTCATAAATCGATGAATTTCACTCCAAAGAAGACTCATTTCGGCACATTTTGGTGCAAAGTTCAGTCAATTGCACCGCTCCTACTTGGAGATACAATTTTTTAAATATTGGTCCATTTCAAACTTTGATCGCTTGCCATTCAGTGAAAAATCAACCGATTGACATGCGGTTTGCGCCAAAGTTCTTCTTTTTTAGTGTACTTTCACATAAAAAAATAAAAAAAGGGGCTGCCATAAGAGAAATGCGATTTTTGGGGGGTGTGCCCCCCGCCCCGCCCCCCCCTGGGGGCTAAAGAGACGAAACCCCCCGGAAAAGATGTCCCCCTGAATATAAGCGAACACGTATTTTAGCGTTTTACAAAATTCTAACCCGTTCTCGAGTTATTCGGAGCTGCTCCTTTTTTTTTTACACCCTGTATGTATTCAAGTAGATGAAGGAGAGGTGGGCGTAACAAATGATTTAGAAAGATATAGGGCGCAACCTCGCCGCACAGTAATGACTGAATTCTTGACTCGCCGGGAAAAGACAGGCATTTCCATATTTGAATTTCTATAATGAAAATGCTCCTTTTCAAAACTTGTTAAGAGTAGATCTCTTGCCATCTTTTGAAATACCATCAACGCACACGGGAAAAAAAGACTGGTAGAATTGACAATCTATACATAGCTGATTTTAGAGTCTGCTAGCAAGTATACGGTAAATATGATCAGGATATGGTTTAATGTACCAAAAGGTTGACTTAATACACCACAAGGTACGTTGCATTTGCCATATTATGGTGAAATTTACCATACTTGATAGCAGACTCTAAAATCAGCTATGCAAATGGTAAATTCTACCATTTTTTTTTTTTTTTTTTTGTGTGTGTGCAGTGGCCACTTTAGGGTATCTGCTATTGTAAACTGCGAGCGTTGGGGCATAAAGAGCCGCCCCCACCACCGCGACCACACGTTTGAAGGGAATTAGCATGACAAAATAAACGTTGGCTCCTCAGCGAAAGATTACAGTCGATCTGTATACTCATTTAACGACAAGTTGATTTAATTTAGCCGACCTACTTCTAGTTCAGTCTGTTTCAATGACGTCTCCATGATCTAATTCTGTTCGCAGTATGTTTCAGTGTCGTCACCATTCAAACAGACCGCGGTAACGTGTGTTCAACGACTTCCATATTTTTTTTTTATTTTATTTTTTTTCAAGTCTTTCCATTCGAAAGTTGACGTATTACGAACCTCTGTGCGAGAGTGCGCTCTTGCGCACGAGTGCAAGACTGCAATAATTAGAACCACGAAAGAGGCAGGGCAGGTGTCATACAGAGTCGCCTCTGGCGCACTTCGGAAGAGCCCAGGCAGGCCCCAGACCCAGACCCGGAGTCTAAAACTAAACACGAGTCACTATAGGCACTGGGCAGTGCTTAATGTAAGTATTCCTTTCCGAGCAGAGAGAGAGAGCTCTTGATGCTCTTGCGCGAGCCGAGAGGAGAGGCGGGGAGGGGTGGGGTCGAGGCAAGCCCGAGATAAAATATGATACGAGAGAGATAAAATGAGAGTACAATGAGAGAGCAGATTCAGACAAATGAAGCATGGGTCAGAGTGCGCGACTGCGCGAGTTGGTAAAGAAAAAGGAGATGAGGCCACGGAGAGAGAGAGAGATACAGAGAGGGAGAGAGAAACAAGAGAGAGAGAGTGAGAGAGAGAGAGAAAGAGAAAGAGAGAGAGAGAGAGAAGAGAAGAAGAGCAAGAAGATTGTGATGGTCACAAGATAGAGTGAGACAGATAGGCGCTTCTCTTCCTCTGTTTCAAACCACGTGACCAACACACTAAACAAAAAGAAGAAGAAAAAGAAGAAGAAGAAGAAGAAGAAGAAGAAGAAGAATAAGAAGTTGAAGGCGGAAAGAAACCTGTTTCTACATCCATGATCCAGTCCATGGAAATATACGACTCCTCCAAGTTCTCCGCTTGCTTTGGCTACTGGAAGTGAGCAAAAGCGACTCCGGGCACAAGCGTGGCATTGAGCTTTGCCCCCCTCCTCCCCCCTCCCCGCCCCGGCCACATCACGCTACTCCTACAAGTGTGTCCGTCTCACTCACTCTCTGGTGAAGTTTCGCTGCCTCCTGCTGTCTCTGTCTACGGGGTTTGCAGTTTGCACACTCTGAGCCTTGGCCAACCGAGGGGACTCTCCTCTATATACCATCCGAGCAGTAGATGTGGATTGTGGATGCGAAGAGCAGGCGCTCTTTATGCTGCCGTTCACGCCACGAAGCGTCGCGTCGCCGCGCGCCGTCGTGTCGGTCCTGCTGGAGAAGCGGTTCATGGAAGCGATGCGACGCGACGCGACGGCGAAGCGCGCACAGCGGGCCGCCCCGCAATGGCGTATAGTGAGGATGGACGGGCCCCGTCCCGATCAACGGGTGTCGAGTGGTTCAGAGAGTCACCGAGGCAAGCTTTAACAGGGTGCTCGAAAAGTCACCTCACGTTCCGGTTCCGTGACTTCCGAACAACAACAAAAAATTGCTACTGCGCAAAATTTAACCCTGTATATTCGTTTTTGTGATTAGATCTACCTCACGAAATGTCATATTTTTATTCACAATAATGGGGCTCTTGCAAACTTTTGGTACAGGGGATTGACGAGTTGATTCTTGCCTGAAAACCTGTAAAAATGACGAAATTCACTCTCAAAATCGGGATTAATGGCGGGAAGACGCAGGTATCAAGGGAGATTCCTGTCTAAAGTGAGACACATCTCTGTGTTTCCTTAGAGAAAGTGGCAAATGGGGCAGTTGCAAGGGTCTTAAATCACGTGTTTTTCATGAAGAAAATTAAAGTACTTGATGAGCTGAGAACAATGGTGCCTTTGGTTTTTTCCTAAGTGTCTCGGTTTTGGAGATACACAGGTGTAAAGTTGTAAAAAATTGTGTGCGTAGTGACGTCACTACGCGGAATTCCCATTTAAAACAATGTATTTCGGGCCAAAATCTCATCTCCGGAACAATGGGACTTAATTAGAAACCAAAGGCATATTTGTTCTCAGCTCATCTAGTACTTTCATTTTCTTCATAAAAAACACAACATTTCAGACCCTTGCAACTGCCCCATTAGACAGGAATCTCCCATGATACCTGCGATGAACCGCCATTACGAGTTTGACTTTTTAACAGTTATGTGCGGTTATTGCTGAATTTTAGACTTTCTTAGTGCAATTTCAGTGATTTTCGCTGGTTTTTACATCAGATCGTACTATTCATTTGCCCACAGAAAAAGTTTGCAAGAGCCCAGTTGCGGCTCCGAATTGATACATAACATTCTATAATAATACTTCCTCGAGCGCCTTCAATAAAATGTGTACGCAAAATCAGCACTGAAGTGTAGGAATATTTAACTACCTATTAATTTGAGCAAGCTAAGATTGATTTGTCTTCTTAAACTGGTCGTACCTAAAGGTTAAGAGCACACTTCAGGGGCCCGATCAAGTTGAGTATCTACCCATAGTTCAACCGATGAGCATCATCAGTAAACTTCAAGTCAAGCTTGAGCCAAAATGGAGCTTTACTTGAGAGTTATCGATGCCGTTTGGTGAGCAAAGAGTGAGGTTATGCTAGAACAAGTCAAGTCCGACTTTTTGCCAACTTGATTGGGCCCCAGAGACTTTGCTTGAGATCTCCTTGGCTTTTGGCTTGCATTTTGAACCACCCTCCAGATTCCATTTGCAGCTCAAAAATACACCTTGATCTTGAATCGCCCTGCAAATTCCATTTGCAATTTCGAAACATACCTTGAACCAAAACGTCTTGAGATTTCTCAGGGCAGTTTCAAGAGATTTTCAAGCAAGAATTGACATTATTTGGCAACTTTATTCAAAGATGCTTTAAAAATGCACTGTTTTTCACTCAATATATAAGTCTCAAGGAGATAATGGGTCTGTTGCAAACGTTTGCTACAACGATGAAGAGTGTTTCATCGTATGTAGAATCGCCCGAAAATTCCATTGGTGGCATCAGAAAGTCATGAAATGCGATAATAAACTCACAAGAGACGTTTAGTAAAATCCAAGATGGCGGTAAAATATCGAGCAATCTGTACATGCATGCACCTTTAACATCCAAGGATTGCCAACAATGCCAACGTTGAAAACCTCACAGCTTCAGAGGTTATGTGTTTATTTACGTTGTGATTGGGTGTGATCGATATTGTGAGGTTGGCTATCCTTGGATGTTCGTGGTGCATGCATACAGGTTGCTCGATATTTTACCACCATCTTGGATTCCATTAAACTTCTCTTGTGAGTTTATTATCGCATTTCATGACTTTCTGATGCCACCAATAGACTTTTCACGCGATTTTACATGGGATTGAACACTCTATATCGCTGTCGCAAAAGTTTGCAACAGACCCATTTCAAGGTAGCTTGTTAGCTCTAACTTGAACAACACTTAATATCTCTTGAGAATTGCCGATTTACAGTGAGCGTCTCTAAATTGCAATTTTTCTCCCTTGACTCGATTCGACTCGGCTTGAGTATATGTTTTTCAGACTAATTGTAAGCCAAGTCAAGGAGATCTCAAGTAAAATCTCTTAATTGCATCCCTAGCTTCCCCTCACCTCCCGCGAGAGTTTCACTCTGTCTTATACTCTATACATACTTTAAGCCAATTTCGATTTATCGCGAATAATTATATAGACTTCTTGCGGAACACCCTATGAAACAGATTTACGCCGTCGCGCAGTCCTATAAGGAGCAACAGGAGCTGAGGACAGACCAGACCATGAACATGGATAGAGGTGCTGCCGTTTTTCAGTTAATCGGTTAGTGGTGGCTCGTGCTATTTGGCAACCATGTGTTTTGCCATATGAACCTATGCAAAAGTATCGATTTCTCAGGGGTTCTGTGAAACTCCTAAAGATCGATTATTAAACGTAGGTTTAAAGGAAGAGAATATATCGTTGCTACATGGCATGCGAACTGTCAATTAATTATTATTCGAAAATTCCCTCTGTACGAAATTGTTTCAAGTCATCCAAGATCATTGTGCAATAAAAATTGCGTGGTTTCTGAATCGGTTAGAAGATTCCAATGGGAGCAAAGAATTATTTCGATGAAGTTTTTCAAGTCATAGTACAATAGTACATGCATATGTGACATTGTGACAGGGGCTTATGTGCAATGTTCGAAGGTCCCTTTATCCCTTTATAGTGATCCAAGGATACACCGGAGGATGCGGCAACATAGGCGGACGACAGCAGCAAAGTAGGAAGTAGGTCCACGTCCACGACTCTTGAAAGACACAATAGGTCATGAATTACTATCGGTAATTGAATCCTTGCCTGCAAAAAGGGCTTAACTCCATGCTATAACAAGAGCCATAAAATGCACTGACAAGTATGCACAGAGGAGCTCATGTCGAAATGAAGATACGCCCTTTTAGCAGGCAACGATTCAATTATTCGGACGTTAATGGAGACTTCACGATCTCTTTGGGAGAAATATCCCTTATGGAGAATAGAATAATAGAATAATAGACACGCTGCGCCGGTGCTGATGCATGCATGGTATAGAGCGCTTGATGCTGCTCGCCTCTCGCTACAGTGATGCCAAAACTTTGGATTAAAACAATTAAATTTCATGTTGATTCAAATCGATAATAGACTACCCGAAGCCGTAAGTTTGGCAACGCTAATTCTGTAAGAGGCCTTTATCAAGTATCAAGTAGCTCGTGGTGCATTGAAATTTATGCGCGATGATTCTGGCCCCGCGCATGCGCAGAGCTGTACCGCGGAGGAGGAGAAGAACGATGAGCGCGCTCCATGCTTGACGTTCGGCGCGACGCGACGAGACGTTCTCGTACGTCGTTTCTGCTTGCACCCAGAAACGGAAACAGTGATGTCACATTGAAAGGCTTTTCCGACAAAGGATCTATACCAACTGAATAAAGTTTGCATCAGCAGTAACGAGGGGTAACTCCATTTTCCATAATTTTCGGCAAATGCTGACTTACGTCCTTCTGCCTAGTATATCTGTTAATTTTTTCAAGTTTGCCGGTGCATTTATGTTCATCCAACAATACTCGATTGGAATTAGGTCTTGAATCTTCTCTAGATCAAAATATTGGCTCAAAATATATATAAATCAATTTCAACAACTCAAATCAGCAAAATTTTGAACTACGCCCTTATGCCAGTGCTGCCGTTTTGCGTATAATCAATGCTATTTTTCAATTTATCGATGATTCCACCGGTTGAGAGAAGATTACACAAGTCCGTTCAGTGCATAACTGTAATAAACTAAATTACTCGCATCTGTAATCTTTTCTCAACCGGTGGAGTCGTCGATGACTTTAAAAAACTTGCGGATATTTTAATTAATCAACGGAGTCTCCACCGATTCAGGAAAGATTACAGATCAGAGTATTTTCGTGCGGTACAGTCATGCACTGAACTGAACTGTGTAATCTTTTCTCAACCGGTGTAATCATTGGTGAATAGAAAAATAGCATTGATTATACGCAAAACGGCAGCCCTGCCCTATGCATGCAGATTGCAGACCGTCGATTTCTGAAGTAAAGTCACGTGAGAATTACGTTAGGATAATCAAAAAGTTCCAAAGTGTAACCAAAAATTTAATAAATCCGTTTACAGAAAATTCCAGGTTGACTTTCGCATTATACGAGTCACAAGGAGGTCCCGTCAAAGTGTTGATTTCTCTAGTCTATGCATGGGGGGAAATGATTCATCATAAAGTTACAGAAAGGTTAGCTGGAACTCTCCCTTATGGACTGTTTTAGGGAGGGTTTATAATCCAAGAATCCGATTAGTAAAAGCTTTTTTTCAAATGTGAAAGCTACATCTGATTGGTCAGATCTGAATGTCCCGCTTCTCAGTAAAACAGTCTATTGTGACACGCTATACAACCGTAATTGTAGAATTTTGTTTTAACACATTTGTTGAGTTTCACAGCCAATTTAGATGGTCAAAATTCGGCGAAAATAACGATGCGCACATTAAAAACGGTCAAAATCCACTCATTAACTCAGGAAATCACTTCAATTTCAAACAGCCCGCGCTACACTAGACTCTATTTGCACCGGTAAACTTCTACATAGACGGAACCACCGTGCATAAGTAAACAACATTGTAACTATAAAATGATGGAATTTCTTTTTTAATAAGTGAAATATAAGCTGCACTTGCTGCCTGGTCTTTTCGGTTTATCAAAGATTACAAAATAATATAAGAAATGTACGCATCTAAACGAAACATTCCAATGTTTGTAAGTTCTGTTCATGTTTACATAAACGAGATGGTTCCATCTATGCAGTTATAAGTCGGTGATATAGTGTCTAGTGTAGCGCGGGTTGTTTGAAATGGAAGTGATTTTCTGAGTTAATGAGTGGATTTTGATAGTTTTTAATATGCGAATCGTTATTTTCGCCGAATTTTGTGTTAGAAACAATGAGTTATATTGATGTAGCAAAAGTACGCAACAGACCCATTGTAATCTAGGATGAACAATCTTTCTTATTCTGTTGCAAAAGTTTGGAACAGAAGTTTTTTGGGAAGAAAATTGGGCGATCTGGCAAGGTTCCCGCGCGGAAGAAAAGTTCAATCTAGTGGCTGATTGCACAGTGCTTTTCGTGAGCAAAGATGTCCGGGAAGATACCTGCTTGGTCAAAAGTATACAAAGTTGGGATCGCATCCCTAATCTTCTCGACCAAAAAAAAAAAAAAATCCCTTTCGCCGGTCGTTGTAAAAAGAAGTATGAGAGGGTCATGACCCCGATCTAGACCAACAGCGCTGTGTAGGGGTTGCCGAGGAAAGTAAACAAAGCTTGATAAATATTTACTTTGCAGATGGAGCGGGACGAAAATCACTGCTCGGAAAAGCGTGGACAGTTTAAAAGCACTCTCATTGTCAGTGAGTCGAAAGTGAGGTTTAAAAAGTTTGCAGACAAATGCATATAGACTTTGGATCAGCATCTACGATAGGACAATTCAAAATACCCGCGCATTACACTTGCATCTGCTTTTTCAATTTAACTTCGGTTGCATTAGTTTAAGCTCATAAACAGACAAGGAAAGAGGGGGCTCATTTGATTGACAAATGTTGATCGTTAATCTGTCCAAATCCGCACCACAGCTAAGTTTACGTCCTATAGCTTTGTTTTTATTCACGATGAAAATATAACTTGCGTTCCATTTGATTAATTTACGTGCTTCGAGCAAAATTACCTAATTTGACTTATTTTTCATCTACATATCCGCAAAATTCTTGGTAAATTCAGATTTGTGAAGCTTTAACCTCAAACTGATAATTGAAGATGGAGGAAAGCAAAGGAAAAATTCGGACTCAGCGATCAAAATTCTCAATTATGATGTCTACATCCCGATCCAAAAAGTCATTAAGAATTACTACTTCAAAATGAACAGTTTTCCCTACATTTTCCTTGTCACTTTAAATTCATCAAGTTTTCTCTGACTTTTTCCTGAACTTGAGAAGCGAGCCCGACCTCTCCATTAAACACTGATTAAATTTGGTGTTTTTATCAAGAATGCATATTAAATTTTCCTGTTATATTTTCGTGGTTGGATGATTCGGAAGTTGTCAAAAAATGGTTATCCAAAATGAAAAAGTTGAGTATTCTCCGACATATTTTATTCAACTTGAGGATTTTGGAACTTTTCAAAACTCTCGCCCTTTTTATTCACTGAAAGAAAAGTTCCTCTAAGTATAGCCAGAACTCTATCAAAAAGTTCTCGAAAATAAGTTCTGGCCTTTGAGATAATTCTGGTGCTTTGAATCGGGATTTTGGCAGATTTGACTAGAAATCCTGGCCTCTTTCAACCAGAGAAATCTCACAGTTTTGATCAGAATAATCTGGTGAAAAACGCCAGAATACATGGCCAATATAAGGCCAGAATTTTGGTTAAAAATACTAGAACTATCTTAGAAAATGCTAGAATTTCTTTTAAGAACTTGCAATGAAAAAAACAAGTCTTAAATTCTAGTATTATACACAAGGGATTTGTAAACCACGGAGAGTCTAGTAATTTGACCAGAAGATTCTGGTGTTACTATTATAGAATATGGTAACAACTAGTAACAGAGTTTCCTAAAAAATTTCTAGAGCTGTAGTACAAACATTAGACATTCTGGTAAAAGTACCGTCCCTTACCTTGGCTCACATATCATTGTGCTTCTGGTATTCACAAAAAAAAAAAAAAAAAAAAAAACAGAAAACCTACTTTGGTAGCGTTAACAAAACCATTGGTATAAAAATGACCCAGAAAAAGAATACTAGAGCTAAACGAATATAATGTACGTCTAACAAAATATGTTTTTGGTTTTGCTGCGGGTGAGCCAAAGATTTGGTTGGCTCAACTAAAGTCTTTAGCAAGGTAATTTTTCTATACCAAAGGTTTTGTCAGCGCTACCAAAGTGTTTTATCTTTTTATCCTGTGTTTTTTGTGACGTCTTTTTTGTTTGTTTTTTGTTTTTTTTTTTTTTTTGTTTTTGTTTTTGTTTCTGCTTTTTCTTTTTTCAGTGCACGTGTAAATAGAATGGGTCTGTTGCAAACTTTTGCTACAACGACAAAGAGTGTTTCATCGCATGTAAAATCGCCTGAAAAGTCCACTGGTGGCATCAGAGAGTCATAAAATGCGATAGTAAACTCACAAGAGACGTTTAATGAAATCCAAGATGGCGGTAAAATATCGAGCAATCTGTATGCATGCACCTTTAACATCCAAGGATTGCCAAAGTTGACAACCTCACAGCTTCAGAGGTCAAGTGTTCATTTACGTTGTGATTGGGTGTGATCGATATTGTGAGGTTGGCTATCCTTGGATGTTCGTCGTGCGCATGCATACAGGTTGCTCAATATTTTACCGCCATCTTGGATTTCATTAAACGTCTCTCGTGAGTTTTATACTGAATTTTATGACTTTCTGATGCCACCAATGGACTTTTCACGCAATTTTACATGAGATTGAACATTCTATAGCGCTGTAGCAAAAGTTTGCAACAGACCCATTCTGCGGCCATTTCTAAGAGAATATTTCTCTCATCAGTGTAAAGGAATCAGTGTTTCATCCGTTTAAATCTTAAGTTCACGACAAACCCACTATCCATTGAGCAACAGCATTTGAAGTCACTCATTCGATCGCACAAAACTGATCCGGTCTAGTGCGCCTAAAACCTGGGATACTTGGCATAGTGATTGATAGGGCCAGGGCAGTGGCGTCGCGTGCAATTTGGCAACAATGTATTCTATCCATTTAAACTCATGTAAAATATCGAATTCAGGGGGTGCACAGTGCACTAGAAAAATTCGATATATTCAATGAGTTTAAATGGAGCAGTTGCATTGTTGCCAGATGGCACGCGACGCCAATGGGCCAGGGCCAGGGCCAGGAGTATCGCTGTGGCGGCTCGTGATATTTGGCAACCATGCAAGTTTTCCATTTAAACGTAGGTAAAATAATCGATTCTTGCGGAGGCTGGCAGCCTCCGGGAGAATCGATTGTTTTACATTGGTTAAATAGGAGGAGGACACGGTTGCCAAATTTCACGAGCCGCCACTGGAGTATCGTTTTTCAATCGACACTCAAGTCAGCATAAGAAGGAGATCTACTTATACCCGGTTCAGTTGCAACTCAACTCGACTCGGCTCGACTCAATTCCGCTCGCCGGTTGGTCGGTGAAGTGGAAGTCATTACGAATGTATGAACCAAAGCCGGAGCAAGTGACCACTAGTGACCAGTGACCTTTATGTCAGAGCACTTTAAAGCTCTGAGACTCTGAAGCGCTGAAGCACTGAAGCAAAGCACTGAGTGCGAGCCGGCACACAGTGGAGCGAGTCCGTGCGATTTGGCAACGTTTCTTTTTCCCATTTAAATACATTGGAAAGATCGAAATGCCTGGTCATCGCCGATGACTGAAGGGGAGTGGGACAAGGATTTCGGTCAAAATTTTAAAAATTCGTTTTTTCAGCTATATAAAGTTGTTCCATATATCATCAGCTTTAATTTAAGACCAAGTTCACTTATTTTTGATGAGTAGTCTACTCTGTAAGAATAATTTCATTAAAAAAAGAAAAACAGTGTTAAGTGCATTTTGCATTTAAAGTGTTTTTTTCCGGAATTTTTAAATTGTGTTTTCCCCGAGTTTGTGTTTTTTCACACAAGAGGTACATTTTCTCAGCAACCACTGGGCCGATTTTCAAAAACTTTGGCTCATTTGATTCGTCATAGTTCCCTGCATATTTTAACACGGGCTTTTTTCAAAATTTTGTTACCCTGAATTTTTGTTAATTTTCAAGTACCAAAAAATAATGCATTTTTGGAACCAAATTTCAAAAAATCGCAAAATTCTCAAAATTCAAGATTTTCAAAAAACCCCGTATTAAAGTGAAGAAGGTAACAACACAAATCAAACAAGCTAAAGTTTTTGAAAATCGGTTGAGTAGTTCCTCAGAAAATGTTCCTTAAACATTGATGGTTTAACATGGGCTGAGATAGGCTGTCCCACTCCCCTGAAGCGTTCGACTTTTTTGGTGAATTTAAATGGAGATAATACATTGTTGGTCAAATTTCACGCCTCACCGAGCCACTGTGCGACGCGGCGCGACCGGGAAGATACACTCGAGCCGCTCATTTAACCTTGCATCTTCCACTCGCTTCATCCTAAAGCATCACGTTTTCCAGTTTCCTTCGCTGAAATGAATTTTTAATGGCTTGAAAATTGGTACCTGGATTGGGTGGACGGCTGTGGGGTAGTGTGGGGGAAAGGGCGGGAAAGGAGATTTGAGAATGGGAGGATATATGACTTTTGCGCGTTTCACATGACCCGATGGGTTATTAACTCCGGTGAGCGTTAGGAGACTTCCACAGGGATCCAGGTGAAGAAGGGGAAGGGGTGTAATTAGAGCTGAAGAGTCTCATGACAAAGAGGGATCGTCGCGTTGACAGAACAGCTGAGCCTTACCGAAAGAAATTTAGGAGCCTGGGTAGAAATTTGGCATGAGCTCGATTTCACTCCCCCCCTTTTTTTCACATCGTTAAAAACAATGTTTTCTTTTCATTTTGCTGCTTGGTGTACTTGGCAAAACTTTACGGAAGTTAACTATACACCGATAAACACCTTTTCTTTGATTTTGTCAATTCTTGGCCGACTTCTCCTACTTCAGGGACGATTTTCTCGGAAATGGTTTGCGAAATGGAAAAACTTGTAAGGACCAAAAATGCATATTTTTTACGATATTTTGAATAATTTTAATCGTTTTTGGGTTTAATGAAACCGAAAGCATGTTTTTACATAATTTGGCCAAAAAAAAGTGAGAAAAATCAAGAAAAACCCCCGAAACCCCCCTCAATTTTTTGCATACAGCATTTTCACGGCCAAAATCGTCAAGAGCGCCTAAAATTACATCAGAGTACCTATTAACGAGCATTCAGAACAATTCACGAGGGAGTTATGACAATTTTTCAATTTGTTTTTCGGAAACTTTGCAACTCTGTAACTCGAAAAGACTACAATTTCGGACCCATGTTTATAGGGAAAAAAAGTCTTATTTTGACCCCAAAAACACGTGGTAAAAATATTTACTATGAATTTTGGGACACCCTGTATACGTGCACTCGCTGACAAGACAGAACCGGACATCAACGGAAAACAACTCGTCGATCATCCCCACGGATTATATCGAGTTTTCGTGACGTGTCTACGTATAATTTTCGTTGCGCACTTTTGATTTCGAGTAAGGTCTTAAAGCGTAATCTCCACTCACGATCGATAAGGTAGTTCGTACTCGAAGGAGTTGGAATTGCCTATCCGACAAATTGAAGGCGCTCGACGAGACCTTAACTATTGTAGTGTTTTCATCTATTTTTGCATTTATCCGGAATGAAGACTATAAAACAATGTGAAATAGACGAGAGGAGAAAAACGAGTAGACTCGTATATATATCCCTAGATATTGTGAGAAGCTTATTAGAAGATAACGAAAAATGGCTGGCGGATCCAGAAAATTTCTCGGTGGGGGGGGTGGGGGGGGGGGGAGGACACGCCTCCGAAACTTGGAGCGTCACAGGAAGCAATTTTGGGCTATTTTCTGTTGAAAAAAGGTAAAATTTGAGAATTCTGCATTATGCCTGAGCCCTCCCTCCCTCTCCCTCCCTCCCCTGTATCCGCCACTGACTTGAGTATGTAAAGTAGGTATGAATGTGTGATTAACATTAAAGAAGCAAATGATTAGTAACTTACGTTCGGTACGGTGTATCTATTGTACTCCTTTGAATTGATGGGATCCTGCTTATTTCTGAATGCCAAATAATTCTTCCGCAATTGCTTGCCATACTAAAAACAAACAATCAACAAGTTGGTTGAAGAGAAACAGAAATATAAATGAAGGCAACACAACTTACAATTTATTGAACATAGATAGGAAACAATTAAGCGCATAAATGTATCCGTGCGCTCGATTTCAGAAAGGAATCGGAAAAGTTTTCGGTTGTATTACATTTTGATTAAGATATAGGAGATGCAGCTTACTTTTAAGATTACGTTGAAATATTCGCAAAGCTCTTAATGAAAATTCCCGACAGCGTTTGTGTGCGAGAGTCCGTACCGGATTGTTAGTGAGTAGATTTTCAAAGCGCTCGTTGATTCCAAATTACTTTTCAGGAGCAAGAACCCAAGATATAAGATACTGAGAGGAAAGATACAACTCTTCCTACGTCACAGTGTGTTGCATACTTTCTAAATTGAAGGCGATATCGTTACTCTTTCATCCGAGGCGGACCGAGGCGGCGCGGCGCGCCTTTTCAGAGCGTGACTTTAGGGATTTCTGCGAGAATGCAAGATCGAACTAGAAGAGTATCTTTTTCAAGAAGTTTTTGCTACATAAATTGGGACGACCGCGTGCAAACTTTTTATCTACGTCTACACAATTTTCTTTTATTTCAAAAAAAAAAAAAAAAAAAAAAAAAAAAAAAAAAAAAACTGCAACCGGTTACATGCAGTATACATGGAAAACATTTCCGGATGCATTAATCGGAATTCCGTTTAGGAAAGTATATTCTATAGATTTCCCATTACAGTAACAGAAACTCCTGTAAGTTTAATCGAACTTCTGGTGAATGTAAATGAACTCCCGGTTACTTTCACAAGACACAATTTCTCAGTGCACTTAAACCGATCAAGAGAATTTTCCAATTTTAAGCCTCGCAGACCCCCCCCCCCCTCCAAAGAGCTAAGTCAGTTCACTCATTTGTTCCTGGTATACGATTTAAGATCGACCTTAAAAATGCTCAGAGCGGCGAAACTCCACAGTTATTTCATTTCAAATTGAAGCGGAGCCTTTTTAATGCCATATAATAGTATACATCAACAGGCGCAGAATAGAAATCGATCAAAATTTGCCGAGATCCTTTCCCATTACAGTCACGGTTAATTTCATCTCGGTTTAGAAGTTTGAAAGGGCTAAAGATCTGGACCTTCGACACCTCTCGCGCCTCGACCCGTGGCATTTTGCGCAAGCCGCTCACAACGGTGTACTAACACTGTATACGGTAGGCATTCGCTATACCCGGAAAGTCCGCTCACCACCGCGCGGCGCACAATGGTCTGAGAATTTAAAAAAAAATGGCCAAAAATCAGCAGAAAAAAAAGGCATGAAAAATCATCATTTCCGGGTCGGAATCTTAATTTAAAACTTCCCAGTGCTATTTCTGGGATTAATTTTACCTGTTAACCCATTGAGACCTGAATATATAGTTTTTTCTCGGAAACGAATTTTTTTCCATCATGGATGACCCAGCCACGATTTTCTCATCTAAAATTGTGTATACACGTCTTTTCTTTTTTACTAATCACAAAAGAATCAATGTTATTTAGATGCAGAGACAAATAGAGACCCATCATAAAGCTTGCGACAGGTGTCCACTTTTTGAACACAATTTTGGTCGGGACTCATCGCAGCAACAGCCAACGGTCGCCTACTGTTGACTGATGAGCTACAAGCGAAGGCGGAAGGCTCTGATTATGGCTCTGAATGAAATAATTAAGCAGCGCGAGGTTTGAATTCACCAAGCAAAACCAAGACTGTGCCTGTTCCCGTTTTCGGGACAGCGGACCAACCGCAGCATTTCCGTTGAAGTCACCACTCAACACTAGGCACTAGGCGACTGTTTGTTGTTGAGGCCAGTGACTCCCGAACAAACTTGGAAAAGCCAACTTGTTTCATTTTTTTAACATGGGAAGCATAGAGTTTGCTATGGGGTTCTATATTTGTCTCTGTTTACGTGCACAGAAAAAATGATTCCTAAATTCTAGCAATATTACCAGAAGCACAACGATATAAGTGAGCCACAGAAAGTCTAATACTTTGAGCAGAAAATTCTAGGGTTAGTGCCAGAACTAGAATTTCCTCAACATTTTCTAGAACTATGGTACAAACTCTAGAATGGGGCTCTTGCGAACTTTTGCTTCACGGGAATGAAGAGTTGATTCTTGCATAAAAACCTGTAAAAATGACAATGAGTACACTAAAACTCTCAGAATTGAGCTGAATGGTAGTTCGACGCAGGTATCATGGGAGATTCCTATCTAAATTGAGACATAATTACCTTTGTGTTTCCAAAGAGAAAGTGGCATATTAGATAAGAATCTCCCATGATTCCTGCGTCGAACCGCCATTACGAGCTTGCCATTTATGTAGTTATGCAGGTTTATTACTGAATTTTAAACTTTCTCAGTGTGATTTTCGTGATTTTTTCTGGTTTTTAAATCAGTATGGACTATTCATTTGCTCACAGCAAAAGTTTGCAAAAGCCCCATTCTGATAATGGGTCTGTTGCAAACTTTTGCAACAACGATTAAGAGTGTTTAAACTAATGTAAAATTGCCTGAAAAGTCCATTGGTGGCATCAGAAAGTCATAAAATGCAATAATAAACTCACAAGAGGCGTTTCACGAAATCCAAGATGGCGGAGAAATATCAAGCAATTTGTATGCATGCATCACGAGCATCCAAGGATAGCCAACCCCACAATATCGATCACAACCAATCACAACGTAAACAAACACGTAACCTCCACCTCCAGTGAAGTTGTCACGGTTGGCCATCCTTGGATGTTCGTGATTCATGCATACAAATTGCTTGATATTTCTCCGCCATCTTGGATTTCGTGAAACGCCCTCTTGTGAGTTCATCATTGCATTTTATGACTTTCAGATGCCACTAATGGACTTTTCAGGCGATTTTACATTAGATTAGACACTCTTAATCGTTGTAGCGAAAGTTTGCAACAGACCCATTGCCCATTGTACCATCCCTTACATCAGTTCACATATCGTTATGCTTCTGGTTCTCCTTTTTTTCAGTGTGTAATCTATAGGGTATACGGAGGGTCTTTTAGGGTCAAGAGTGTTCTCTATGATTACAATGGGTCTGTTGCAAACTTTTGCTACAACAATTAAGAGTGTTTAATCTAATGTAAAATCACCTGAAAAGTCTATTGGTGGCATCAGAAAATCATAGAATGCAATAATAAAATCACAAGAGGCGTTTAATGAAATCCAATATGGCGGAGAAATATCGAGCAATCTGCATGCATGCACCGTGAACATCCAAGGATGGCCAACTTTGACAACCTCACTGGAGGTAGAGGTTGAGTGTTTGTTTACGTTGTGATTGGTTGTGATCGATATAGTGAGGTTGGCTATCCTTGGATGTTCGTGGTGCATGCATACAAATTACTCGATATTTCTCCGCCATCTTGGATTTCATTAAACGCCTCTTGTGCGTTTATTAGTGCATTTTATGACTTTCTGATGTTACCAATGGACTTTTCAGGCGATTTTACATTAGATTAAACACTCTTAATTGTTGTAGCAAAAGTTTGCAACAGACCCATTGGCCTTATAGAAAGTTTTTCGATTATTTTGTTGAGAAATTTACTTTCCAGCGGCGGCTCGCGTGCCATTCGGCAACAGTGTTTTCCCTCCATTTGAATCTATAGAAAAAAATCGATTGAAGGTGAAGCGCCGCTTCACCATCGAATCGATTGTTTTTCATTGAATTAAACGGACGGAAAACATTGTTGCCAAATAGCACGACCCGCCGCTGTAATACGTTCTGATTTTTGGCCACTTTTTGACGATCTCACGGACCATAGTGCGCCGCTCATAGTCCAACACCGGCCGAGAAGAGCGCGATTAAAGGGATTATGAAATCGCTCGAGAGTCGGGAGGGATAAAGAAGCGGTGGATTGGTGAGCAGACGGGAAGGGAAGGGATCTATGAGCGGGGCATACGGGACGGGGATAGTAGGAAAAGGGAGGAGGAATTATCGGCGGACTGGACACGGTGGCGGCGCGGAGCCGGTGAAATTAATCAATCTTACTTTACCGCAGTTAAATTATTTCGTTCGCTACAGACATGATTTAGTGATGACGGCGAGGCGGGACCAGGCAGGGACTATTGCATGGATCGGGGATCGGGGATCGGGAGTTGAGTTGAGAGAGGATAGATCGCTCGCAGAGGTCACAGAGATATGCACAAAGCGATTACAATACAGAAAGTGACATTTACGAGAGTAATTATTTGATAGATGGCGAAAGCTCATGAACGAATAGAAGGAAGGAACGAACGATCGAGCGAACGGGGTCTTTGCCCTCTCGCGCTCCTCACTTTTTACAGCCGCGACATGAACGACGCGACGCGCGGTTTGAGCATCTTTCCTATTCCGTGAAATTGGCATGCGTTTTTTTTAGTTAAAAAATATATCACCAGAAGCATGACAATGGGGCAGTAGCGGCCCGTGAGATTTGGCAACCATGCATCTTTCCCACTTAAACTTAGGTAAAAAATCGATTCAAGCGGAGGCTGGCAGCCTCCTCGAGTTTCGATTGTTTTACATGTATTTAAATGGGATAAAAACACTGTTGCCAAATCGCACGAGCAATGGGGCTCTTGCAATTTTTTGCTATAGGGGATTGAAGAGTTGATTCTTGCATAAAAACCAATGAGCTATAACTTTAAAGTGGCACATCAAGGAACGTTCCGCTGCTTCATTGTTGTCACCTAGGGCGCCGCCATCTTGCCGTAAAAATCGATTTTGAGGTTAAGTTTTGTAGGTCGTTTCCGGTCGTTTCGTAAACAAACTCGGGCATCGCCGGAAACGGCCTACAAAATTTAACCTCAAACCTTGGAATCTGCCGTCCAAATGGGTCTGTTGCAAACTTTTGCTACAACGATTAAGAGTATTTAGTCTAATGTAAAATCGCCTGGAAAGTCTATTGGTGGCATCAAAAAGTTATAAAATGCAATAATAAACTCACAAGAAACGTTTAATGACATCCAAGATGGCGGTAAAATATCGAGCATTCTGTATGCATGCACCTTTAACATCCAAGGATTGCCAACGTTTACAACCTCACAGCTTCAGAGGTTATGTGTTTATTTACGTTGTGATTTTGTGTGATCGATATTGTGAGGTTGGCTATCCTTGGATGTTCGTGGTGCATGCATACAGGTTGCTAAATATTTTACCGCCATCTTGGATTTCATTAAACGCCCCTTGTGAGTTTGTTATTGAATTTTATGACTTTATGATGCCACCAATGGCCTTTTCAGGGGGTTTTACATTAGATTAAACACTCTTACTCGTTCTAGCAAAAGTTTGCAACAGACCCATTCCGCTTTTTCCCGGGATCCCTTCTACCCTGTGTGGCACAAGGTGGACCAGCCCGCTGCCACTCTAAAGTTATAGCTCATTGATAAAAACCTGTAAAAATGACGATGAGTACACTAAAAAATCACGAAATTCACTCTCAGAATCGGGCATAATGGCGGAGAGACGCAGGTATCATGGGAGATTCCTATCTAATTTGAGACATATCTCTGTGATTCCGTAGAGAAAGTGACATAAAAGACAGGGATCTCCCATGATACCTGCGTCGAACCGCCATTACCATCTTGCCGTTATAGCATTAATGTGAGTTTATTACAACATTTTAAACTTTCTTAGTGTGATTATCTTGATTTGTGCTGGTCTTTTCATAAGATTGGACTGCTTATTTGCTTATAGCAAAAGTTTGCAAGAGCCCCTGCAATATGTGGACCTGTACAATGGAGCTCTTGCACGGTTTTTCTGTAGGCAAATGGAGTATCAATTCCGATGTAAAATGCTACGAAAATAAGGATGATATTCCATTAAAAAAGTATAAAACTCACTCCTCGCAGAGAAAACTTAACTCGAAATTTCGGGTGACCACACCCTTGCATGTATGCACCACCAACGTCGGATTCGGACCCCAAACAAAAGAACATAACCTACGAATTTGAACAAAGAGATTATTGAATTTGCTTTCAAAAAGTAAATTTGAAGGAATTACAGGTCCATTTAAACACATTTTGTCATTAGGAGCACGGTGATAACTACATAGAAAAGTTCTACGTTGCGTAGTAAACGAGGAAGACGGCACTTAATTTCATGTCCTGTTCTTTTGTTTGGGGGTCCGAATCCAAGGTTGGTGCATAAATGCAAGGGTGGTCACTCGAAATTTCAAGTTGAGTTTTCTCTGCGAGGAGTGAGTTTTAGACTTTTTTAATGGTCTCGTCGTTATTTTCGCAGAATTTTACATCAGAATTGATAGGACATTTGTTTACAGCAAAACCTTGCAAGAGCTCCATTATCATAATTTTAGTGTACCATATAGTTCTTGAAAATTTTTAGGAAATTCTAATTCTACGACCATATTCTGGTATAGACACCAGAATTTTCTGTTCCAAGAACTTTTTATGGTTTTCAGGATGCTGAATTTCTAGAGTTCAGAATGCTTGAATTGTTAATTCCAATTAACAATTTAACATATTAAAATAAGTCATTATATACTAAACAGCTGGTTGTCGATAATTTAATTTCCGAGAGCAATCGCCCTGCTTTTTTTTTAAAGCCCCGTCACACCAACAAAGTGGTTTGCAATACTTTGCAAGAAGTGCTTGCTGATTGATTTCCTCTCATCATGCGATCCCAGGTTGCTGCTAAGATTTGCTTTGCTGACCAATCAGCGCTAACTTCCTGCGAAAGACTGCAAACCACTTTATAGAAGCTAATTTCATTTAGATAATAACCACCTTCAACAACAATCAATGTATTTAAGCAGGAGAAAATCCCCCCCCCCCGCCCGCCCTCCGGCTGATAAAAAAATAATGAATGCAAGAGAGCAATCGTATATCAAATGGCCACGCGACGATCGCCCGTCGCGTCGCGATGCCCGCCCGTTGAGCCAGTGGCGTAGCGTGCAATTTGGCAACGTTGTATTGTGTCCATTTAAACCTGTGTAAAAGGTCGAATGCGAATGTGTTTACCGAACATCCTATTATTCGATCTTTTTCATGGGTTTGAATGGATGAACGGCAACGTTGCCAAATAGCACGCTACGCCACTGCGTTGAGCCTACAATGTATCATGCAACAATAATCAGAGGTTGGGCAACTCTTGTAGATTACAGACTAGAGATTCTAGTTCAGACATGCGAATAAGCTTGTCAGTAGGTTAAAAAGAAGGGGGGGATTCGAGGAAAACAGTGAGAAGAGACCATCAAAATCAGGGGAAAAGAGCAAAAGGAAATGATGAAGATAGACGCGGAAAATTGTGAGAACTAAAAAAAATGGTTTAACAACAGAACGTACAAGTAATAAATAGATCAAAGAGGGAAAACAGAGGGTCTCACTTGCACGAATAAACTATAAGTTATGTCGTCACACAATTTTATGATTATAAGTTTCTTTTTTTTTATTATAAAAAGTTAATGGGTGCGCTTAAAAGTGCTGAGTATCGACCGCTGATTTCGATTAACTTCTTTTGTTCTAACTTTATCCTCATTAAGTAATACTTTTTTTTAAATGAACTAAATTGTACTAAACGATTTTTTTATACATATTATATTTATGCAACTTTGAGCCTCTACAGAATGTTTCTATTCCAAAAATAGCGATAAAAACTGGCCCAACCTTCTATCGGCATACTTTGAGCCTTGAAATGAAATCAATTTTCATGCAAAGAAGTGTGTTTCTATTTTATTTTTTAATTTTTAATTAAGATGAAAAAATACTTTTCCTCATTTCCGTCTGTATTTCCCGAATTTCTTACGTAATCCAGGCTGTGACATATACTCATTTCTAAGAGTAACATAGGATGCGTCTCCTGTTTGTGTCCGTGTTTTCGACACGAATTCGTGTCGTATTCGTGTTCAGCTATCACTCTCATACTGTCCAATCTTATAGCTTGTCCCAAGAATGATTGGACTTGACAACTGAAGGTTTGAATGAAAACATCAGCTTCCATCCTCAGATAGGGCAACCTGATTGGTTAGTAGCAAGTGAGAAGCTGATGTTTTCATGAAAACCATAGAAGTGTCAAATCCAATCTTTTCTGGGACAAGCTATACACATATAGTATTTTAGTCGACCAGCGGGCTAATTCCGCGCTTTTAGAGATAGCGGGAATCGATTAATCCCAATGGTGGAGGAGGCGTCAATTGATAGATTTGAAGTCGAGTCGAGTCGTGATGAAACGACTCGAAATACTTCGTCACGTGACTACGTTTAAACCAATAGGATTGATCGATTCGATTCCCCACCAAATCTCGTCTCGTCTCGTCTAAAAGAGCGGCGGCCGCGGGACTGCTATTCCGCGTGCAATTATGCGCCGTTTCCAATTGTAATCGATGTAGAATTTCAGAATTTTCAGCCAAGTTCGGCAGCACTGCATTCGACAAATTAAAGGTTGTCAGTTGACTCTCAGCTTTTCGTGGAGGTAGGCAATTTGCAATACTTTTTCACAATGAACTAAAGCTTGGCAGGTGGGACAGAGGTAAGTTGGGTCTTGAACAGTGCGGTGGATCCAGAAAATTTTTCTGGGGGGGGGGATGGTACGCATGTGAAATTTGAAGCGTTGGTGGAAGCAATTTCGGGCTATTTTCTATAGAAGAAAGGCAAAATTGGAGGTTTCTGGGGGGGGGGGCACGTGCTCTCCCCCGGATCCGCCACTGGTCCCCAATGACAATTCGTAGGTAAATTGAGTCTCGTTTCCGGTTCGCCCATATTATACTGGGCCTAAGTGGTCTCCATTAGGACTTCGGGTCTACCTGAATCAAAATCCAAAAGTGCGCTGGCATTTTTTAATTCGCTGAATGCACACATAATAAAATTAACCCTTTAAGGACCAGGTTAGTTCGAGAGAAAACCATTCCTCCGTTTCTACAGGGAAGGTAGTTAACTGTTCGTACTTGATGGAGTTGGAATTGCCTATACGAAGAATTTAAGGCGCCCAACTATATCTTATCTATTGTAGTGTTTTCATCTATATTAGCGTTTATCCGAAATGAAGGCGAAATCAATGTGAAATAGACTAGATGAGAAAAACGAGTATACTCCAATGAGCTATAACTTTAGAGTGGCACATCAAGGAACCTTCCGCTGGTTCATTGTTGTCACCTAGGGCGCCGCCATCTTGCCGTAAAAATCGATTTTGAGGTTAAATTTTGTAGGTTGTTTCCGGTCGTTTCGTAAACAAACTCGGACATCGCCGGAAACGACCTGCAAAAATTAACCTAAAACCTTGGAATCTGCCGTCCAAATTCCCGCCAAATTCCGAACGACCTACGAAATTTAACCTCAAACCTTGGAATCTGCCGTCCAAATTCCGCTTTTTCCCGGGATTCCTTCAACCCTGTGTGGCACAAGGTGAACCAGCCCGCTGCCACTCTAAAGTTATAGCTCATTGGTATACTCGGGCTTGGCCCATAAGCGGTTAATCAGAAAAGGAGACGAAACAAACAAAAACTTGTTAATATATTTGTTTACCTTTGCTAGGCGCATGGCCGTAGCCCAGCAAGTGCGAATACGTTCCGATTCGCAGGCCAGGCAGAGAAGGCCCTCCGTGGTATCGAGTGCCCCGCCCGGGCGCAAGCACAGACCGAATTCGGTCGGCGCCCGTAGTTGATTCTTGGCGTTCAATGAGGTGTATACAGCGTAGTCACTCAGATCTGCCAACAACTGCAACTGACCCCAATCCTCAACGTCATGAACCTGCAAAACAAATCAAAATGCACGAAACGTTACTAATAATAGAGAATCGGTGACCGGTGAGTGAAGGCCGAAGGCAGTGGCGGCTGGTGAAATTCGATACATCGATGTCTACTCGGCTACTTCATTTAAAACAATAGAAAAGTATCGATCGACAGGGAGTGCAATTGAACCCCCGAGACATCGATACTTTTCAATAGTTTTAAATGGAGTCGACATCGATACATCGCATTTCATGAGCCGCCATTGGCCGAAGGGTCAGCAACCGACATTCAAAAAAATATCTAGTATATAAAGCAGCACGTTCCAAGAGAGATAGAAAGAATTTTGATTAAATTTGGAAAAAAAAAAAAAAGGATTCTCGAGGGTTAAGAGACCGTATCGTCCCTTCAGCCGGAGTACACGATGATTGCGAGCCATCGTACCGTTTTCAGGATCAAGCAATGGCGGCTCGTAAAATGCGATGTATCGATGCCTACTCCATTTAAAACTATAGAAAAGTATCGATCGTCAGGGGGTGCAATTGAACCCCCGAAAAATCGATACTTTTCTATAGTTTTAAATGGAGTGGACATCGATAAGTCGCATTTCACGAGCCGCCACTGGGATCAAGTGAGCCTAGAATCTGGATGATACGTAGACAAATACGTATGTATTGTATGTAGAGGAGTGTTTTGTGCAGAAATGACGTAAACAGATCTACGTCATTTTTTTTGGAGAACGCAAGTCATGAAACCTTACTACCACAGATATCCGAGCAAACACAGTTTGTATATGTTCCTACAAATATTGGCCTCCAAAACACACGCAAAGCATCTCCTACTGCTAGAGAGATAAACGTCATCAAACTGTTTAGTTGCATTATTCTCAAAACTACATATGTTTTTTTTTTTCCTCCTTCTTTTTTTTTAACGTCATTTCTACGTATAATTCCTAGATTATTAACTTGGGGGTGACGGTGACGTTATGTAGAAAAGCTTTGCGATGCGATGGAAAGCTTTCGTATAAATTAATTTGTGCCGATGGACCTTGATCGAGATGGAATCGTTTCGTCATAAAGATAGCATTGACTCGGCCCTGTGACGTCGCGTGAAATTTGGGAACACCATATTTTAAACATTTAAACCATTGAAAAAGACCAAACTAATGGGATGCACAATGCACTCCCTTGAAGCGATATTTTACATGGGTTTAAATGAACGAAATGCAACGATGTCTGATTGACTCGACGCTGCTGCATGATTCGACCAATCACCCTGCTTATGAGTTCGCCACCAGTGGCGTAGTGTGCAATTTGGTAACGTTGTGGTGTGTCCATTTAAACCCATGTAAAAGGTCGAATGCGAAGGTGTTCACCGAACATCCAATATTTCGATCTTTTTCATGGGTTTAAATGGACGAACTGCAACGTTGCCAAATTGCACGCTACGCCACTGTTTGCCACTCTATTTCATTGAGGAGAAGTAAACGCGTTAAATTGACGCATTGTTTGCTGAAATGTATCGAAAATTCGAGCATTCGTCGAATTAGAAAGGTTTTGATGCAAAAACCTGCTTTTCGTATTTATACAGTGCAATCGATTTTTCATCAGCGGTCGGTCTTACGTCACTCGTAAATGGTCCTTTGAGGAACTCGCTTGCACATTTCGAGCGATTTACGTTACGGAGCGACAGGCGCTTTCACGTCAAGCATGCATTCGGTCTGGACGGAGATTGATAAAAGTCATTCTGAAGTTATCAAATCAGACTCAAGTAAGCTGTCTCGTTGTGTGGGTTGTAGGTGCTGTGCCCCACGTTGCCAGATTTAAAGTGGGAAGGGCCAAATAATAAACAAATAAATTTTTCAGTTTCAACGAATTTTGGATTACTGTAAAAGTGTAAACGAGCTCAGTATTTCTCGTTTCAATCATCTAAAGTTTACCTTTTCTGTTTTCTTCTTTTTCTTTTATTTGTTTATTTATTTATTTATTTATTTATTTATTTATTTATTTATTTATTTATTTATTTATTTATTTTGTCCATTTTTTTTTTTCTTTCTCTTGTTTGTCTGTCTTTGCTAGGAAGAGTTCGCGAATAGAAAGAGATGTAAGCTGGGGTGATCGATCTCATTACACTGCGAAATTGGGGGACGTTTCGTCATTTCCCCCCGTTTTAAGAAATCTCTATTCGTTTTGGTTCCAAACAATCACGCACAAATCCTTCTCACTCTCGTTAACTCTGTGGCTCTTTCTACAATCATAATTTGTACTTAAATAGGTACTGTTTTTTTGCATACTTTTTGCTAGCGGTGAAATCGTTGGGGGTTTTGAAAGGTATAATACACGGAAAAAATAAGTGTAAGAAACAGCCTTGAAGTAGGACTCTTTTGGTTTTAAAAAGAGACAGAGCGAACGAGGGTTACACGAAAATAAGAGCGATAAATGCGATGTTTGAAACCAAATCGGGAATAAAACTTTTCTAAAATAATCGATCTTTAACGTCACCACTAAAACGGTATAGCCGTCCTAGATTTTTTTCTTTTTTTCCAATTTTTATTTGTAAATATATTTATAAGAAAAAAAATCTTCAGTAAAAAATAAATTAAATATAAGTTTAAATTTAAAATCAAAATACTCGTTTTTTTTTCTTTTATACTTAGCGTTTAGATTTGAATATTCTGAATGACAGAAAAAAATAAATAAAAAAAAAAAAAAAAAAAAAAAAAAAAAAAAAAAAAAAAACCAACACTAATAAGTTGCAGGAAAATATTTCCAGCGTAGAGGAAAAATTGTGAAACATTTTTTTTCTACGTGCTTTTTTGATGGGATGTCTATACAACACTGGATCAGTCCAGACGAGATGTATTTGTATCAAAGTTAAATAACTTCAAAACGCGCGGCGCGGCCCGGAGACGCGCGACGCGCGTACATCGTATTAGGCTCCGTTGTTACCGCGCCAGATCCAGTTGACAGCTTTAACCTTTTCAAAAGTAATTTTTTCAGAGAATTTACGATAAAAAGAATAACTTCGTCGTTAGGTAGGAGTTCATGTGGATTGGAATACAGAAAACACGTTCTAACACTCGTGCAGCAAAAGGCATGGAAAGTGCAGGGTATTGGGGCTACGGGTCTCAGGCCCAGTCGAACGATTTTAATTTGAAAAGTTATCTCGGAAAAGAACTTATACACAAAGACCGATTTAGAAAAAAAGGGAGGAAAACCCCCTGTTCGTTGCTATCGATCATACTTTCATAATGGATGATGGGTCGACCTTTTTTCGAGGAAAAAAAGAAGTTTCGTGCTTTTGAAAAAGTCAAAGTTTAACGTGGGCGCTCGGTAGACATTTTCGAACGAGGAAAACTGCCCGGGGAAAAGTAGCTGTGAGAGCTTGGACATTAAACTGTTTACAGGCAATTTGTATATTGCAAATAAATTGTCAAAATGCTTCTTTTCAGAGTAGGAACTTGCGAGGAAAGAACTTTTCACGAAGCTCACGAATAATTAAGTGTCATATTTTCTCAATAGTACCTCAATGGTGCGTTCGTTTTGGTATAGAATGTAAAGAGCCAAGCCAAATCCTCTCTCCCTCTCCCTCTTTGTCATACAATGAATGATTATAACTCAACTATATAGCTCGTTTTTCTGCTAATCTATCCTCCTCCTCCTCCTTCATATTCTTCTTCTTACTCTTATCATTCTTCTTTTTTACTTCGCGAAAATTTTCATTCGTCAAAAACACATGATTAAAGCGATGGTTGTTATACATGACTGAAATCGAGTGAATTCACTCTATTAGTCATTATGTTTTCGAAAAGATAATGTAATTTCAGGGGCGTGCCGTGGTTTTCAGAGAGGGGGGCAAGATTGCAATCTTGCCGCCCTCCGCAAAACAAAATTATAAATTTGATGACCTTTTTTTTTTTTTGCTTGTAACACACTAATTTTGCCTCCCTCTGAAATGCATTTTGAAATTTGATAACTTCTTTTTTTTTTTTTTTTTTTTTGGTTGTTCACCCTGATTTTGCCGCCCTCCTGAGAGTGCTACCCGGGGCAAGGGTACCCACACGCCCCCCCCCCCCCACGGCACGCTACTGAGTAATTTAATCGAAAAGGAGAACTTTAAAAAAACAGTGGCGGCTCGTGCGATTTTGCAACAGTGTTTTTATCCCGTTTAAATACATGGAAAACAATCGAAACTCGAGGAGGCTGCCAGCCTCTGCTTGAATCGATTTTCACCCAAGTTTAAGTGGGAAAAATGCATGGTTGCCAAATCTCACGAGCCGCTACTGTAAAAAAATAAATAAAACAAAAAATAAAAATATGAGCAAATCTAAGTATCCTGAGAAAAGTTTGAAGGAATCACAAGTTAGTGCAGTGTAAAAAATGCGGATTCAACTAGCTGCTTATTCATCGTTCGTTGCGAACAGGATCAAATCCCAACGGGCACATAATTCATTTAATGGTATAGTTTTGGCCGAATTTCTTCACAAGGACACAATTTTTCTATACGGAGTTTTGATCGACCAAAATTGACATCAGCTCGCAGCGGCAGGGGTACCTACAGTATTGGTACAGTGCTTTTGTGTGTTGGTCGTCTTCCATCATTCATTACGGCACAGCTGATATTATAAATAATGATGCTGTTGATTTATGATGAACCACGAACAAGTAAGTCAACGGTGAACGGTGCGTGTGCGTGCGTTCGTTCGGTGTTCGAGGTGCGTGGGACGTGAGTCGTCCTTCTACTGCCTGCCATGCCATCGTCATAGCGATTAAATTATAATTTAAAGAAGAAGAAAAATGATTTTGGTGGAATGAAACGAAATGAGTGGCGGGGGGGGGGGTGAGGCGAGGCGTGAGAGAGTGAAAGAGGGGGGGAGTAGCATTTTGATAAATGAGGCGTAGTCCGATGAATATAATAGATTCGGTGGTTTCGCATTGCGCAACTCATAACCCGTAACGCACCTCGTGCGTTACGCATGTTGCGCGCATAGTTTGACATTGTCTTCTTCTCTCACTGCCGCGTTTGGGTCTCGTCTATGATGCCACGTTTGAGAATTAAGGGAAAAAATCTCTGGGTTTACCCCTTTAGTCCTGGAATGGGACAGTTGCAAGGGTCTAAAATTGTGTGTTTTTCATCAAGAAAACGATAGTACTTGATAAGCTAAGGACAATGGTGTCTTTGGTTTTTTCCTAAGTGTCCCGGTTTTGAAGATACACACGTGTTAAGTTGTAAAAAATCGTTTGCGTAGTGATGTAACTACGCGGAATTCCCATTTAAAACAATGTATTTTGAGCCAAAATCTCATCTCCGGAACAATGGGACTTAATTAGAAACCAAAAGCATCTTTGTTCTCAACTCATTAAGTACGATCATTTTCTTTATAAAAAACACAACATTTCAGACCCTTGCAACTGCCCCATTAAGAAATGAGGGTGCCCAGATGACAATGACAAGCAAAACTCATCAGAAGCCTAACATTTTACGTTTAGAAAATTGTTTCGTCTTTTCTTTTTCCTACGAAAACAAGGAGTCATTAAAACATTTAAAAATATATTCGAAGCATGTAACTAATTGAAAGATGAAATTGAACCATCCACAGAAAGAAACCTTAGCCGGCCTTGGTAGCTTGGTGGCTTGGTGGCTAGAGCATCTGTCTGCCAATCCAAAGATCCCAGGTTCACATCCTGGTAGTGGTGACACATTTTCTGAGATGCTATAATTGTAAGTTCTCTGCAAAAAGATACTTCCAATAACAGCATTGGAGGAAATTTGGTTTGGACGCCTAGGTCCTAGAGCATGTGGGCCGTGGGGTCAACCATGTTGGTCTAGCGTTTAGCGTGTGCGCTAGATATCACATGGTCTCGGGTTCGATCAATGGTTTGAACTCGGGCACGGCCATTAAGTACTAAGTAGCCTGTGATGAGTTATAGCACCTGGTCCAATGCTAGTTAGTTCGTTTTATCCTGATCCACTTTAATTATGGTTGCCATAGAAACAGCCTAGATTTACAATTTTGGACCAAAAGCATCATTCCTGATGGACAGTCTTAAATATCGATTTATCGATTAAGTAAATGATCGACCCCCAGAGCAATTATCCGACTAGCGTAGTTTTTTGTCGAGCTGACTCAACGTTTTAGTTATTTTCCGACTATTGAAATTGAACTTTCGACTTACTGTTAGTTTTTCCCAAATCTGTAACGCACAGCGATAGCCTGTCTATAAACTTGGCAACATCTGTATATACTCATCTTCTTCTCCTCGCGCGATGCTCGACAATGAAACGCGTTGATCTAGATGCTCCTCTTCCGGTGAATAGGTAAACGATGAACGATGAACATGGGAGAAGTATCACTCGAAAATATTATCCAAGGTTTTTTCCGAGACTGCGTTACTATGAGGACGCCCCGCGCTGCGCGTCACGCCGCACGCCATCAGTGACTGCCGCGAGCCGCGCCGCGCCCCGCTCCCGTTAAAACGCGAACCTCCCGCCTTCCCATGCAGCAGCGCCGAAACGACCGTGACGCGTCCAAATCTCGCGATTTGTATAAACGCTGTTGCCACACGCGCCGCACGCCTTGTTGACCTATATATGTATTTAAGTCGATTTACATCCTAAATCGTGTCTTGCTCAACCATAGGAAAGAAAAAAACAAAAAAACAATGACGGTAAGATGGTTCATCAATTTTCAATAGATCGCGGCTACGCGCACGGAAAAAAAGGCGCTTTTAGATGCGCTGACTTCACCTCTTGTAGAAAAATGCCCGGTAAAAGATTTTTAGTTGAGCATACCGAGCCTTTTGAGCATCTCTCAAAAGCTTTAGCATGCTCAACTATGAAGATTTTTCGCTGTATCATTTTTTTAATGTTTTTTTTTCTCTCTTTCTCTCCCCCCCCCCCCCCCGACACCAAAGGAGAGAAAGTATTGTCATCGCATGAACCATTTTTTTCTGCGTATTTTACTTTACAACGGGAGGTTCGATCAAGGAATGTTGCATTTGACCCATTTAAACGAGTTGGTGCCAAAGATAAGGTGATTCCGAAAAAAATCACGAGGAATTACCAATCCCATTCATCACCAATTACTTTTGAGTAATTGGAATTGGGATTTTTTGAGGGTTTCGGAGTTTAAAAATATTGGATAAAATACGCATATTGAGCTGCTGATCTGATATTTCCTTTAATTTTCTCCTCAATTCTGAGATTTTGGCGTTTAATATCATTTTATGGTACTCAAGATTAAATATTGGCCGCAGATAAAAGGGCTATGCTATCACAGCTACCAACGTACTATCGACGAATTAAAGATTGCCGCGTGATTTTCACACATTTCCAGTTATGGGTATGCGTGTGGGACTGATCTGCAACGGCTTTCCCGCCCCACCCCACCCTGGGGCCTGGCCTCTCGCCTGCAAGGTGTGATGAGTATGAAGAGTGGCCGAACCGGAACCTTGAAGGCGAAACTTAGCTCGTGAAAATATCCCGAAAATCTTTAATTCGTCGATAGTACATTGCACCAATCCTATATCGGAATCTTGATCACAGTGGAATGAGCTGCCTTTAAGGTTCGCACTGGGTGGCTTCTGATTCAAAACGGTTGCAATTCGAGAATTTCGTAACTACCCCGCAGACAGCCATGAAAAACAAAACGGAAAAGGCACGTGACGTGAAGGGCATCCTGCACTGAACGTTATTTGGAGGCGCCGCACTATGGATCCAACTCGAAACCTAAGCGGTCAAAAATACATGGACATGAAATATCACAGGAATTAAGGTTCCTTCTAATATTTTTCTGCCATGGATTTCTGAAAAACCAGGATTGATTACCTTACTAAATAAACCCTCTAAAACCATATCTGGTAATAAAATTGTTTTTTTCACAACTTTGAACTGACCGATTTTTGACCGCCTAGGATTTGATTTGGGACCATAGTGCGCCGCGCCGCGCCGCTAAACGTGATTTCGCAGTCAAAAACAGTCACAGCGACGTCAATCCAAATCGAAACTGGTAGCTTTTCTTTTCGTATTAAAAACGTGAGTAGCAGTAATTTATCTGCAGAGAAACGACAAGCCGCGATATATGTTTTGATTGCGATTCGAGGGATTCGCGCCCATAAAGTTATATGTAGGTAGGTATCGTATAATCTTTGATTACTTCTATTGGTTCTTATTGACGGTTTCACTCGACTATTTTTTCGCGTGATAAAACTGTGATTTGTGGCACGTGTGGAGGCGATTCTGGTAAGGCCCATACGGCTGCGCGGCGCGGCATCTTGTCCTAACGAATTGTTTAGCTGAAGAACGGACACCGTGTGGCGTGTGGCCGCAGCAGCGCGAGCGTACGGGACGGGAATTGGCACGCGGAAATGGGAAGTGAAACGCGCGCGAGACGACAGAAAAAAAGCGAGCGCAAAGAATGATCTGATGATGCGAATGACGAAACGATTTCCTACTCGCCCCCCCCCCCCCCACAATACTTTTAAAGTCCGTCTCGCATAGATGCTCAAGTCTATACTGATACTATGCCTATATTCTCCTAGGGCCATCATGACTATCCAAGATCTGTGAATCAAGCGAAACCGCACACACACTTACCTACATTCACTCACACAACACACGGCTCACACACACTCACACATACGCATGCAGATATCACATGGCATCGCATCGACATCATAAGTATATTACTCGCCTAATGCTCTGTTCCTCTTTTCTATGCCGCATCATCAGGCTCCTTTGTTTCACCATTATGCCTCCACTATGTCCTTCACTCTCTTTTCCCATTAGAACGCATGTGTTAGAAAAGGATAGAAAAATGGCAAAAATCACGTGATTGCCCTCTGATCTGTCCTTTTCTAACACACGCATTCTAATGAGGGAAGAGAGAGAAGGATGTAAATACCTGGATCCGCCAGAGTGTCTCCTTCCCTGCCTACATTCATTTACCATCTAAACATACCGTAGCCCGGGGCTTTGAGGTTATGTCATTAGATTGCCAACTTTTACACAGGCTCTTGTGGGGAAAAGAGGGATTTTTGCGGTTTTTTCTAGTTTTTACTAACTTTTCGACTGTAATAACCAGTTTTACTTGGTTAGGGAACTTTCCTGGATGTTCCAGAGCGTTTCTGTGAAAAACCACTTTTTTTCCGCAAAATTACACACCAAAATATGTAACACCAAAGGGGGACCCTTGCTTACTTTGGGTCGATTTGAAAGGGGACCCTTTGGTTTTTCGCGTAATTTTGTGAAAAAAAGTGTTTTTCCGCAGAAACGCTCTGGAACATCCAAGGGAAGTGCCCTGACCGAGTAAATCTGGTTATTTCAGCCGATAAATTAGTAAAAACTAGAAAAAACCGCAAAATTCCCCTTTCCCCCATAAAAATCTGTGTAAAAGTTGGCAACCTAATCACATAACCTCAAACCCCCGGGCTACGGTATGTTTAGATGGTATTGCTACATTCCATGCGCCTCGCGAACAGATGGGTCACAACGGCTGAATGGAACGAGAATCTGAAGCGAGAAGGAAGCGGATTTGGTGCAATGGTGCAAAGGTGATTCTAGAACAGGCGACTTCAGTTTTTCTCACGTTTGATTTAATGATTTAATGTTCAACTAACAATTATACCCGGAGGTTTAAAAAGATATAGCTCTTGAAATATTGAAAGGTTCGTCATAGTCAAGGCAGGGGAGCATTGATTCTGACGAAAAATTGCGCGAAAAACAATTATGCGGGTTAAAAGAAGTTGGGTAAGAATATTACTATATGTAGAAGTAGCTCTTTGACAATCCAGATACCTGTGGATGCTAATTTCATCAACATTTTGTTTTCCTGCAAGAAAATGAATTATTTTTTAATTACTAGAAAGTTGTTTTTTATATAAGCCATGATGATAGGTTGTGTTACCCATTATATCATTAATGGTTAAAGAGAAATCCAACTTTCTTTCAAGGAAAACATAATTATAATGAAATGTACCTTCAGAAATACAGCTGACCCTGATTCTAATGGTATTGTCACATCTATATATCCCTTGTAACATGCACTAAGAAAGTCAAAAAGTTTACGGAGAAAATATACAGCTGGATAATTAAAATATGTAGAAGATTCGCATCATGAACAAAGAACTACCAAATCGTTTAGCACCGCAAATTGCAGGAGTATATGGGGTCCATTTAGGCAAGCATTCGTACGTTAAAGCCCCCCATCTCCCCTACAAAAAAATTTCTATCTATCTCCCTGATGAAGACACACTCACCGATATAATTTTCTTTAGTTCCGGTCATAACAGTCTTACAATTGGTACATTTTTCTTGTCTTCTTGAGGCATACAACTAATGTTTTAGAGTGGTTATAAGTTCATAACATCGAAACTGTCTGTCTCATATCAGGAATACCGCTTTCACAGAAAATCACAATAGAACTTCACGAGTCAAGACAAAGCCGTATCCAAAAAGTCTCTCTCTCTCCCTCTCTCTCTCTCTCTCTCTCTCTCTCTCTCTCTCTCTCCTCTCTTTGTCTCTTCGCCCATTTGAACGTATGCGATGGGCAATAAGAAGGGGAGACAAATTCCGGAGTATGCCTCTCTGAGTAAAGAAATTCAATTACATCTGATCTTCATTTTGGGGTCTGACGCGCTATTTACGGACGATCTAGGTCCACAAGGAAGCGAGTGGGTGCGGCTCCCAAAGATGTTCCATGCTTTGGCTCTAATATTTTCCATGGGAGGCTCATCACTGGCGCAACCAGGATATCTTCCATCTCTCTCATTTCCCATTTGAATGTATGAGTAGGAAAAGGACAGAAGGAGGGGGTTTTATCCCCTTGTCCATCCTTGTCTAATATACGTTTCTTAATGGAGAAAAGAGAGAGATGAAGAAACTCTCGGTGCGCCACTGAGGCTCATCAATTACTAATATTGTACTCACGATCAGATGAACCAGTACAGTGAGTCGCAGAAGTACAGGTTCCAGTTGAAAAACGCGAATCTCATTTTGTTAAACAAGTCAGCTCGATAGCTTGTAGTTCGCAAAATCTCTGATACAAATCAATGGACGATTCTGTCGACCTGCAATAAACGAACAGATCTGTTCAGAATCGTCGCGCGCAGCCTGACAAACGTAGCTTTCCGTCCATTTGATCCGGAGTAAAATATCGATTCAATGGAGTGTTGCACTGTGCACCCCCAATTTTTCGACCCTTTTCGTTGATTTTAATGGACTACATACAACGTTGCCAGATTGCACGCAACGCTACTGGATCTGTTGTTTATCAAAATAGAGTCCCTATATACTATGAGAGTTGCGACAAGACTCTCAAAAGGAAGAAGAAGAAGCGGATCAATGGAGCCTCCAAGAGGCAAATTGCAAATGGCGGATGGCCATTTGCCTCTGCACTGTTGCCACTATTTCGCTATCTCTTATAGGTTATAGGTTCAGATTCTCGACAATAACGGTCGTTATTAAAAGAGGTAATGTTCTCCGTAATAAAATTCAAGCAGAGGAAAAATTCACAAAAATTACCGAGGTCACTGTTACTTCAAATGTGTAATGAAAGCGAGTTCGCGAAAAGTAAACAAACCCTCCGCCATTTGTATTTTGCCTCTTGGAGCTTTCTTGGCAGCCTAAATCTGAGAGCCAATCAGAAATGGATTCAGCAATGGCGCAACTCTCATAGTATATAGGGACTCTATATCAAAATATGAGGCTCGTGTTTTTTGACTTGAGTCTGGTAAGGACTTGTGGGGCATACAGTATACACAGAGGCGGGAACTTACGGGCCGAGCCTTCCTACAAAAGACCCACATTTCAAAGTCCCATCTTTAATTTCAATCCACATGCGGCACAGATCCTTAATCATCACTCTTTTTATTTTTCGGTCAGTTTTGTCATCAGGAAACAATCGAGAGCGACGAACTTCCATTCCATTGCTCATTAATTATGAATTATGTTCGCATCGCCAGCTACGACGATCTCTTTCTCTTTTAGAAGAAAGCTTGAAGATTTTGGGTTACTCGACGTTGTCTCTGGCATCACTTGTAAGCTATTTTGTTCAGGGGTTATTTTCATTTCAATTTACAAGCAGCGTCCATAACGTAGGCGAGCATTGCTAGAAGTATAACAAATAAAACTGTGGCTGTAATTATGTCCGGGAGATTTTCGGTTCGAGAGGCCAAGCGGAGAAGTGCGACCTCGTGGTTTGGATGGGAAAATAATGCATTTTTACTTTATTCGATTCGTAGGATGACGGTAATTTACGATAATTTGACCGGTGACATCACTCATAGTAATTTTTTTTTTACGATAGAACCACCGAATAAGTAAATGCACGACTCGCAAAACTAAAAAATAGAGCATGATGGAATTTATAACTGTTACCCAAATAAACCACTGCTAGAGGTAAAGGGGGCTGCTAAGCTCAACGTTGAGAGTATAATACAGGCTGCAAATTTGAAGGCGCTGAGTGAACTTCTCATTAGATTCGGAATAAACCTATGCGGTTACAAGTCAAAGCCGGAAGTCTATTGTTGACAGGCTAAATCGATGGATTTTCGAGGATATATTTTTGGCGATAAGGCATGAGAACAGTGTTCTGGCTAGGACGCGTAAAATGAGTATGTCTGATTAATTATTCACTTAAATTCCAAGCTTCCTATATACGTATTTTGACAGCTTTTGGAATTATCTTTTTCTCTTCTTTAAAAATAGCTCGATGAAACATGCGAGCGGAGCGCCTTACCGGTACCGCAAGTTTTCCTTTTCTTTCCTTTTCTTTCCTTTTTTAATTCATTTCCTTTCCTTTTCTTTTCTTTTCTTTTCTTTTCTTCCTTTCCTTTCCTTTCCTTTCCTTTCCTTTCCTTTCCTTTCCTTTCCTTTCCTTTCCTTTCCTTTCCTTTCCTTTCCAATTCTCACCGTGGTCGATGAAGAGCAAATTTAGAATATATATGAGTGAATGAACCAATTTCACAAGAACATGTGCGTATGAAAGCTTACATCTACACTTTGCATTGCTGCGCATCGATGTTCCGAATTTAGAGAGGATTTTACATTCGCTTTTTTTCTTTTTGTTTTTTGTTTGTTCTTTGTTCTTTATAAGGTGAATCAAAATTGGACTATCCTCCGTAACTAAAGTGAAATCGAACTTTTTGAATGTTTTCTATGGGGGCACAATCTTATCGGAATCTTTGCAATGATAAAGCATATTCACGGGTACTCGATGCAAACATGCAATAGTTGCAGATTTTTAATCACTTTTGATGGACAAAATTCGAATTTTTCATAGATTGCAAGCTTCGCAACTAGGATCTTTGTATGCATATCAGAGCTGCCGATTTGCGTAGATTTAATGCCATTTTTAAATTCACCGATGTTTTCACCGGTTGAGAAAAGATTACATAGTTCAACTCAGTGTATGACTGTAATGCACGAAAATACTCTGATCTGTAACATTTTCTTAATCGGTGGAAACGCCGTCAATTAATTAAAATATACCGGTTGAGAAAAGATAAAAGATGCTAGTATTTTCGTGCATTACAGTCATACACTGAACTAAACTCTGTAATCTTTTCTCAACCGGTGGAATCTTCGGTGAATTTCAAAATGTCATTGAATCTACGCAAATCGGCAGCTCTGATGCATATATCGGGAGCACCAAGCCCAGTGGCGTCGCATGCCATCTGGCAACAATGCAACTGCTCCATTTAAACTCATTAAATATATCGAATTTTCCTTGTGCACTGTGAACCCCCTGAATTCGATCTTTTACATGAGTTTAAATGGATAGAATACATTGTTGCCAAATTGCACGCGACGCCACTGATGAAGCCCTCCTTGTATTTGGAGTAGCGATTTGGTGCTTCCGATGGGAAAGGTGCAGGTCAAAGCGAGAAAATTGAGAAAATGGGGCTATTGCACACTTTTGCAATAAGCGATTTAATAGTCGATTCTGTCGTAAAAACCTCAAAAAATAACGACGGCGGCACTAAAAACTTCCAAAATCCACTCCTAAACTCAATAAACGCAGTTATTTGCGCGAGCGTAATGGTGGCCGAAGGCACTAACAATGGGAGATTCCCATCTTACAATTCTGAAACTCCATCAAGAAGTGACCAATAAGAGACCACTTTCATTTGACACCGGTGTCACTTGGTGTTGCGGTACCATTCATCGGATGTGGATCATCACTCTGATGACTAATTACTCTGTGAATCATCCTTGTCAGCATAGAAAGAGTGACGAAATTAAGATAGGAATCTCCCATTGTTAGTGCCTTCGGCCACCATTACGCTCGCGCAAATAACTGCGTTTATTGAGTTTAGGAGTGGATTTTGGAAGTTTTTAGGGTCGCCATCGTTACTTTTTGAGGTTTTTACGCCATAACCGACTATTAAATCGCTTATAGCAAAAGTGTGCAATAGCCCCATTCGCCTTCAGAGGACTGAATTTGAGCGTCTGAATTTAAGAGAGCTGTACTTACTACAGAGCCGGTGCATGCAACCATGCATGCATATACAAATAGCACCCGGAATCGATGTCTCGGATGACGCCATCTAGGTAGTCGGTTGTCGGTGCGGCGCGGCGCGGCGTGGTGTCTCGGTGCCGTTTTCTCGGTTATTAGTGCTGTCACGCAACGCAGAACTTTTTTATTGGCATCGCCAATTTTCCCCGCGACAAAATCTATAATAATTAAGTATCGAATTCTGTTTTTTTTAAAGACCCGTGCAACTAACCCATTACTTCGAAAAGCACGAACATTCATTGATTCATGACACTGCTTTTTTGACGGGAGGGAAAAGGAGTCGGAGAAAAATACCGCCTCAAGCAGTGACGAACCAAACCAAGGTCCATCGCGGTGAACTAATTTGCTGCGATAATTCGAGCTTAGCTTAGCGGCGCACAATGTATTGTATTGTATAGCAACGAGTTATGCATTTATCTAGAGTAGCAGTTTAATGGGTAACCAGCGTAACCATCCAAGGAGGATATTTAGGTTAGGTTCAAGCGAGTCATTTCCCCATTATTTCTCATGTACTTTGATGCAATGAACAGCCGATCCAGAGTGCGCCATATCTGGCAGCTCCCCAATACTATACATGGGAATCAATGGAAAAATTAATCGCTTAAACCTAACCTAAAAAAAACCCCATGGTAGTTACGCAGGTTACCCATTGAACTACCACTTCAGATAAATGTATAGCTCGTTGGATTGAAGTATGGATTTTGCACACGGAAAAAAAACTACGGTGAAGATAACCATACGGATACCTGATTTTGGAACCTGCTAGATGTTATGGTAATGTTAACCAGAAGTATACTATGTTTTGACTAGGTACTAGGTGATGTTACCTGATTGCATGTGGAATTCACTCTAATTGTAAGTATCGGTAAATGTACCATACTTCTGGTCAAGTTTACCATAACATCTAGCAGGTGCCAAAATCAGGTATCCGTATGGTTATTTTCTCTAATCTTTTTTTTCCGTGCAGGACCAAAAAAAGCTTCAATTTTTCTTTCTTTAACCCTCTAAGGGCCGGGTTAGTTCAAAAGAACGCCACTCTTACGTTTACATAGGGAAGGTAGTTAACTGTTCGTACTCAAGGGAGTTGGCATTGCCTATACGGTACATTGAAGGCGCTCGAAGAAATCTTATCTTGTAAACGTTTTCATCGAGAATCGCCTTTATCTGGAATGAAGACTGAATCAATGTGAAATAAACTAAAGGAGTAAAACGAGTATACTCGGGCTTGGCCCATAAAGGGTTAAAAACATGTTCGTGGCAATCTTTCATTCATACATATAAAGAAGTGCTAAATTTAAATATTTGTATAAACCTCAAAGTATATGGACAAAACTTAAATACTGTTACTTTTACCATTTAATATAGTTAAATTGACACAGCACAGAGGTAATTCAACGAAGTATTTTAAATGGTAAAACTAATAGTTTCCAAATTTTGTCCTTACTTTTAAACATTCAAATAGTTAAAGTCAGCATTTTTTTCCCAGTTGCGGGTATGCACAGGAACCTCCCCCCCCCCCCAAAAACAGCTTTGGTAGTGCTGATAATAACCCAGCAAAATACTACAGTAGAGCCAACGAAAATTTGTGTACGCCTGACTGAAAATATTTTGCAGGGTGACCGAAAGATTTGGTTGGCTTAACTACAGTATTTTGCTGGATGATTTCTCCACCAAAACTTTTGTCAGCGTCAACGCTACCAGTGGCGGCTCGTGCAATTTGGCAACCATGTGTTTCGCCATTTAAACCCATGCAAAAGTATCGATTTCTTGGGGGTGCAATGCACCTCCTAAATATCGATTATTTTATATAGTTTTAAATAGAGAAGATCCGTTGTTGCCAAATTGCAGGAGCCGCCACTGAGCACTACTAAAGTGTTATTTTCTGTTTTGTCTACACTGAAAAAAATAGATTTGTGAAATCAGTAAAATGAAGCAAAGGCTAATTTTACCAGCCATTTTCAGTAAAATTGATTACGTTTTGGATTGTAAATTTTGCTTAATTTTGATTAATGTTACAATTTGGATCATTAACATTACCAATCGGATTGTAAATTTAACAATTCAAAGCATTGTAATTTTTGCAAGTCGTATAGCTGTCACGCCAAGACAGCCATGTAATATGCAAAAGTCACAATGATTTGGATTGTAAAATGTACTATTTAGATTAAAAACTTTGCAATCCAAATAGAGAAATTACTAAAACTTAAGCAAAATTTACAATTCAAATCGTAAAATTAGCCATACGTTTAGTAGGATTTATCGAAAATAACAAGTGAAATTAGCATGTGCTTTATTTTACTGATTTTACAAAACGTAATTGCTTTTTTAGTAATTTCATTTTTTTCAGTGTATGTGATGGTTGGAAAATGTCACTTTGCGAGGCGCTACGCGACGACGACGAGGCAAAGTGACCAATAAAGCGTGATTGATGACCAGCGAGCGACGTAACGCGACGCTTTTACACGCACAACATAAACGTAACGGCCGTAACTGCGGATAAAAATCAACGTAACCGCAACCGCATCGAGATCGGACGAGCGACGCGACGGCAAACAGCCGACTGACTGCGGCTTGCGTCACTTTGCGTGAGCGTGAGCATGGAGTGTTAGCGTGAGCGCATGCATTTACCGATCGTTGCGCTTCAAACCGCACTAACGCACCGCAACGGGCGCGGGAACGCAACGCAACGGCACTTGCGGCCGCACTTTAATATTATAGACCGCAGTTGCAGTCGGTTGCAGGCCGGCTCTTTCGTTTAAAATATTCTACTTTCCATGTCCGAATTCGTCTTCCGTGTCCGTGATCAATCCTGGAGAGTAGTCGGGGTTGGGGGAGGAGGGAAGGAGAAAAGAGGATGGAAGGAAGACTGCAGAATTAAATTTGCCCACCGATATTGCGATACAGCGTGGATTTTGTGACGTTATAATAACGCGGGTGGAACAGCGGGCCTAGAGTCCCTATATGTAGAGAGTTAAGACAAGAGAAATCATGGGCGCCGCCATTGGATGCGATTTTGCACATTTGTTTACATTCTGAGGCCGTTGTTGTGTTTTGCTCCACAGCAAAGATTACAGTTCCGCTAAGTTTAAAACGATGTAATCTTTCCCTGCTTTTGTTGATCGACATATATTAACGCTTTTTAATGATTCTTTTGAGATTTATGGACATTCTTGTGGTGCATTATGATTAAAATTAACAGATTCGTCGCAAATTAACTCTTTTATCTGTAAAAGCCCGTTGGTAAACAAAACAAAAGTGCAAAATCGCATCCAATAGCGGTGTCCGTAGAGCCTAAAATTCATCGACCAATCAGAAGTTGACTACCCTCTTGTCTTAACTCTCTACATATAGGGACCCTCAGCGGGCCAAGCTATACTGTAGACGAATGCGCGTTATACGCGTCTAACAGCTTGCGGTTCAACACGCGTGTGTTTGTAGGTATCACGAGGGGGGGAACTCGTAGAATTTACCATACGCATAATATAGGTATAGCTGATTTTCGTGTTTGCCAGGAATTATGGTAAATTTCACCAAAGTATATATGGTAATAAAATGCAGCGTAACGTGAGATAGATTACGTTAAACAGGGTTACATTTTAACGTAATCTGGTGAAAGTTACTATACTTTCTGGCAGACGCCAAAATCAGCTATACGTACGGTAAATTCTACAAGTCATTTTTTTCCGTGAGCAAAATTCTGCTTGTTACAATGGGTCTATTGATGCAAACAAAGATAAAAACACTACAATAGATAAGGTCTCGCCGGGCGCCTTCAATTTTTCGGATAGGCAATTCCAACTCCACCGAGTACGAACAGTTACCTACCTTCCCTCTAGAAACGTAAGATTGGTATTCTCTTTAATTAACCTGGTCTTTAAAGGGTTAATGTGCATACATACATGCTACGTATGTGAAACCTGTGAACCTGCGGATCAAAGACTTTTTCGGACACTGTATACGGAGAGTGCTCACCGATCATCATACGTGCAGGACCGTGAGGACGTAACGTTATTTGGTCCCACAATCAGAATGAGTTGAAACGGACAAAATGTATTGTTGCCTAATGGCAGGCTACGAATGATCAAAGGCTTGTTTCAGTGGTACCGTGACGTCACTGCTGAAACGATCAATTTTTCTGTGGATTCGGGAGATGCTAAGCCGATGTGCGGAGTCTTCGAGTGATAGAGGGGGGGGGGAGATGAGGCGGAAACTCGGAGTTTCGGATCAGAAAAATACGACAACTTTCACTTGCGCGGCATCCACGGACCGCAACCCGGCCGGCCCAGCTCGCCGCGCCGCGCGCCGGCCGCGGCTGCTCGACTCGGCTCTCGCACGGGAACAGCAGCTCAGGAGCGCTTGCCGTGCGAGCTACGTCACGCGGTCTCGGCAACAGCGGCGCCGCGGCGCCGCGACGCTTCGACCAACACACAATGGTCTTGGATCCAAAAAAAAAAAAAAAAAAATGGACAAATCGTTTGATTTGGATAATTAGACTTCAAACAATTTTCATCCTTGACTCAAGTTTCTCAAATGGCATTCGCGAGGATGCAATTTTTGAGATTCCCTAGAGCAATTACTGGAAAAAAAAAAAAAAAAAAAAAAAAAAAAAAATCATCTCATTTTACGCTGAAATAAGAAAACTCGGAATTACACGATCCCAAAAACTCTTTCCGTTGTAACTTTTAAGCTCTGATGCCTTAATTAAAACAAACGCGAGGCCCTCTAAGCACAGAATAATACAATCAGAACGGAAACTCCCATAAGAGCCAATGGAAGCAAGTTTGGAATTTAACGGCACCAATAGGCAACGCTGTGGTCCTATATCCCAACATGGCGGACGCGAAATGAATCTGCTTCAAAATCCGATAGAGTTTCCGTTCTGATTGTATTATTCTGTGCTCTAAGTTTGGGTTATCACAGAAGTTTACGGACAGATGGATAGGTAACTTTTTGGACTTTTTCCCCAAGGAAGGATAGGAACTTATCTCCAAAGTTGAGAAATATCACTTGGACTGTTGCCAGTTCATATAATTAGAACCCCTCCCCCGCCCCCTCCCCCACCGTGTCATTGCATATTCTTTGACAGTGAGGTATGACAAAGACTATTCTTTGCAGATTTTGAAACACGGTGGCGGTACCAAGAGGCAGGAACATAAGAAAAAAGAAAAAGTAATAACAGATAACAAAAGCGAATAAAGGGGGAAATACAGAGAAAGAAGATGGGAGAATACGGGAAAAATGTGAAACAGAACAAAAAAGCACACAAAAAAAACAACAAAACAAAAAAAAAACATGAGTGGCGGGGCGAGGATTAAGGTCAGTATTTCCAGGTCAATGAGAAGGAGAACCCCGGAGCCTCGCTAGCCTGTCTAACTTTCGTCCCCCTCTTGATAAACAACATGCAACATCGATTTTTACGGAATTTTTGGGGTAATTATATTGATATCAAAATGTGTGAGGATTTGATCGATTAATTGGCGAAACATTGGAAAATTCAGAAATTATAACAAACACACTCTTCTCGAATTGAGTCAACCTCGAGACGTCCTCAATTAAGGTTTCATTTTCAGCCAGTGGCGTCGCGTGCCAACAGGCAACGTTGCAATTCGACCATTTAAAACCATGTAAAATATCGATTCGAGGGAGTGCACTGTGCACCTCCAACAATTCAACCTTTTATACGGATTTAAATGGCCAAATTGCAAAGTTGCCAGATGACACGCGACGCCACTGTTTTCAGCTCCGAGACACACCGAGAAAAAAGCTCTATGGAAGTTCAAAGAAATCCGGGAGTCACACCCGGATTTCTCAAGTGTTTCATACTTGCCCGAAACGTCCGGGTCTCAGGCCCGTGCTTTTTTTCCAGTGCGAACCAATTCTCCCGATACAATATGGATAAGTATGGATACGTATGGACCAGCGGCGGCTCGTGCAATGTGGCAACAATGGATTTCCTCCATTTAAAACTGTGTAAAATAATCGATTACTTGGTGAGGCGTAGTGCCTCACCTAGTATCGATCTTTTTGCATACGTTTAAATGGAAAAAGTGCACGGTTGCCAGATTGCACGAGCCGCCACTGGTATGGACGGACACTGACTCAAGCAGGATCTCATCCATCTCTCTCATTTCCCATTTGAATGTATAAGTAGAAAAAGGACAGAAAGAGGGGGTTTTGTCCCCTTGTCCATCCTTGTCTAACATACGTTTTTTAATGGAGAAAAGAGAGAGATGAAGAAACTGTCGGTGCGCTACTGCGAATGGATAAATATCAATATGTATGGAAATGGATGTCGTATGGACACATATCGAAACTCTGTATAGGGAAGTGGTTATGGATCTGCATGATCCTGTATGGACCATTTTTACCAGGGTATTTCATTTAACCGGACGAGTTATGGTCACTAATTTTGCAGGTTTAAGAATCAGCCATCACGATGGTTGGTTGGGTATCTTACCAATTATTTTTCACCCCCGGGTAGTATAACCAAATCAGGACATCCAACCCCTTTGACTGATAAGAGTCTCCATATCTGGTCTCAAAGCTTACAGTACTGACGGGTTGACCCAGGGGCGTCATTTCGGATTCGGCTGGGGGAGGGGGGCAAAAATGTGATGGCCTTTTTTTTTTTTTTTTTTTTTTTTTTTTTTTTTTTTTTTGCTCATCAATATTACACTCTACAGCCCTGCATATTTACGGCCCTAAATTCCAACAAAACTCGTTAATGACCACCAAATTTTAGTTTAAAACTTTTTTCTTCTAAAAAAAAGGGTCATCACTTTTTTACTTTCGGCCGACCCTTGGGGGGGGGGGAGTTGCCCCTCCTGCTCCCCCCCCCGCAAATGACGCCACTGGGTTGACCTGTCTATAAATATACATGGACCTCTTGCGGTTAGCGGTGAGCTCACTGCGCGCCAGGCGATTGCAAAGCTGCACGCGAGTAGGTATATATCGGCTTCAACATCGCGCGAAGGAGTCATTGACATCTCTCTGCCGAGCTATCCTGAAAGTTTCAACGTCTCCAGCTCGCACAATGGCGCTTTCCTCCGGGCGCACACGCTTCGAGCGAGATGAGGAGGGGGTGGGAAAGACAGAGAGGTAAAGGGGGGGGGGAGTCCGCGCGCCACCCCCACCTTCGTCGCCACATCGCGCTCCGTGTTTCTATCACCGTAAAGCAGAGTGGTAGTCGTTACAGAGAGCATAGCCGTAGCCGGGATATTTTTCTTCTCTCTCTCTCTTAGCCCATTTAAACGCATGTGTTAGAAAAGGATGGATATAGGGGCTGTCACGTGACTTCAGCCCCTCTTTCTGTCTTTTTCTAACACATGCGTTTAAATGGGCTTAGAGAGAGAAAGACAATAACCTGGCTTCGGCTATGACAGAGAGTATCTTATAGTATAGTGTGTGGTGTACAAACGCCGCGCGCCAGTCCGGTTGCGTTGTGCCGCGCCGGCCGCGCCCGCGGTGCAGCGCGCGAGTGTGCGAGTGTACGCGAGGCCTAAGGAGCAATTTTGCGTCATTTTCTATCCTCTCAACATCTTTCTATTGTTCGAACGAGCGGCCAACCGATCGACGGCTCCGTTGTGTTGCGTTCGCGCTGGCCCCGCTGGCCTCCATTCCTATCCATATTGTGGCCGAACGATCCAACATTGTCGGATGGCACAGAAAAGAAAAAGAAAAAAAAATGAGTTAGTAGACAAAAAAATCTGTAGCGAAAAACCAAAAACTTTAACCACACTTATAAAAGAAGAGAACAAACAAAACAAAACAAGAACTTGGGAAAAACTTTCTCATCGTGCTATTCTGGGGAGACCAAGACCCCAAACGTATTCGGGAAAACCCCAAGACCAAAAGAAAGATGGGGAAGAACCCAGACCCATACAAAGAAACAAAAAATCATTAACCAAAATACAAGATTTTAAAAAACCAATTTCACCATAACTAACAAAAACAAATAAAAAAAACAAACAAAAAATGGAAAATAAAAAACAACAACAAAAAAACAAAATTGGTGCAAAACTTTTCAACAGGTATGTGGGTCCTCAAACGTTAAAAAAACAAACAGACAACAGACCAACAGAAATTTGCATTACTACAACAAACAAGGTAAGAAAATGTGAAATATCATAGGTGCTGTCGCTCCGAAAACTGGTAAAAATTAGTTGGAGTTATACGTGAATGATTTTTGGGCATAGAAAAAAACAGAAAATAAACTTCATAGCGCTGCAAACCTTTGTAAAAATTACCCAAAATAGATTTGTTGAACTTACCAAAGATTTTATCGCCTATAAAGAAAAATCAGGAAACTAAAGTTTTGATAGCTCACCCAAACTCTTTGTAGATAATGACCCAGAAAAAGTTTTGCTCAACGATTTTGTACCTAACTAAAATTTTGCAGGGTGAACTAAAGATTTGTTAGCTCAACTCAAGTCTTTTGCTGGGTCATTTTTCTACCAAAGGTTTTGTCAGCGCTAACGAAGTTTATTTTTCTGTTTTTTCTGTGTAGCACTGACAAAACCTTTCGTAGAAAAATGATCCATCAAAAGACTTTAGTAGAGCTAATCAAAGGTTTTGTACGCCTAGCTAAAGGGATTTTGCTGGGTGAGTCAAATGTTTGGTTTCTTTTGCTGGGTCAATTTTTTTTTTTTTTTTTTTTTTTTTTTACGAAAAGGTTTCGTCAGCGCTACCGAAGTATTATATTCTGTTTTTTTCTGGGTATTGGGTCAAGTTTTCACCACAATCGGAGTATAAATTATTAAAAGGTCTCTCGTAATATTTGACAGTCAAACATTGAAAGGATGATTTTAAGGTTAAAAACAATACTGGAAAAGTGATGGGGGCATCGACAATTTTCAAAAAAATACTCCTCAACCGAGGCAGGGTGGCCGAGAGGATAAAATATAATCGAAAATATAGCTTAGGCTTCGGTGTATTCATCCGAGGAGCGAGAGGGTTAAAGTAGAACGTAGAAAGATCAATGAAATTGGTTGAACGAGTACTGAAAAGCCGATGGGCCATATTTCTCCATCTCAGCAACAGATATATCATATTCAAAATAATATTGTTAAATTTTCTGAGCTCGTGTCTTCTAATGCTCATGATGAGACAGGTCACAAAATCTGGTAGGCGGCGAGTAGTAATGGACTAATGGAAAGCTACTTAATGCAAGAGAAACGATATGTATTTGTATTCGTACTTGAGTCGTAGGAAGGATAACCGTTAAAAGCTCGTTTTCAATGAGAAGGCTAGATCGGCAGGTAATATTCATTTAAATTATTTTTGGCCCTTTTACTCACCAAGAACGGCAAAAGAAAATAAACTGCATCTGGAAACGCTCAAAACAAAATTTTGTTAAAATTTGAAGAGTTTTGTTTTGTTTTTTGAAACAATGGGGCAGTTGTAAGGGTCTGAAATGTTGTTTTTCATAAAGAAATTGATAGTACTTGTTGAGCTGAGAACAATGGTGCCTTTGGTTTTTTCGTTAGTGCCCCGGTTTCAGAGATACTCACGTTCAAAGTTGTAGAAAATCGTGGGCGTAGTGACGTCACTACACGGAATTCCCATTTAAAACAATGTATTTTGGGCCAAAATCTCATCTCCGGAACGATGGGACTTAACTAGAAACCAAAGGCATTTTTGTCCTCAGCTCACCAAGGACTTTCATTTTCTATGTAAAAAACGCAACATTTCAGACCCTTGCAACTGCCCCATTGAAATCAAATCCGAAATTAAACAAAGATTACAGTTGGAAGCGGCCTCAGCATGGTTACTTTTCAAAGACACCGTGAAGATGACTATCGTATTTCGTTTCTATGAGCTATGAAACTTGGCAACCCTACAACAATTGTTGCTCTTTCTATGCTATCTTGTCCTCTATATTTATTTTCCGCTCCTATAATAACTCAGCGTTGCCGTTTTAGTCGCCTGGCAACAACCAGCAACCGACGGCCGGCGACCGGCGACGCGACGACGCGATGCGGTATGGCTGAACCAACTGATTGGGCAACTGAAAATAGCTATCGAATCTTATATCCATCCGTTCGACCAGTCAGTGGACGAAAAAACCGAGACCCGCCGGAGACCAGCACCTATCCCCCCTCTCCTCTCCGTCCCACACAACTTCCACCCCCAACTACCTTCGGCTTTCAGTTACCTGTCTTTACGCCCCGTAATTACGCTCATTAGTGGCGCGGCGCGGCGGCCGCCGCAGAGAAAAATTAAACTTTTTTTTCCATGGTTGCCACATTGGCCAGATAATCTTCAAAATTGTCCGTTAAAAGCGATGAATATAGGAATATTATTGTCAGCCCATAAAATTGGAAACCGTGCTTTCGTTTCACATGACGCCCAAACAGTGGTGGCTTCCTTGGCAAAAATGATCCGTACATGTCCGTAAAGTCCATAAAAAATTCCCTATACAGAGCAGTGGCGTAGCGTGCAATTTGGCAACGTTGTAATGTGTCCATTTAAATCCATTAAAAAGGTCGAATTATTGGGTGTTCGGTGAACACCTTTGCATTCGACCTTTTACGTGAGTTTAAATGGACACATATTAACATTGCCAAATTGCACGCTACGCCACTGATACAGAGTATGGATATGTAGAGATTTATATGGACATGTATAGGCCTGTAAGGATATCAACACGTACTTCGTACACCCATTAGGTATCGATACATATCCATATGGATCCATAAAAAATTCCCTATACAGAGTATGGATATGTAGAGATTTATATGGACATGTATAGGCCTGTAAGGATATCAACACGTACTTCGTACACCCATTAGGTATCGATACATATCCATATGGATCTATAAAAAATTCCCTATACAGAGTATGGATATGTAGAGATTTATATGGACATGTATAGGCCTGTAAGGATATCAACACGTACTTCGTACACCCATTAGGTATCGATACATATCCATATGGATCCATAAAAAATTCCCTATACAGAGTATGGATATGTAGAGATTTATATGGACATGTATAGGCCTGTAAGGATATCAACACGTACTTCGTACACCCATTAGGTATCGATACATATCCATATGGATCCATAAAAAATTCCCTATACAGAGTATGGATATGTAGAGATTTATATGGACATGTATAGGCCTGTAAGGATATCAACACGTACTTCGTACACCCATTAGGTATCGATACATATCCATATGGATCCATAAAAAATTCCCTATACAGAGTATGGATATGTAGAGATTTATATGGACATGTATAGGCCTGTAAGGATATCAACACGTACTTCGTACACCCATTAGGTATCGATACATATCCATATGGATCTATAAAAAATTCCCTATACAGAGTATGGATATGTAGAGATTTATATGGACATGTATAGGCCTGTAAGGATATCAACACGTACTTCGTACACCCATTAGGTATCGATACATATCCATATGGATCCATAAAAATTCCCTATACAGAGTATGGATATGTAGAGATTATATGGACATGTATAGGCCTGTAAGGATATCAACACGTACTTCGTACACCCATTAGGTATCGATACATATCCATATGGATCCATTAAAAATTCCTATACAGAGTATGGATATGTAGAGATTTATATGGACATGTATAGGCCTGTAAGGATATCAACACGTACTTCGTACACCCATTAGGTATCGATACATATCCATATGGATCCATAAAAATTCCTATACAGAGTATGGATATGTAGAGATTTATATGGACATGTATAGGCCTGTAAGGATATCAACACGTACTTCGTACACCCATTAGGTATCGATACATATCCATATGGATCATAAAAAATTCCCTATACAGAGTATGGATATGTAGAGATTTATATGGACATGTATAGGCCTGTAAGGATATCAACACGTACTTCGTACACCCATTAGGTATCGATACATATCCATATGGATCATAAAAATTCCCTATACAGAGTATGGATATGTAGAGATTATATGGACATGTATAGGCCTGTAAGGATATCAACACGTACTTCGTACACCATTAGGTATCGATACATATCCATATGGATCTATAAAATTCCCTATACAGAGTATGGATATGTAGAGATTTATATGGACATGTATAGGCCTGTAAGGATATCAACACGTACTTCGTACACCCATTAGGTATCGATACATATCCATATGGATCTATAAAAAATTCCCTATACAGAGTATGGATATGTAGAGATTTATATGGACATGTATAGGCCTGTAAGGATATCAACACGTACTTCGTACACCCATTAGGTATCGATACATATCCATATGGATCTATAAAAAATTCCCTATACAGAGTATGGATATGTAGAGATTTATATGGACATGTATAGGCCTGTAAGGATATCAACACGTACTTCGTACACCCATTAGGTATCGATACATATCCATATGGATCCATACATATCCATAATCTGTGTAGGGAATGGCTTATGGACCTTATGGACTATTTTTTCCAGGGTTGTCCTATTTTGACATGTTTTTTGCCATTTAAACCTGTGCAAAAGTATCGATTTCTCAGGGCTATAGTGAATCCCATGAATATTGATTAATTTAAGTAGTTTTAAATAGAGAGCATCCGTTGTTGCCACATTACACGAGCTACCACTGCACTAGAACCAGTGGCGTCGCGTGCCATCTGGCAACAATGCAACTGCTCCATTTAAACTCATTAAATATATCGAATTTTCCTTGTGCACTGTGCACCCCCTGAATTCGATATTTTACATGAAATTAAATAGATAGAATACATTGTTGCCAAATTGCACGCGACGCCACTGACTAGAACTCACTTTGGTAACGCCAGCGTGGCAGAGCTCGGATAGGCCGACTGCAATATTAGCAAACAGCGACGTTACGTCGTCATGCATGCGATCTGGCAACGTTGCATTCATCCATTCAAATCCTTGCAAAAGGTCGAAATCGCGGGTACTTACTTATTTCCACTCCTTTGATATTTTTCATGGAATAGAATTTGACTTTGCCAGATTGCACACTACGCCACTGCGCACTGTTTGCAGTGGTGCCGCGTTTTGATTTTAAGTAACGGTTACAGATTATACATAAGGCAAGCTTTCCAAAGTCACCCGAATGGAAAAGGAATGTTGCTTACGTGTCAAGAAAATTTAAAGAAAAGGAACGAAGTTTATAATACCTTGTGAAGGGTTAGGGGGGGGATATAAAATAGGCGGGATCCAATCATGCCTGAACCATCGGTATCGACAATAAACAGCAAACTTCTTAAAGTTCATCAAAGCCGAATAGTTCAGTTGACTTCCTTGAATCGATTGGCAAAGCGCAAACTTTGCGATAGGTCTAGGTCATGAAATACTTAAACCCAAGTTAACATTGAATGTCTGTGGACAATAAGCCAAAGTGTGATTACATTTACGTGAAAGTTGGAGCCTATGCAGGCGTGAAGCCTAATCCTACTCAAAGTTCGGAGCAAAGTTTTTGAATAAGTGCAAATCTTAAACTATTCTTAAAGCGCTATTTTTTCGACTATCCTGTACCTACCTCTCTTCCAACCTCTGAGTAAGTATCGATTACTTTTGAAGGTTCCATTGAACTCCATGAAGTGCGATTCTTTTCCAAAGGCTTATACATACAGGGTGGTCCAAAAGTCCCGGGACGGCTTCACAACTTTTGAACGGCTGCAGATAAAAAACCAAACTTGGGTGATGTTTGTATCTTAATAGGAACTACTTTCCGGGTATGCCAAAAAGTAGTTCCTATTAACTTACAGACATCACCCAAGTTTGGTTTTTTTATCTGCAGCCGTTCAAAAGTTATGAATCCGTCCCGGGACTTTTGGACCACCCTGTACAGATTGTGTAAAAAGAAGGGCATATACATGCACTTGCGAATATTTCAAGAACTACTTCGAATTTTGAAAATTGCTTGAATATACGTTCCATTCTTTCGGGAGAGACATCTTTTTAGGGATGTATTTCTTCAATTTTGAATATTCCCAAATAAGAAGACTTCCTCATAATAAATTATGGAACGTATGTTTTTCAGCGTTTGTCATAGTTCAAAATAAAGTACTAATATTTTTTCTACACACCCTGTACAGAAGAGTTATCGATGTATCGAAATTCACAAGCCAACAGTGAAATCAATTCAAATCAACATTTTTGAGTCCTGTATTTTGCTCTCATTTTGATAGTTTGAAAAGGTTTTCTCTAACGATCCACAGTAGCGCACCGACAGTTTCTTCATCTCTCTCTCTTTTCTCCATTAAGAAACGTATGTTAGACAAGGATGGACAAGGGGATAAAACCCCCTCTTTCTGTCCTTTTTCTACTTATACATTCAAATGGGAAATGAGAGAGATGGATGAGATCCTGCTTGCGCCACTGACGATCCATGATAAAATTTTGGATCACTGTGTGAATGATGGCGCTTTCAAAGTGGAACAAAACACCGTTGAACGTGCCGTAATCTTATCTCTTAGGCACAGATTGCTCGTGTTCGCTAATAATTAAAAAGAAAGTGCGTGTTTTAGATTGCGTAGAAGAGGTTCTCAATCTCTTAAACCAATATTTCAGCTTCATTTTCCATCTTTTTGCGGGTAATTGAAAAAAGAAGACCAAACTATAGTTGATTATCACGACAATACTTGACAAGTAGATGTATGCGATCGAATGGTCCGACTCCGAAGTCAGCAAGCCCATGGGGCTCTTGCAAACTTTTGCTGTATATATGAGCAAATGATTAGTCCAATCTGATATAAAATCCAGCAAAAATCGCAAAAATCCCACAGAGAGCGTCTAAAATTCAGTAATAAACTCACAAAACTGTATTGACTCCAAGTTCGTAATAGCAGTTCAACGCAGGTATCATGGATTCCTGTCTATTATTTCACTTTCTCTACGGAAACAATGTCTAAATTTAGATAAAGCCATGTTTTTCCCATGATATTATATGCGTCTCTCCGCCGTTGACCCCGATTCTGAGAGTGAGTTTTGTGATTTTTTATCGGAATCATCGTAATTTTTACAGGTTTTTTATGCAAGAATCAATAACTATATTCAATCACCTGACGTAGCAAAAGTTTGCCAGAGCCCCATTACGTTCATTCTACATCTACATACTAGAATAATATTTAGGGTTAAACTGCAGCCTCTTTGTAATTTTTAAAGTTACGAGTGATAGGTTTGTTTAATCAAATTGCAAGCGTTAGCTTGGAATATAACACTTATAGCAAGTAAAAAGAAATAAATAAAAGCGCAAAAAACTCATGTGAGAAACCCGGAGTCTGAACAAGGACGTTAATGCAACGCTGCTACTAGCAAGAGGGGAAAAAATGTGGCAAAAGACAAATAATGCGTGAATCACTTGAATATGCTCTTTTGGATGTAGAATAGCATTACAAAAACAAGTGTAGAATAATGGGGGCCAGGCCAGAGGGCTCTCTCATCCAAGAAAATTGTGAAAATATTACCTAAACCGGCGAAAAATGCTCCCTTGCGGTGAAAATTAGACTAAAATTATAGCTCCATCTGAAGGAAAAAATCGTTCGCTCACGGCTTTTCCTCTGAGTTTTCTAGTCTGTATTGCCTCTCGACAATTTTGGAGACTCACTGTTTTAGGCATAGAGATAAATAAAGAGATCTTTCCTGGATAATAATAATAATAATAATAATAATAACAAATTTAGATAAAATATTGCGTCTTCACCGTTTGTCAGCGTTTGACGCCCCATGAAACCCTCCCTCATCCATAAAAACAAAGCTTTCGAAAGTTACTTTTCCTCAGTCAGTTCACTTCTATCTTACCCTGAATGATCCATTGATCCAATCAGCATTGTTATTTCAAGTAACAGAATACTTATAACAAATAACTTATCTGTAACTTGATAGCAACTATCTCAACACAGAACACGCCTGCCCTTACAAACGCAAAAGCTACGATGGATGTGACCAGTAGGCAGTAGCAAATGTCCAAAATGCCTAAACTGACCTAAAGGACTGGATATGTGTCTATAGGTCACCCATAACACACTGGATCTACACCAAATCCTAAAGATCTCGACCTAAATTGGGAACATACAGGCGTATAAGTCAGTACAGGCATGTTGGTTGGACGCAATGTATACTTACGATCAAGAGTTTACGTTTGCCAGCGAGTATTGCGCTCGATGGTATATTGGCAAGGGGAGGGGGGAAAAAACGGATTTTCTGGACTCATCCATGTAATGTACGTGTAAAATGGTAGAAACAGATCGAGCTCTGTCGTTGTATATACGTCACGATGGGTATATAGTAAGCCGCTGCAGGGAGGAGGATGGCTGGGGATTGTGAAGAGGGGGAGAGTGGGGTTCACCGTCGTCGTACTGACCAACAAAATCTGACCAGAGCGGCGGAGCGGACCAATATGTTGCTCCGCTCAGTGAGCAGAGATTCAGGATTTGGTGTACAAAATTCAGCGACTTAAAAATCACCCTTAATATACACCAGAACTATTGTTTGACGCGCTTAGTTAGTAAAAATATCTGCTGGAAATGGGTCTGTTCCGTACTTTTGCTACATCAATATAACTCATTGTTTCTAACGTAAAATTCGGCGAAAATAACGATGCGCACATTAAAAACTTTCAAAATCCACTCATTAACTCAAAAAATACCTGCCATTTCAAACAGCCCGCGCTACACTAGACACTATATCACCGACTTATAACTACATAGATGGAACCATCTCGTTTATGTAAACATGAACAAAACTTACAAACATTTGAATGTTTCGATTAGATGCGTACTTTTCTTATATTATTTTGTAATCTTTGATAAACCGAAAAGACCAGACACCATCAAATGCAGCCAATAGTTCATGTATTTAGAAGGAATTTCATCATTTTGTAGTTACGATGTTGTTTACTTATGCACGGTGGTTCCGTCTATGTAGTAGTATACCGGTACAAATAGTGTCTAGTGTAGCGCGGGCTGTTCGAAATTGAAGTGACTTCCTGAGTTAATGAGTAGATTTTGAAAGTTTTTAATGTGCGCATCTTTATTTTCGCCGAATTTTACATAAGAATCAAGGTTCTATATTGTTGTAGTAAAAGTATGCTACAGACCCATTGTCGATAGATTTGATTTGAGAATGTAAAATCAGTGTGAAACGATAATTTTTGGTAGTTTTGCCTTGATGTTGTTTTGGCCATTAAAAACGTGAATTATACTCGCTGTACGGCGTGGCGTGGCGTGGCGTCAGACGCCTGACCGGCTGCAACTGAGAGAATACGTCGAGAGGCGAGCAATAGTCGGGTCAACGGAACGGCGAAGGCTAGACGATGCAAAATGGGCACAAGGTAGAGCTCGAAGTCGCGAGAGATCGCTCAGAGACATCGAAAGTTATTGCCCGACGAGCGATCATATATTATTTAAACAGTCTCTTTACCGCACCACGCATCACACCATCACACCATCACACCATCACACCAAGAAACAGCATCAAACAACGCAAAGTTCGAAATGCTTTTATTCCACTCCAATTTAAAATGACATCAAAACAGCTGACTGGCACACACTGGATTAGAACATGAAGCCATCTGAAACATCGGTACAGTGACCAGTGGTGTATAGCGCGCAATGGGTCGGTTGCAAAATTTTGCTACAGCGCTATAGAGTGTTCAATCTCATGTAAAATCGCGTGAAAAGTCCATTGGTTGCATCAGAAAGTCATAAAATGCAGTGTAAAACTCACGAGAAACGTTTAATGAAATCCAAGATGGCGGTAAAATATCGAGCAACCTGTATGCATGCACCCAGCGCCCCCAGCGGCGTCCCGTGCCATCCGGCAACAATGCAACTGCTCCATTTAAACTCATTATATATATCGAATTTTCCCTGTGCACTGTGCACCCCCTGAATTCGATATTTTACATGAGTTTAAATGGATAGAATACATTGTTGACAAATTGCACGCGACGCCACTGCATGTACCACGAACATCCAGGGATAGCCAACCTCACAATATCGATCACAGCCAATCACAACGTAAATAAACAAGTAACCTCTAAAGCTGTGACGTTGTCAACGTTGGCAATCCTTGGATGTTAAAGGTGCATGCATACATATTGCTCGATATTTTACCGCCATCTTGGATTTCATTAAACGTCTCTTGTGAGTTTATTTTCGCATTTTATGACTTTCTGATGCCACCAATGGACTTTTCGGGCGATTTCACATACGATGATACACATTTTATCGTCGTAGCAAAAGTTTGCAACAGACCCATTCGGCAACGTCGTATTGCGTCCATTTTAACCCATATAAAAGGACGAATTCGAAGGTGTTAACGAACACCCAATACATCGATCTTTTTTATGGGTTTTAATCCGCGAACTGCAGAGTTGGTAAATCGCACGCTACGCCACTGACAGTGACCCATGATAGAAATGGTCCAAGCATTTCCGTCCCAAAATCTCCATGAAGCATGGAGCTCCGCGTGTATAGTAGGTACATGAGAATCCTTCGAATCAGTGGCGTCGCGTGCAATTCGGCAACAATGTATTCTATCCATTTAAACTCATATAAAATATCGAATTCAGGGGGTTCACAGTGCACAAGGAAAATTCGATATATTTAATGAGTTTCAATGGAGCAGTTGCATTGTTGCCAGATTGCACGCGACGCCACTGCTTCGAATCACACGGAAATCCGAAATTTGATTACAAGGATTTCCATGCACTGCACGGAACGACCGAAATCCTTGCTTTATGGAAATTTGGGCACGGAAAAAAAAATATGCATGGACAGCACTTTTATCCTACAAAAACAAGATTCAAAATACATGCAGAGCAGCAGAGATGTTGTTTTATCTTTCAAATTTCCGCGAGAAAGGGCTCATCAGCTGTATGGTGCTTCCAATCGATATAATCAAAAAGTGACAAAAAATGGAAACTAAATTTCTCATTTTTCAAACTTTCAAGGCCAATTTTAATCACAGAAAACACTTTTAACAAGTCATTTAAACCAAGAAATATCGCTGAAAAGTTTTAAATCAAGTTTATAAGGTCGAAAACGATGGTTTTTGTAGACTTTTTATCACTCATTTCTGGTAACTGTTTTTTTTTCGATCTCAGGCCAGCAAATTGGCAACATTGTTTTGCGTCCATTGAAACCCATGAAAAAGGTCGAATGAGAAGGTGTTCACCGAACACCCAATAGTTCGATCTTTCTCATGGGTTTCAATAGGCGAATAGCAAAGTTGTCAAATTGCACGTTTCGCCACTGATTTCTGACTGTCAAAAAGTTTGGGTTTGCTAGTACTGTAGTGCTATGTACACTACGTAACCACTTTTTTTAGATGTTAAGAGGAATTTAAATTAGTTTTTGACTGCCTTGGGCAGTGGGTAGTTAAAATTCTGCCGTTCCTGGACCACGATTGTCTCAGCCATGCTACGATTTGACGTCATTCGACGACGAATAATGGAAAAACGAGTTAAATACTTAGCATATCTGAAAATTTGAGGGACAATTGCACGGAACAATGTGGCTATAATTGCAACCATTTCTATCCTCTCGACTCGCGTGCCAAAATATTTTGTCAAACGAGCGCTTATAATGCAACGGGTCGTTATCCGTTCATTCACGAGGACGTCCTTCATATGGCGTTTATTGTGTGTCTGATGCCTATTTCATAAGCCATGTCTCGCTGCTACATTCAAAAAAACCAATTGTTAATCCGATGATGACATACTTATATACGACAAGACCGGCATATATACTCTGGAACATATAACGATAGAGCAGTGGCGGATTCAGAAAATTTTTCTGGGGGGCACATAAATTTTTAAATTGGAAGCGTTGCAGTAAGTAATTTTGGACTATTTTCTGTTGAAAAGATGGCAAAATTTGAGGCTTCTTGGGGGAGAGCCGAGGGGGTCAGGGCACGTGCGTCGCGCCGTGCCACCGTACCCCCGTACACCCCCCCCCCACCCTTGTCTCCGTCACTGCAATGGAGGAACTTTTGCTCTCAAATTTTACGCTAGAACGTAAGATACAATTTTAATTTTTTTTTTTTTTTTTACAATTCAATTTTTTTTTAAGGGAGGAGGTCTGAAAGATCATATGAACCAATTAAAAATTGAGTGAGTAAGTGAATGAAACTGCAGTCTAATGAAAAGTGTGATGAATGCGATTAATCGTGTCGATGTACATCCATTGGTTTAACCCCCCCCCCCAGATAGTTAACATAACTTTTAAAACTTCGAAATGTGAGTAGTTCCACCACTTAAAATGTTCCTTAGGGATATAAAAAAAAAAAAAAAAAAAAAAAAAACCATTTCAAAAGATTTCCGGAGGGGAGGGGGCACCAACTCGTGCCTGCAAAGGCCTAATCTTATAAGTGCATTTTTGGGAGTTGAATACATCTATTTTTTTAAGAATTCGCCGAGCCGTGGATTTTCAGGCCGATAATTTCGTCCGTCTCGCTTGGTCGAGCACTATTTTTTTCAACTTGTTTTCTGACGCTCCAAAATTGCCTATTTGTGAGAGTGGACAGTTGAGATCCAAGTAAAACGAAGAAAATGTTAGTCTAAAAGAAGAAAGAAGTGCAGCTCTGAAAATTCCCACAGGATTAATTTGCACCAAACTCCAAAATATGCATTTTTTGCTCTTCGGTCCATGACTTTGTGTCCTTTGAGGCACGGATTAAAATAACTTGTTTTCTTCAAAATCCTTGAAATTGGTGCTTCTTTGACCCGCAAGGAACATTTTAAACGGTGGAATTCATCGAATAACTTAAAGTGATAGAGAAGCTTAAGATACTTCATACACGTATGAATAGTATAGCTATATTCACTCAGGGGGGAGGGGGGTGGGGAGCTTGGTATCGATGTTATAGCCTAGGTTAGGGGTTAGCGACCTTTACTTTAAGTTCCTGATTGATTGAAGCAAGTAAGTCCGACGCTGCAAAATTTCCACTTGTTAAAGCCTATAACCGAGTGCCCGCAGTTGTAATCTTTTTACCTCTGATGATATACTCGTAGTTCGCAACGCCAGAGTGGATATCTGTCTAACGCAGCTGCCCGAACTATAGCAAACAAGAAGCAATATACTTCGCAATGCAATTATTCCTATTATATCTCACTGTCAGTATTCTTTTCCATCAATTATTACTCTTATCTAATGTTTTTAGAGATTGGAAAGGTCATTGATTGATGTGCACGTAAAATGATAATTGATAATGATTACGAGAAAAGCGAGATACTTGTCGACCAGAGTGAGTCTGACTCATAATATTTATTGATAGACAAAGCTGAGAGTATATAGTATACAATAAACATACGTAATACGTATGTGGTAGATATACACGCGAAGTAGATAGGTACCTATACATAATACCTACTTCAAGCATTCGTCATCGAAGAGGTTCGGTTTTGAAACACCCGCTCACACAGCTTTATACAGGGTGTAACAAAACTATATACATTAAATTTCAGGGCGTGTTTTAGAGGTAAATATAAGAATTGACAAAGTCAAAGAAAATGCGATTATTGGCCGACCTCTGCAACTTCAGGGACAATTTTCTCGAAAATGGTTTGCGGAATGGAAAAACTTGTAAGGACCAAAAATGCATATTTTTTGACGTACTTTTGAATAATGCTAATTGTTTTTGGATTCAATGAATCCGAAAGCATGTTTCCACATAATTTGGCCAAAAAAAGTGAGAAAATCTAGAAAAACCCCCAAAACCCCCTCAAATTTTTGCATACAGCATTTTTACGGCCGAAATCGGTAAGAGCGCCTAAAATTACATCAGAGTACCAATTTACGAGCATTAAGGAAAATTCACGAGGGAGTTATGATTATTTTTCAATTTGATTTTTGGAAACTTTGCAACATTGTATCTCGAAAAGACTAGAATTTCAGACCCATGTTTATATGAAAAAAAAGTCTTATTTTTACCTCTAAAACACGCCCTGAAATTTAATGTATATAGTTTTGTTACACCCTGTATAGGAGTCTAGCTTTAAGTACCTCTAGAGTGCAACATAACTTATATGAGTAAGATTGAAGAATCTGATGACTTATTTCTAAAACCCATGGCTTTGATGGTTTTCACGTGAATCCACGGCACTTTGCGGCCTACAGTGGATCGAACTATGGAATTTCCCGGACAAAATTTTACGAACAAAATTCAAGATTATGAATAGTTTCCAGCAAGTTATACCTGTGTGTAAACTCATTCATTTCAGAGCTTAAAATGAGAAATTTAACGTCGCTTTTGCAAGAAATTAGCAACACTAAAACATTTTTAAACCGAAGAAACAATAAGTTTCTTGTCCGAAAAAATCCATCTCTTGATCCACTGTGTGGCGTGCAGTTGACACATTTAAATTTTGACAACCAAGCGAAGTCCGTTGAAAACTTTAGCCAAAGCTGTAGATAGAGGGTCAACTCTGTTGTAAAATCACTTGAAAATAACATTGGGAGCATCAGAAAGTTTGAGAATTCACTTAAAAACTCACTAAAAGTGCGTTTAACGAAATCCCAAGATAGCGGACAAAAATGCGGGTCACAAATCACAAATGGGGGTCCCTTATCTAATTGTAGCTTCCTACTAAGTCTTGATGTCCTGGTGATTTATTATTCTCAGCATAGAAAGTTACAATTAGATGGGACTCCCCCGCATTGTGACCTGTTCAGTGTTCCTTTGACTGTCATCTTAATTGGATTTTGTTAAACGCATTTAGTGACTTTGTGATTTGTGAATCAATATTGCAACATTCATGAGGCTCCCTATCGTTATTATTAAGTGATTCCACATCAGAACGCTCCCTCTCTACAGCTTTGTCAAAAGTTTGCTACATCAGGCTCATGACGCAAAGTTCGAAAAACAACTTCACAAGCAGACTATACAGTTGTTTCAGTTTTCTCTTTACGGACCTTTAATTTATATGCCACCCGAGTTAGTGTCGCAACTTCCAAATTAAAAAGGAAAATACCTTGCCTTCGTCGCGTTAAATAAATCTGATGATATGCATGTACTTTTGAGTGCAAAAAACTCTTTAATCGCAAAGACTGCGGGAAGAGCTTTTCGACCGTAAAATCGATTTCTCACCAAGTACCTATACGCGATGACTTAATGTAAAACTGAAGTGTTTTCCCTAGAAATAAAAAAAAAAAAAAAAAAACCAACTCTTGAAGCAAATTGTGGCTGGGGCGAAGAAGAAAGTTGATGCCTTTAAAATGTAAATTGAGTCGTGACTTGATTAAGCTTTGCCTAACTTGCAATTAGCACACACTTATACCGGTTGTAGTGGTCATAAAATCAATATAATGAAATATTAATGAGTCGTTAACGGCTAAAGAAGAATGAAAAGAGCGGGAGGCGGGGGGAGAGAAAAAAAAACCGAGCAGGAGGCTTAGTGTACAAGAGCCAATTATTTTTTTTTTCTTGAAAAAAAAAAAAAAAAAAAAAAAAAAAAAAAATTAGCTCGTCGAAGGACAGAACGGACGGTGTGGACGCGAAGTGAAGTCGTTACAAAGTGTGAGATTAGCAAAAGTGCATGTGTAGTTGGAGAGATCAATGACTCAGGGTAATTTTATCCGTGGGAAAAATCGATAGATTCCATGACAGAGCGAATGAAACTTGCATCATACTTTTCGAGGAAAAGAGCCAAAAGTCGCGCTTCTGGGGCAATGCGCGAAGCCGCGGCCGCGCACCGCGTTCGGCGTTCCATCCAACAACGAACACCCAATGTCCGCGTCTTGCACCCCCGCGAACCCCACACCACATCCTATACACCCTCCGCCCCGCCCCGCGCCCACCCAATATAATTCGACGTGAATTTCAACTCGCGTCGCGCTATTTTTCCGTCGCTATACGTCAGCGCGCCGCGCCGCTCGGGTTCGACGCGACGCTTCGTCTGCCGCCAAGCAGTCTTCGACGAAAATCACGTGCACTTTCCGGCGAAAAGAGCGCGGGGAGTCAATAACGCCCGGTGCCAGAGCTGCCACGCGCCGCGCCGTTCCATGTAAATTTAATGGCATTTTTCCACTCACCGATAATTCCACCGGTTGAGAAAAGATTACACAGTTCAGTTCAGCGTCTGACTGCAATGCACCGGAAATACTCGCATCAGTAATCTTTTCGCAACCGGCGGATTCGCTCAAGGTTATAGATTAAAGGGGTATGCTCATCTGACTTCGCGCCACGAAATCAGTAGCGCGCAGTTCAAAATCCAGATCCAAGATGGCCGGAAAAAGCAGAAAACATTGTACACTCTTTCCAGAAAACATCGGGCTCCCTCTCCAGAAAAGCAGAAAATAGCCCGATGTTTTCTGGAAAGAGTATACAATATTTTCTGCTTTTTCCGGCCATCTTGGATCTGGATTTTGAACTGCGCGCTACTGATTTCGTGGCGCGAAGTCAGATGAGCATACCTCTTTAATCTATAACCTTGGGATTCGCTGATGACTCTAAAGAACTTGCGGATATTTTAATAATTTAACGAAGATTGCACCGATTGAAAAGAGATTACTAAATTCGAGTATTTTTGTTGCATTAGTGTCATGAACTGAACTGAACCGTGTAATCTTTTCTCAAACGGTGAAATAATCCGTGAATTGGAAAAATGTCATTAAATATACACGAAACGCACTAGGCAGCACTGCCCGGGGGCGTGTAGTGGATATTAAATTACTGCAGGCATTTATAAGACGGGTATTGCAAAGTTAAGTATTCAGAGACTCCTCGTAGAAAAACCTTTTGTGCTCTTGTGTGTCTTCATGTTCATTTCAACGAATTAAATAATGTCAGTCCACTCCTTAGATTTTGGTTTAGATAGGCAACCCGCAATACGCATCGCAATGAATTTAATCACGGCGGGTGGCCTACCGCCCCAAAACTTAAGGAGTATCGACTCACATTATTGAATCCGCCGACTATTCTTCCCAGGCGCTTATAAAGTCCAGTGACAGAGATATTATTAAAAATGAAAAAGTTTATAGAGTAAATCATTTATTATAATGCCGAAAATCTTAGGACAGGCAGGCACTGCCTTGCTTGCTGGTCACCCACGTCACTATACGTTTTCACCCAAATAATTGAGATTAATCAAAATTGCAAACGGACAATAGAGGAGTACAAATAGTATATATGTATATTGTATACAGTATACACTATGAGTGGCTCAGTCTAGCTAGTGCGTGTAACATTCAACGAAAATTAAGAGTGATAATAAAGTTTCTTCAAATTCGGTTTTACACAAATCTCAACTGAGACATTATTTTTTTGAATGTTCTGCAACTACAGGCCAACATTCTTACTCAGCAAAATAACAGTCAAAGAGGGACAAAATGTTCAACAAGAATCGGTCCAAATTCGCATCGAACGTTACCTTACCAGGCATGAGACTTCTAATTTAACTATTGTGTGTAAATGTTTACATATTTATACCTGTATCTTGTGGTTCTTATTGACGTTTTTATACGTATTGTCCATTGACACTAAGAATTAATTATTTGACTTTACATCCACATAAGTAAAGCTTTTCATAAATTTAAGTTTTTATGAAGCTTTAACCTCAGACAGTCTCGGTTATTATTCGATGACGGTAACCTTCCATCTGAGCCTACGGAAAAGTATCGAATATAGGAAGTTCAATTTAATCGCCAAAATATCGATTCATTCCCAAATGTTTATACGGAGCAGATATATTGATAGATCAATAACGAATCAAATTTAATTAGGACAGTTTGAAGAAACGGAAGGTTCAGCTTATAAAATGCGGAAGTAATAAGAATAATCATGTCGCGCTTTTAGTGGCGTCGCGTGCGATCTGGCCCAGGCCCGTAGCCGGGGGGGGGGGGGGGGGGGGGGGCGGGCACAGCCGCCCCCCTCCCCAGAAACGTGCCTGGTTACGGGCCTGATCTGGCAACGCTGCAATTCGTCTATTCAAATCCATGCAAAATATCGATTTGAGGGATTGCACTGTGCAATGGAGCTGTTGCAAACTTTTGCTACAGGCTTATTAACAGTTGAATATGGGGTAATACCCTGTAAAAATAACGATTAGCGCAATAAAAAATCACGAAATCCACTCCTAAACTCACAAAATGCTTTTAAATGCGAGACCGTAATGGCGGTCGCTGGCCGCGGTTTTCTTATGGCAATTGTATGCTTCTTCTTCTTCTTGTGTTGTGTTGCGAGAACACCTCGTGTAGATGGCGCTGATTGAAGATAGGGAACCCCAATGAAAACCGCGGCCCGCGACCGCCATTACGGTCTCGCGTTTAAAAGCATTTTGTGAGTTAAGGAGTGGATTTCGTGATTTTTTAGTGCGCTAATCGTTATTTTTACAGGGTATTACCCCATAATCAACTATTAATAAGCCTGTAGCAAAAGTTTGCAACAGCTCCATTCCAGATAAATTGACCTTTTTATGCCTTTAAATCGGCAAAAGACAGCGTGGCCACATTGCAAGCGACGCCACTGCGCCCTTTAAATAAATCCCGTATCAGACGGACACGATATAATGGATAGGAAGCGGAGAAATAAAGGGAGAAGCTTTTTGACAACAAAGGTAGCTTGGGGTATAGCTTGCAGACATTCTTGACACAGCTAAGCATAAAAAAATCGTATGTAAGAATTAACTGCTTATGATAACATTTCGGTGTTATGACTTTTTGAATATTTCCCGGGCGAATTATTTTTATCTTCCTTCTTGAGGGCTTTTATTTCCCGCTTTAAACCCCCCCCCCCCCCATGAAAGGGACGCGAGTTTATTTAATCTGCATGCTCGTGGAACGAACACGGCATCGTTTCTTGAATTAACTGAAACTTAGCCTTATTGCGTTCGATTAGAAATTTAATCTCGCAGAATCGCAAAAGCGGCTTGCATCCATCATTCCACGTTCCGTGCTTAGAAGCCCTTTTTCAATCAAGTTATACAAGATGGAGTGGTCCTAGAATAAGTTAGAAAGAGGGGAGGAAATACAAAAAAAAAAAAAGTAGAAAAGTCGCTTTCACTTCCCTAATCAGTTCTTAACTTAATTTATTTATGGAAGTAAGATTATGACTATAGCATTTTTTATTAATAAATAAAGGGAAAATAAGCTTTTCTTTTCTTAAACTTAAAGACTTTCGACTCTTCACTTTATTTTTAAACTTTTTCCGAGTCAGATAGAGCTCGTTTCAGACAAAAAATCGAAGCTCATCCGATTATATCCTTGTAAACAGTGGCGGCTCGTGCGATTTGGCAACAGTGTTTTTATCCCATTTAAATACATGGAAAACAATCGAAACTCGAGGAGGCTGCCAGCCTCCGCTTGAATCGATTTTTTACCCAAGTTTAAGTGGGAAAAATGCATGGTTGCCAAATCGCACGGGCCGCAACTGCTTGTGAAATGCTTAATTTTCAAATTCTGTTCAGTTAAACCCATGCAATGGATCGAATTCAAGAGCAACGAGCTACACGTTTATCTATTCAGTGGCAGTCTAATGATTTTTACGCCTTAACGACATAGTGAGTCCGGCTGTTATGAACGGAAAACCAGGTTTTCTCATCATAAGATACATCTTTCTCACCCTTCTCGCGGAGTTATCTTTGTATTTTGACCCGCTGATTTCAAATTCGGACTTAGTTTTTACTCAAAACTCATACTTTTTCCAGAATTTCGAATTTTTTGCTAAGAAGACGTAATTTCAAATTTACGTAAAATCCAGGTCAGTTTAATGAAAACAACTGGTAACATTTTTGAAATTAGCGTCTCAAAATACACCAGATAACGACGATGAAGTGAAATTGTAGTCGTACAATTATTCTAAAACACTAAAAATCAGTAAAATTAACACTGATCGATGGTGAATGTCGCGGACCCATTATGTCGTTTTCGATGCTTACTTCAGTCTAATGGAAAACCTGCGTAACCGCCAAGGAGGATTTTTAGGTTAGGTTTAAGATGTAATTTTTTCTGTCTATTCCCGTGGATTTTAGTACAATAACACAATTGATCGAAGCATTTCCAAGCCTCTGTTCGTTGCACTGACTTGCACTGAAATACATGGGATTAAATTTAAAAAAAAAAAAAAAAAAAAAGAGTTCACCTTAAACCTAACCTAAAGTTCGGATTAAATTTAAAAAAAAAAAAAAAAAAAAAAAAAAAAAAAAAAAAAAAAAAGAGTTCACCTTAAACCTAACCTAAAGTTCCTCCAAGGCGGTTACGCAGGTTTCCCATATATTAGACTACCACTCCAGACAAAAGTACAGCTCGTTGTTCAAGAGTGTTTACCGCACACCCAACAGTTTGATATGTTCCCGGCATTTAAAATAAGGCAATGCATTGTTGCCAAACTGCAAAATACATGGGATTAAATGAAAAGAAAATTCACCTTAAACCTAACCTAAAAATCCTCCATGGCGGTTACGCAGGTTTTCTACATATATTAGACTGCCACTCCAGATAAAAGTATGGCTCGATGTTTCTTGTTCAAGAGTGTTTACCGCACACCCAACAGTTCGATATGTTTCCTGCATTTAAAAGAACGGGATGCAATGTTGCCAAATTGCAGGCTACGCCTTGCATGACTTGTTCGACCTCTATTTCAGAAGAGAGTGTATGCCTTAGAGGACGAAACCATGAGAAAAGATTAAAGAAGTGCCAGGCTATGTTAGCCTTAGTTTTACGTTTAGTTTCACTGTTAACACAGGATAATACCGCAAAAATCCAGTCTGATACAATTGCCTTGCGATACAATTTTTCTTGGAGCACCTCGACTTCGTATATTGTTTGACAAGTAACTGCCGAGTCTAGTCTGTTCTAAGTTCATCCGCTTGCGTTCTTATATCACGCTATATTCCAGCGACCCTGCCATGTCTAAACTTTTAGGTACAAATATTGGATAGTTACGCCCCCCCCCCCACCTTCAAAAGAAAATTGTGAGGGTTATGTTATCGATGGAAGAGAGCAGACAGAAGTCGGCGCACAGTGGAACGAGATACTATCGTATCAAGGAAATTGTCCTTCTCCTTCTTTTCCCATTAGAACGCATGTGTTAGAAAAGGATAGCGAGAATCACGTGACTGCCCCAGATCTGTCCTTTTCTAACACACGCATTCTAATGAGGAAAGAGAGAGAAGGATAAATTGCTTGGATCCGCTATAGTGGAAATCAGAGGCGAAGCGTTATACATGGGAACGTAGCGTTTTATTCATTTGAACCAATGAAAAAGATCGAAGTATACGATGTGTGGTACAACCTTGTATTCAAACCTTTCGCATGGGTTTGAAATAATCGAATGTAGAGTTGACAGGTTGCACGCTACGACACTATGATTGAAACCACAGCAGTGGCGTCGCGTGCAGTTTGGCAACGATGTATTCTATCCATTTAAACTCATGTAAAAGGTCGAATTCAGGGGGTGCACAGTGCACAAGGAAAATTCGATATATTTAATGAGTTTAAATGGAGCAGTTGCATTGTTGCCAGATGGCACGCGACGCCACTGAACCATAGCCGTAGCCAGGATATTGTCTTTCTCTCTCTTTGCCCATTTGAATGCATGTGTTAGAGAAGGATGGATATAGGGGCTGTCACGTGACTTCAGCCCCTGTTTCTGTCCTTTTCTAACACATGCGTTTAAATGGGCTAAGAGAGAGAAAGAAAATATCCTGGCTACGGCTATGATTGAAACCATCAATATATAGCGGCTCGTACTAATAGGCAACCACGTTTTTTTGAACATTTGAACCTATATAAAAGTATCGATTTCTCAGGGATTCAGTGATACTTTACGTAGGTTTCAATGGAGAGATTTCGTTGTTCCCATATTGCACGAGCCGCCACTGTTTGAAACTATAGAGTCCTTAAATGTTATGAGAGTTTTGCCATTCCTGATTAGCTTTTGACTTAAGGATCTAACCGAGGCTGCAGGTCCTTAAAACTGACAGTAAGAAATTCTCGTGTGTGTCCGCAAAAATGTGCAATATCAGCACTTTAGTCTGAGATCGAAAAAAAGTGGCCAAAAATAATTTAAAAAAAATAATTAAAATGTATCGTTACCGACCTACTAAGGTTAACTTAACCCTTTACTGCATGACATTTTTTTTTTTTTTCAATAAAATATTTTTTTTTTTTTTTTTTTTCAGTACAATTTTGATCCTTGAGACAGGGAAAAAGAGTGAAAAAATTCTTTCCATTATATTTCAATGGTAAAGAGCCTGAATATTAATTGTTCCAAATATGGCCTTACCCGCATTTAGGTATCCATGCAACTGAAATTAAAGTTTTCAGGCTAAAAAAAAAAAAAAAAATTAAAGTAGTAAAAAATGAGTTAGTAAGTTTCAATAGTTGTTTTTTTTTTTGTATATGGTACTCCTGCGTTACTCCCAAACATAACAATGAAAATCGGAAAATCTCTATCAGATTTTCAGAGAGCTATTTTCAACCTCTCTGCACTTTCTCTATCCTGTGCTGCGCGCTCTAGGACAAAATCGACAATTCTTACTCGTTTAGTATCTGTTCCACATGTGACCCACCATGCAGCGACAGTACAACTCAAGTCCCCTACTTTTAGATAAGGCTTCAAAGTAATTGTTCCAGATCTGGGCTCATCTGCAGTTAAGGGTTAAAGCTTTTCAGCAACATTTCTAGGTCTAAATTACTTGTTTTAAGTGTTCCCTTCGGTTGAAATCGGTCTAAAACAAGTTTATACATGGTACATTGATGATGAATTTACTTTTTGATTTTCGGCCACTTTTTGACGATATTCCGACCATAGTGAGGCGGGCCGAGAAGCACGAAGAGGGACGAAGAATTGAAACTCACGAAAGCGATTCCGCGCGTCAACGAAAAACTTGTGATTCAAAAATTCATCGGCGCATTGTTCGCTCGAAGTGCTTTTTTCCGCGCTAACAGGGCTTTCATTCTTGATTAGATAATGATTATAATTTTCGCTTGTTTAATTTTTTTTTTTTTTTTCCATCCACTTCTCTTGACTTTACCATTACCTACCATCCCACCCCCTCTTCCTACACTAAGCCACGGTCTAGAATTATTGTGTGATATTACGCGGATCAAGCAACACGAAGACTCGACTATAAAGTCTGCAGTGGCGGCTCGAGAACTATCCATTATTTATTTTCTCTCATTTGAACCTATGTAAAAGTATCGAATATTTCGAGGTCAAAAGAGAGAAGAAAGAAAATGGAAACAAGTTCGTATCAATTAACCAATCTTACTAATTAAACTTATACTTAAGAAAGAGCCATAAAGGCCTTTCAATCTTAGACCGTCCTCAATGAAGATACATCGTTAATGGCGCTAGCCATCGGCCAAGTTAAAAAAAAAAAGACCGAGAGAAAACAAAAGAGACAAAGAAGCTAACCTAACCTAACCGATGAGGACGATGGCGTCTGCGACAGTAACTATACACGGATGAGAGCAAAATGCGTCGATATGGGTGATTTTGGAACTTTAATCAGTGAAACGACCTACTTCCACTGATTAAAACCCTATACCACCCGGTATCAATCGATTCGTCTTGCATCAGAATCGATCGCTTCGAAATTTCAGAAAGATCGGAATTATAATAAAGGAGAAAACTCCAAAAAACATCTATTTTAGTGTTTCATTTTTGCATCGAAATAGGAAATTTTGCTCGCATCTAGAGCTTAAACGATACATCCAATCTTTAAAAACTTTATACGAATTGATTCTCAGAGAGCTAACTTAAAATCCTGGCTTAAGTTTGATCTGATCAGTTTCATATTAAGAGAGAAATCTTTAATCAAAAATCATCGTAAAAACGACAGTTCATGTTTGAATTCGGTGCGGCTCAGCCGCCATGCTGCTCTCTGATTCGTTCAGCGAGTTCAGCGTTCTGTCGCCAGAGTCTGTCGCGTTGCGAAGGAAGGAAGGAGAAGAATGAAGATTGAGTGATTTGTTTGTTATTTATTATTATTTTTTTATTTTCCTCTATTCGTCGGTGCCCGGTGGCTGATCAATTTAGTATTTAGTACAGTGTTAATTATTTCGGTCCTACACACTTTTCTATTCTCTGGTAGGAATGCCAACAAGTTTTACCGTTCGTTACGGCTAAATCGGACGAATCATAATAAAAGTCACGAGTCCATTTCGTTTTAATTTTAGAGAAGGATTCATTATAAGTAAGTCTCTGTAGAGAATGATAAAATTGCCAGAGGTCGGTCATCACATCTTATGATCGGATGGAGTTTACGTACAAGTGGCATTGTTTTCACTCTCTCCCCTCTGCTGCTAAACAGTGTTTCAATCTTGGTTTAATTAGTTAGATATCCAATCCAATCTCTGTTAACCTCCTTGGTAGGAGAGAACCTCTCTGTACTCTTGCTTTTGTCATTTGTTTTTGCTTATTTTGATGGTGTTTGAAAGTGCGATAGTATTTTATTTCTTCGGTGCATCCGACTCCCACCTGAATCATAGGTTTATCTGAAATCTAAGATAGTTCAGTGCAGTCCCATCATTTCTGCGCCAGAAATTCTAGCACGATTGAGTTATCTATTAGGTCCCTGTTAATTGTGTAGGTACTACTTTGATTTACTTCAATTTCTTGTTACGCTCCAATTATTGCAGAGGAAAACTGTGTACAATCACAGTGTACTCTGTCTCTCCATCTGTAGTGTACACATTCCAGTTGGAGGGAAAACATGTAAGTACATAACTCTTGGTTTGCTGGTGTAAGAGCCAGCTAGTGTCCTACTTTGAAACCTGATTTGCAGTAAATGTTGGTTTTGATTCATAGACTATCATTTGCAAATATCAGTTTCAAGGTTAATTCATCGATGGAACTTACAGCTGCGGAAACTATTTTTTATATTTTGCAAGCTTCCAGTACGGCTACCCTACGGTAAGAATCTTGTGTTGACTTAAAATTTACTTTTAAAGTTATTCCTTTGCAACTCCCTATCTTCATTAAGCAGTAGACTTGTCCAAGCTGTATCTAGCTTACAGCCTCAATTACTGGGGTAAGTTTATCACTCTGATCTAAATGTTGACATTTCTGGGCCTGCAGTAACTTCAGTATACACCTAGTATCAATCACAGTTGAGCGCAAGAATGTAGGTACTTACTACTTGGTGTTCTAGTGAAACAGCCAACTTATGTTCTACTTTGAAACTTGATTTGCAGTAAATGGTGGTTTTGAGTCTTAGACTACCGTTTGCGAAACTCAGTTTTAACGTTAATTCATCGATGGAACTCAGAACAGCGGAAACTATTTTTTGGAATTGCAAACTTTAACTGTTGGTAGGTATATGCCCTGTGGTAAATAAGTACCAATTAAAATTTGCTCACTTTTGAAACAAGATTTGAAATAAATGATGGTGTTGATTCCAAGACTATCATTCATAAAAATGAGTTTTTAAAGTTAATTTATGGATGAAACTTAGAACAGCGGTAACTATTTTTTTAGAATCGCAAGCTTTCACTGCAGGTAAGAACCTTGCGGTACTTTAAATTTACATTTAGTTATTCCTTTGCAAGTAAGAACTTCTTATTTACATGAAGCAGCAGACTTCTTCAATTTATAGATACTACATAGCTTACGCAGTGTCAATTACCGCTGTAAGTTTATCAATCTTATTTAAATGTTGAAATTTCGTGGGCATGAGCTACAAGGGATTTGCTAGACGCGTTACTCTGGTGCAACATTTGTCAATATTAAATACATACGAATGAAATAAATGGAAAGTAATGATACACTGTATTTTAAATTAATCAATATGTTCAATGATATGCCCATGGGCGTGTAATCAATCCAAAAAACTACAGGTATTGTTTGCAGTATACACACACATTGTTCTCAGCAACTAGCAATACCTATTTCTCATGCCAGGTTCTTCATTGGTGATAAAGTTATTTTATGCTTGACTGGAAAAGGTTGTCGCAGCCTTAAATGTGGGTCAAGGCTTGCATTCCACTAAAAATCAAACTCAAGCTGCCTGGAAATTAAATTGTGCAGATATTACTCATGAATTTCATGCACAGATTTTTTTGTCAGGCGTAGTTGAATTAATGTCAGTGGCTATAGACTCATTCTCACTGTTTTTAAGTTTAGCTAAATGGCTTTCAAGCCAGTGGACCCTTCTACTAACCTCGCCAGTAACAATGCTGGAATGTTTTTCTACCTGACACGGCTTAGTCAAATAAGTTGCCACAAACACAAAGACTTTCCATACTGTGTCGAGTGCTTGTCGCACTGTACCTATCTGCACTCTTTAGAATAGTAGTGCGTACCTACAGGTAATCAGGAAGTCCAAGTACAACGATAAGAAAATTAAAATTTACTACAAGGTATGTACATACCTACCAACAGTAAAAGTTTACAATTATAAAGAGTAGTTTCCGCTGTTCTAAGTCTCATCGATGCATTAACTGTAAAACTGAGTTTCGAAATGATAGTCTTGGAATCAAAACCACCTTTTACTGCTAATCAGGTTTCAAAAGAGATTAAGAAATACAATATTCATTTCTCAAAACTGTTCAAAAAATCAAAATAGGTGCGCTCAAGTCACGAAATGGAATTATCGTGAGAAATTAATCTTAAAACTTGGAGTAAATCAATAATGGCTCGATGAATTTTGATAAAACTTTGTACACACAATCTACTATCGACAAACTTAAATATTTTCCTCTCTATGTCACCAAAAACAACGGATAAAATCATTTCAAGAGGTAATATAGGTGCGATCGAGCGAAATATTTGGGAAAATTAGCAAATATAAATATGATCCTATTATTTGGGATAGTTCAGGTTTGGTTCAACTAATTTTGATAAAAACTAGCACATGCAATCTGTAACTAGTATCCTAAAGAAAATACCCCTTATAGTTACAGTATACAGCCCTCAAGTGCATTAAAAAAGCAAAACAGGGGATGGGACCTGGAAAAAAAATTAAAGTGAGGAATTAATTTGAAAACTTGAAGTCAATCATTAATGGGATGGATTTTGATAATACTTTGTGCACACAACATACTGTCAACATACTAAAATATTTTTCTGATACATAGTCACCATAATCAACCTTTAAGACCATTTCAAGGGCTAATATAGGTGCAATCGAGCAACATTTTTTGAAACTAAGCAATTATAAAAACAAACATAATAATCATTGGAAAGAGAAATTCAAGTATGACTCAATTAAGTTTGATGAAAATTGCAACAAAAAGCTTGCAACCAGCCTAGCCAGATATTTCTTTTCAATGTTTAACTACAATATAGGTACAACTCTTAAGTCTGAGGCTGTTTAAAGGCAATATATGTTTCATCACACCAAAAAATAGAATATTCAAGGAAAATTAAACTTATAAAGAAAAGTTGATCAAAACTGGCTGAGTGAATTTTGTTGAAATTTTTTTACACAATCTACAACCTAAGTACATCTTTGGAGGGGGGTTAATCCAAGGTCCATATATACAAGGTCTGGCCGGTAGCTTTTGGCTCCCCTCATTGGTCCATAGTTTGGGAGCCACTTCTCCATTTGAAACCATTGATCCAAGATGGCGGCGAACTCGGGAAGAATGTTAAAGTAAATGGGGGTATGGGTTCCCAAACATTGGATTTCCCGAGTTGGCGCAACCGGCCAGACCTTGTATTTATGGACCTTGGGTTAATCTACTAAACTAAAAATTATTTTGAACATCCACAGTTTGAAAGAAAGAACAAAATATTGCACTGATTGGAGGAAATGCAAGAATCAGTACATTTCGACCACCTATAAAAACTAAGGAAAAAAACGAACTCCCATGCACAAATAGAGCAAAGAACAAATAGAATGAATACAGCTCAAAGAATAAAAACATACTGGGGAATTACTCTAAACCCTGTCATAAGCAACATAAAAATAGAAATGAGGGGTCTCAATTAGCCTTCAAATTACAAAGTAGGCAACTATTCCTACAGCTTCTCTACAAAATTGCAAACTCTTCGGATTGAATGCAGAATTATGTCCAGAGGTGAAAATATTTGAAATCTGAGGGGGTCTGGGGGTCTCCTCCAGAATTCTAAAGGGGGGTCTGGGGGTCTCCCCCAGAATTTTAAAGGGGGTCTGGGGGCCACCCCCAGAATTCTTTAGGGGGGTTAGGGGGCTCCCCAGAATCCTTTAGGGGGTTAGGGGGCCACCTCCAGAAATCCTTAGTGGGTCTGGGGGGTCTCCCCCAGAAAAAATGATTTGAGGAAGTGTTCGTAAGGTATTCCCTACAGTTTATTTTCCTTTTTTTCATTTTCCTTTTTTTCCCCTTTACCTTTCCTTTTCTCCTTTTCGCTCTTCCTCTTTCGCTTCTCAAAATTTTTGCGCTCCCCGATGCATTGCGCCCCCCCCCCACCGGCGGGGTCGGCGGAGCCCATAGCTACGCCATCACTGAGTCCACTGTGATTGTGCACATAGTTTCCTCTGCTCTAATTGGAGTGTAACAAGAAATGGAAGTGAATCAAAGTAGGTATCTACGCAAAACAATGACCTGAAACCTGAAGGATAACTCAACCAGGCTAGCAATTTTGGCATAGAAACGATACGACAGAGGTTTAAGTGGGTTTGCCACTATAAATTAGGTGATGTAAGGGAGAATCCCACACAGAACCTTCAAAAGGTCAGGTTTTAAAAACTTTCCCCGCCAAAAAAACAAAACAAAAAACAAAAACTCTTACGCATAGTTGCGATCAGAGACTGGTATTTACTTAATATTCAATTTCAGTCTGTTTTACCTACAATCAACCTCCATGATTAGCATCTGAACACAGCTTCTATGGTCAAGCCGCAGAATGATCCAAGTAGTGTATCCCAAAACGGACCGTGATATCTTTTTCCAAAAAAACTTTACACCAAAAGTCAAGTAAAACCCGGCCAAGATTAAAAAAATGTTTCCCAACTATATTAACGATGGCTCTCTTTTCCACCGCCCAAAGGGCATTGATATTAAAGATAGCCAAGTTTAATTTCCACCGTACTCTCTTCTCTATTCTCTTCAACAGAAAAATTTAATCCTACTTATCTTTAGCAATAATAATGGCTCTCTTTTCAACCGCCCAAAGGGCATGATATTAAAGATAGCCAAGTTTAATTTCCACCATACTCTCTTCTCTATTCTCTTCAACAGAAAAATTTAACCCTGTCTACCTTTTGATATTTCGCCTGGTACTCATTCTTAGCGTGCATCGACATTGCATACGTTTGAAAATGAAGGAGTGACAGCACGGAAAGCCGACACCGCTTCGCAGCGCGGCTATGGAGGTTCTTGCCTTATTGTTTGATTAGTCCCTCAGATATTGCTGTTATAACACAGGGGTCTAAGCATCTGCTTAGAACAAATTATTTTTAATTCTGTTCAACGACCCGAGACCAATCAATGCCACGTCCAAATTAAGAGAGAGAAAAAATTACCGAAGAAACAATTGAAACGAAGTTTACTTCAAGAAATTGGAAGAAGATTTTGAGGAAGGAAGAAGCCAGAAACTTGGGCCGCGACTCTTTTTCCACCATTCAACTCAACTACTTTTCTCACAATGTGACTTTAAGTTCCCTGTGAAATACCCTCATGTCGCGGCCCAAGTTTCTGGCTTCTTCCTTCCTCAAAATCTTCTTCCAATTTCTTGAAGTAAACTTCGTTTCAATTGTTTCTTCGGTAATTTTTTCTCTCTCTTAATTTGGACGTGGCATTGATTGGTCTCGGGTCGTTGAACAGAATTAAAAATAATTTGTTCTAAGCAGATGCTTAGACCCCTGTGTTATAACAGCAATATCTGAGGGACTAATCAAACAATAAGGCAAGAACCTCCATAGCCGCGCTGCGAAGCGGTGTCGGCTTTCCGTGCTGTCACTCCTTCATTTTCAAACGTATGCAATGTCGATGCACGCTAAGAATGAGTACCAGGCGAAATATCAAAAGGTAGACAGGGTTAAATTTTTCTGTTGAAGAGAATAGAGAAGAGAGTATGGTGGAAATTAAACTTGGCTATCTTTAATATCATGCCCTTTGGGCGGTTGAAAAGAGAGCCATTATTATTGCTAAAGATAAGTAGGATTAAATTTTTCTGTTGAAGAGAATAGAGAAGAGAGTACGGTGGAAATTAAACTTGGCTATCTTTAATATCAATGCCCTTTGGGCGGTGGAAAAGAGAGCCATCGTTAATATAGTTGGGAAACATTTTTTTAATCTTGGCCGGGTTTTACTTGACTTTTGGTGTAAAGTTTTTTTGGAAAATAATACATACAGCGCCGACGTGTATGACCCCGAATCTTGAAAATCGTTTATCAGCCTGGCGTTCATAGCCTCCGATTTTCAGGATTCGGTCTTCAGCGATACTGCCGGACTTGGCAAAAAATATACAAATTTTACATTAGGTCTCAGGAATTTTTTTATATTTTTCACAAAATTTGGCAATAGTGTTTACCTCTCCATTTTGTAAAGCAATCGTTTCATGACTGGGCTGCGTCAGCCTCCTCATGAATCGATTGTTTCACCCACGTTCAAATGAAAAAACTGCATAGGTGTCAAATTGCACGAGCCACCACTGATACTTACCAAGGTACTAAAGTATAAAAAATGAACGCGTACATTAAGAAGCACACCTTTACCTCCAACGTGCAATCCGATTTCCCGACTCCTTCATTAAAAAAAAAAAGCAAATAAAAAAATATAAATACAGTAAACATATATCCGTGGTGCATATCGTGGTGTACATCCGTCGTGCGCTGCACCTCATAAAAAGCATGGCTCTCATTTAAATACTAAAAATGATGATAACATGGGCGTCATTTCAAGTTCGGCTTGGGGGGGGGCAAAAAATCTAATGACTTTTTTTTTTTTTTTTGCTCATCATTATAATTTTCGGCTTGGAGGGGGCAAAAAAATCGGATAACCTTTTTTTTTTTTTTTTTTTTTTTTTTTTTGCTCATATCAATATAATTTTAGAACCAAAGAGCCGTCTTTTTGGGGCAATAATCGGATGACCTTTTTTTTTTTGCTCATCAATATAATTCGTGCCAGTTTTTGAGCCTGACTTCAAATCCTTGAAGGGGGCAATTGCCCCCCCCCCAGCCCCCCCTAAACGACGCCCATGGATGATAATGCGATGATGATAATGATAATAATAATAAAAAAATAAAAATGAAAAAAAAAAAAAACTTCTTAAAGTAGGTAGTAATGTAGTATACGTTAGTTAAAACTGGGAGAGAAGTGGGTGAGGAGTGGAGCACGTGTTTGCGTTGAGAAAATGAATGTCGGCCGGTCCCACCGCCCCACGTCTCAATTTTTGGCGCCTTTTCAATCTTAGAAGATCCGAGCTCCATACAGTGTAAGAACAAATTGAGGCTCATCTAAATTTAATTTCTGTTTCGCTTGCTTGTCGTAAACCATAGCTTTCATTCCAGCAAATTACTCCTTTTTCACATTCACAAAGTAAACGACGGGCGACGCGTGTCTTCTCGCGGGCACGAGGGGTCGGGTCGTCCTCTAGATTTTAATCTTTTATAACTTTGTCTGCCAACACGCCAACACAATTCCGCAAACCATGTCAAAGGGCGGAATTTGTTAAACGCTGTTCCTCGCGAAACATCCCTGAAGTCGCATTGAAACATTCCACAGTTTCCTCATAATCGCGCCTCGCGTTTTTCTGTCTTTGAAGAGTCCTAAGAACTTACTGGCCCGAGCAAAAACACATGATTAAAACGCTTTTTCACTTCCATAGATATTGCTCTGAATATTAAACATCGCGTGACTTTTGACAACACTCGGCTACATCGAAGTAGCATCGATCGGTTTCTGACTGCATTCTAAAAATGTGACAATATTCATGAGAAATCGAGATGACTAGCACTTGAATGCAATTTGAGGCAAATGTTTTGAAAACACGATGGAATTAGAGTGAGAAAGAAAAAAAAAACACAGATAGCAAAAACACCAGAAGCACAACGATAAGTGAACCAACGTAAGGGATGGTAATTTTACCAGAATTTCTAGTGTTCCTACCACAAATCTTGAAAATGTTGAAGAAATTCTGGTACTGTGACCATAATCTGACAGTAACACAAGAATTTTCTAGGAAAAGAACTAGAATCTCCATGGTTCACATATACACGGAAAAAAAGATTAGTGAAAATAACCATACGGATACCTGATTTTGGCACCTGCTAGATGTTATGGTAAACTTGACCAGAAGTATTGTACATTTACCGATACTTTGAGTAAATTCGACACGCAATCAGGTAACATCACCTAGTACCTAGTCAAAACATAGTATACTTCTGGTTAACATTGCCATCACATCTAGCAGGTGCCAAAATCAGGTATCCGTATGGTTATTTTTACCGTAGTTTTTTTTTTTTTTTTTTTTTTTTTTTTTTTTTTTTTTTTTTTTTTCCCCTCTCCGTGTAGTTGTGCTTCTGGTAATATAACTAGAATTTCAGAGTTCTTTATTTCAGTGCAGCTTCCAGGAGAACATGTTGGTCTCACAGACTCACAATTGGCTTATCTAAGAAGGGTGAAATGCAGAGACCAGCGCATAAAAACCTCCTTGAGATGGTCTCGGCCTGAGAATTCTTGAGATGTTTCTATTTAAATTGTAAATATGAGGATTGAGGAGGCAGGGGCCAGTGGCGTAGCGTGCAATTTGGCAACGTTGTATCCTGTCCATTTAAAGCTATGGAAAAGGTCGAATGTGAAGGTGTTCACCGAACACCCAATAGTTCGATATTTTCCCATAGGTTTAAATGGAAGCAATACAACGTTGCAAGATTGCACGCTACGCTGCTGGCAGGGGCAGGCTCACCTTGGAATTCGGGGGTTTGGCACCTCTTTTTCAAGGTAAATAGAGTTACCTTAAAGAAATGGCGCCAAATCGCCGAGCCGCATTTCTTCCTCCTCCATCCTTATAATATAGGTAACCTTAGTTTAAACGGAAAGATCTAAAAAATTCTAAAAGCGAGGCCAACGCAAGGAGATTTTTGTTCGGATCGTTGAATTGCACCCTAACTGTCGGTGTGTTTAGGCTCAAAGACCAAAGTTATGTTTCATAAAAGCACATTCGACTTATAAGTTCACAGTAATGAGTTTCAATAACTGCGGTAGTCAATTTCACTGACCAACAGTCAGCTCGTAAACTCAAAGTCCGCTTGCAGACTCACAGTTATCGTTAAATTGGCTCACAACTCACAAGTCGGATAAGGTTTTATAGACTCACAATCGGCTCATACTCTCAAAGTCGGCTCATAGACTCAAAGTTATGGTTATACTTCATGACACACGAGTCAGATAAAATGGACTCACAATCTTTGTCTTATGCAAATTCACGATCGGCTCATACTCAAAGTTGAGGCTCACAATAAATTTTAAGAACTGTTGATCAGTTTTACTGACTCAAAAATCAGTCCTCAAACTCAAATTCGGCGTATAGACTCACAGTCATAGTTAAATTGACTCAAAAGTCGGATATAGACTCTGATCAGTCCCACAGACTCACAATCGGCTCATAGACTCCAAGATTCAGTAATGCTGCATGACTCACGAGTCGGATAATCGGATTATGCGACTCACAATCTTTGTCTCATGCAGACTCACAATCGGCTATTACTCAAAGTTGGCTCTTCAACTCAAACTCGAAGCGAGTCTCTCGCAGTTTCCCCTGGAGCGAACGCTGATCGAGACCTGCAAGAGGCGATCGCGAATTCGCGACCAACCGCGGGACGACTCGAGAAAGGAGCGACAAAGTGTGAGGTGAACAGAACATTCCGGTCACGGTCCGAACATAAATTATCAGTGTATAGATACGTTGCTCCGTAGATACGTTCATTACGCAAAACTCTGCAAACACGGTTTTAAAATTCAAATTTGAGGATTAAGTATATACGATAAACGATCAGCCCATACTTTCACTGTTTACAAATTCAGATTCAAATTCCATAGATGGCAATTTTAGGCTCGTCCCGTCACCGAAAAACCGGCATGGCTCGACGGACGCGCGACGTAAAAGATCATTTTGCTCGATCTGCGATTTGGTGTATAATCTTTGGAGTTCCATCCGAAGACTCACAAGGGGAGGCTCAGAAGTCGCCGCCTCCGATTTTGAAAACAATTGCACGAAAATGTAGCTAAAGTAAAACTATTAGACCCGTGTTTCTCACTTTTTGCCAATGGGCCTTCCTAAAGCGTCAGGAATTTTTTGAAAGTTGTGGAAATTCATATAAATATGCGGAACGCTCTCCGCTCGGGTTTTTACGAGAATTTCGGCAACTTTCAAAAAATTCCTGACGCTTTAGGAAGGCCCATTGGCAAAAAGTGAGAAACACGGGTCTAATAGTTTTACTTTAGCTACATTTTCGTGCAATTGTTTCCAAAATCGGAGGCGGCGTTTTCTGAGCCTCCCCTTGTCAGGATGATAAGGACTACAAAGTGTATTTATTGTCGATCCTCGATGGGTCTCTAATGATTAAAACCATTAAAATATCAATCAAAACAAAACTATTGCATCGCCGTTCCACGGCTCCTTCAATTTCTTTTTCATAACCTCTACATAATCTCTAAAATATAAAACTATAAATAAACTCTGTTTTTATACAAACTGTATCGTCTATATCTATTTATTTATTCAAATACTAACAAAAACTCTGTATATAGTAGTGGTGGCTCGACCTGAGCAATCCATTCAGAGCATTTGATGTTTCGTGTATATTTAATGACATTTTTTAATTCACCAATGATTCCATCACCAGTTTACCATAAGCAACGAGTTATACATTAATAAATTGATAAATGATTTATTCATCTAGAGTGGCAGTCTAATGGGTAACCTACGTAACCACCGTGGAGGATGGAGGATTTAAGGTTAGGTTTAACGTTTAATTTGTGCATTTATTCCCATGTATTTTAAATGCGACCGCACGGTAAATGCGGAAGCACGTTCCAGCCTCTGTTCGTTGCATCAAAATACATGGGAATAAATGCACAATTGCACAAAATTGCACTTTGAATCTAACCTAAAAATCCTTCATTGTATGGTTAAGCAGGTTAACCATTAAACAGCCAATCTAGATAAATGTATAGCTGGTTCACCAAAAGATTACTCAGTTCAATTTAGTGAATACTTGCAATGCACGAAAATACTCTGATCCGTAATCTTTACTCAACCGAAGAAGTTGTCTATGACTCAAAAATTAAAAAAGCAGATATTTAGATCGTGTAACGGTGATTCCATCAATTTCAGAAGCAATTTTCTTCACGAATTACAGCCATACGTACTGAACTGATCCGCAGGAGCTCATGAACAATCGATTTATCGTCTATTTCTCGTTTAAACCTATATTAAAAAGTATCAATAATATTTGGACATTCAATGGAATCAACAGAGATCCACGGGTTTAAATGGAAGATAAATCAATACATCGCGATTTACGAGCCACCGCTGGGACACAACTAAGAGCCTGGGAGCGTCATCAATGCCGGCAAGCAAGCCAAGACGCAAAACCCCACGAAGGAGCGTAAAGGGTGCCGGGCACAAAACGTAGTTGCCGTGTTTAGAAAAATCTGATCCCCAGGTTTTGAATTTTTCATTCATGAATTCGCTTGATATCCCAACACTTAAACTGCAGTTTATAAAAGGGCATTTTCAACGAGCCTCAGATTTAAGACACCATAAAAAAGCAGTTTATTTGACGGCAGCATATGATGCGATAATATGTTTGGCAGTTTGCCTCTTTTTTTCCAACAACAAAATTTAACTTGGGAATATGAAGGATTAAGTCTAGATAACGCAATTTAAACACTATTGAATCCTTCATGAATCGAATTTTACTCTTTGGAAACATTGTGTTTTTGCTACATCGAAACACTAAAAAAAAAAAAAAAAAAAAAAAAAAAAAAAAAAAAAATCGTGTCTATTTGAATTAAAAAACTGCTTCAGATAATTTTACATCACCAATGTGGGGGTATTGTGAGAAACTGATTTCTATCTTGGGATCCATTTTTCTCCTGTTTTTCGCGATTTAATATAAATTTTCTTCGAATTTTACAATCACACTAACGAATGGGGCTATTGCACACTTTTACTATAAGCGATTTAATAGACGATTATGGCGTAAAAACCTCATAAAATAACGATGGTGGCACTAAAAACTTCCAAAATCCACTCCTAAACTCAATAAACGCAGTTATTTGCGGGAGCGTAATGGTGGCCGAAGGCACTAACAATGGGAGATTCCCATCTAACAATTCTGAAACTCCATCAAGAAGTGACCAATAAGAGACTACTTTCATTTGACACCGGTGTCACTTGGTGTTGCGGTACCATTCATCGGATGTGGAGCATCACTCTGATGACTAATTACTCTGTGAATCATCCTTGTCAGCATAGAAAGAGTGACAAAATTAAGATAGGAATCTCCCATTGTTAGTGCTTTCGGCCACCATTATACGCTCGCGCAAATAACTGCGTTTATTGAGTTTAGGAGTGGATTTTGGAAGTTTTTAGTACCGCCATCGTTATTTTTTGAGGTTTTTACGCCATAATCGACTATTAAATCGCTTACAGCAAAAGTGTGCAATAGCCCCATTGCACCAAATGAGCCCCGTTGAGGAGAAAATAAATTTCAATTTTGTGACAATAATGCCACAATTCACACTGATTCACAAAAAACTTCATCGCGTTTTCTTCGTCTTCCTCCTAGACAGAGGAACTATGCGGCTCGTGCATGCAATTAGGCAACATTGTTTTGTACTCAATTTGAATCCATGTACAATAGTCGAAAGCCGGTGAAGTCCTGTTTCACTGTCGAATCGATTGTTTTACGTAGAACCAGATGAAGGAAAACCATGGTTGCCAAATTGCACGAGCCGCCAATGCCGGACAGCAGTAGCGCCCCGAGAGTTTCTTCATCTCTCTCTTTTCTCCATTAAGAAACGTATGTTAGACAAGGATGGACAAGGGGATAAAACCCCCTCCTTCTGTCCTTTTCCTACTCATACATTCAAATGGGAAATGAGAGAGATGGAAGAGATCCTGGTTGCGCCAGTGCAACGAGAGTTTCTTCATCTCTCTCTTTTCTCCATTAAGAAACGTATGTTAGACAAGGATGGACAAGGGGATAAAACCCCCTCCTTCTGTCCTTTTCCTACTTATACACTCAAATGGCAAATGAGAGAGATGGAAGAGATCCTGGTTGCGCCAGTGCCGGACAGCATTGCCTAAATGGATCGTTGACTGAACTTTACTCTCTTGAAAGTCGGTAAAATTTCCAAAACTATGCGAGATCATTCTTCAAAGTTGAACTCGACAACACTGCGAACGGGGTAGAAGGGGGTGCAAAAACGGTGCCACTAGAAAACATGAAGACGCAGGGGGGGAGGAAAAATTGCCTCTTATCACGAGAGATACATTCAAAATTGGACGATGAACAGCGTTTCCGGATGAGGTCGACGTGTTGGTGGTGGTGGAGAGGGAGGGGGGGTGGTGGGTGCGCAGGGTGCCGAAGAGAGGAGGAGCTGGTATCTCTCCCTCCCCCCCACCCCGCCTCTTTCAGAAAGCCCGAATAAGTTGTCGGGAGCCGAAACCGTGATTTATAAAATCCATAGCCGCGGCTCTATTATTCCGGATGCTCGCATGGAAATAACGGCGCCCGGACTCAAAAGGGCGATTATGGGGGGGGAGTGAGGGGGAGAGAGCTGAGGGGGTTGTGGGGAGGATGGCGAGAGAGAGAATCACTGGGAGCCACAGTGCGGGGGGGGGGACGCATGGGACGCGAGGGAGGGATTACAAGTTACGAACCCCCGTTTACTGGATCAATCCGCGCCACCCAGCAGCCATTCCGTTTCATTCCATTCCGCTGTCTCCTATCCTTATTCCCTATCCCTGATTCCCTGGTGCTTGTGCAGGGAGCTTCATCCCTGCCGGCAAGACGCGCGGTGCGGCGGTCCGTCGGTCGCTATATACGAAAAATGATCCGGCGAAAGGATGGGATAGATAAACTTATTGAAGGGAAGCTAGGAAGCTCACATCCGCCGTGAGGTTATGAAAGAAAAATAAAAACACATCCATTATGTTAGCTTCGTTTTCCCACGGAGCGGAAACTTGGGAGAAATTCTTTGAAATGGAAGAAGATATTTCTCGCAAAATATCTAAGAACTTTAAATGAGATTGGGGGGGGGGCAGAGGGGGGTGCGTTCATATTATAATGCGAGGCTCACAGGCAACATTCGAGTGTGGATATATGCCTACTTTCAATGGTTAAAACTCTTACAACATGACACTAACCCTTTAATGACCAGGTTAGTTCAAGAGAACACCGCACTCCTCCGTTTACATACGGAAGGTAGTTAACTGTTCGTACTCGGGGAGTTGGAATTGCCTATACGACGAATTGAAGGCGCCCGTCAAGACCTTATCTATTGTAGTGTTTTCGTCTATATTTGCGTTTATCCGAAATGAATACTGAATCAATGTCAAAGAGACTAAAGGAGAAAAACGAGTATATACTCGGGCTTGGCCCATAAGGGGTTAATGTGAGTCAAATCTCCGTTGGCTCATTTACTTATAATCATACAAAAAGAGGGGTACATTGGCGGAGCCAGCAATCTAGCAACAGTGTATTCGTCCCATTTTATTGCATGAGAAACAATCGATTAATCGGGGTATGTATTTTCTACACAACCCTTCAAGAATCGATTATTTATCAGATACATTCAAATGGGATGAATTCGCATTTGCCACATTGCTGGATCCGCCGATGTGTGGGTAGTTAAATGTTCCTACTCTACGGTACTTGTTTTTGCCGATGATACAGATTGAAGGCGTTTGGCGACAATGGAGCTGTTGCAAACTTTTGCTACAGGCTTATTAATAGTTGAATATGGGGTAATACCCAGTAAAAATAACAATTAGCGCACTAAAAAATCACGAAATCCACTCCTAAACTCACAAAATGCTTTTAAATGCGAGACCGTAATGGCGGCCGAAGCCACGGTTTTCTTATGGCAATTGTATGCTTCTTCTTCTTCTTGTGTGGTGTTGCGAGAACACCTCGTGTAGATGGCGCTGATTGAAGATAGGGAACCCCAATGAAAACCGCGGCCCCGGCCGCCATTACGGTCTCGCGTTTAAAAGCATTTTGTGAGTTTAGGAGTGGATGTCGTGATTTTTTAGTGCGCTAATCGTCATTTTTACAGGGTATTACCCCATTATCAACTATTAATAAGCCTGTAGCAAAAGTTTGCAACAGCTCCATTTTTACATACCAATTATAATAGTTAAAATTATGTTTGCAGTATAAAAAAACAAAAAACCTGCTGGAATGTGACTCGATAACACAAGAAACATAAATACACATAAGCCTTAAATCACATTGGCAGGTGTCCGATGCAATACCAAGTTTTCAAAATTTGCTTATGAGATGAGAGGATTTTTCCCCCATGGAAGTTTGGACATCTGTATACGGAAAGAGAAGTAAGGCATTTTCGCGATATCAAATTCGACGCCTCCTAAAATATTCAAGACTTTAGTGGGAGGGGGTGCTTTTTCATTGCCTGCCATTTTATATGTTGGTTGATTCATTTTTGGTACTCGGGTTCGTAAATGTCCAAAATAATACAATGATCACGAATCAGAATGCTGAGATTTGAGATGTGAATAAAAGAAGGTGGATCCATTGTGAAATTATTGAGATTGAAAAAATCCAAAATCTCAAAACGTAACTTATAACGCAGCTCTGAGCGAAGCTTATCTTATCACACAAAGAGGGAAAAGGAACAATGGTAAAAATCGACTGTGTAATACTAATGAGGACGCTAAATCCATTTCGGAAGTACCTGTACATAAATACAGTGTTTTGATTTCTTTTTCTTTTTCTCTCTCTTACGGTCAATTTCTTGGAAAAGCCTATGCGAGGACACTTGCCCGCGTTTCAGAACTTAGTGCTCTAAAACAATGGCAAAGGAGAACAATGAAAACATGAGCCATGTAATGGGATATTTTGGTGAAACATTGAAATAAAACGTCTGAAGAACAGTGGTCGCGATTACTTAATAATATATGCTGAGCTGGCGGGAAATCTTGTTGGTATATACATTGATATCCATCTGCACCTGCACCCCTGCACATGCGTACAGATCGTGTTTCGCCAATAAATGACACGACCGATTTTAAATTGCATTTAATTTAGACTTACATTTTAGTCGACGCAAGACAAGTTTCCCCCAGGGGCGTCATTTCAAGTTCGGCTTGGGGGGGGGGGGGGGGGCAAAAAATCTTATGACTTTTTTTTTTTTTTTTTTTTTGCTCATCATTATAATCTTCGGCTTGGAGGGGGCAAAAAATCGGAAAATCGGATAACCTTTTTTTTTTTTTTGGTCATCAATATAATTGTAGAGCCAAAGAGCCGTTTTATGGGGGCAACAATCGGATGACGTTTTTTTTTGCTCATCAATATAATTCGTGCCAGTTTTTGAGCCTGACTTCAAATCCTTGGGGGGGCAATTGCCCCCCAGCCCCCCCCCCTTAAATGACGCCCATGGTTTCCCCCCTCTCTAACATGAATTCCGTTTGAAATAACATTAATTCCTGTTGAAACAACAGGAATTCCAGTTAGATAAGTATTAAACAGGCGTTTGGTTGAATTAATAGGAACATTTTTCTCAGTTTTCCAACTTTTCTGCTTAATGCAGTGAAATGAAAGTGGAATAAAGTTTTAGGTTTGTATCGAAGGGTTTTGCCAGGAGACTGCACCAGAGAGAGAGCTTTCAAATTCCGACTGAGTCACAGCTCGCCGTGCGTGAGCGTGACAAGGAGGAATGACGTATTTCGAACATTTTTCCACCCCCTCCCCTTTTCCCATTTTCCGGCTGACAAGGATAAATACATCATTGTTCATAACATTATAGACGCATCTGAGGCAACACGACGATAAAATACAACCCAAATTTCAAAATTCGGCCATACAATGGGTCTGTTGCAAACTTTTACTATAACAATTAAGAGTGTATAATCTGATGTAAAATCGCCTGGAAAGTCCATTGGTAGCATCAGAAAGTCATAAAATGCAATAATAAACTCACAAGAGCCGTTTAATGAAATCCAAGATGGCAGAGAAATATCGAGCAATTTGTATAAGTGCACCACAAACATCCAAGGATAGCCGACCTGACAATATCGATCACAACCAATCACAACGTAAACAAACACATAACCTCTACCTCCAGTGAGGTTGTCAAAGTTGGCCATCCTTGGATGTTCACGGTGAATGCATACCGATCACTGTTCTTGTGAGTTTATTATTGCATTTTATGACTTTCTGATGCCACCAATGGACTTTTCAGGCGATTTTTCATTAGATTACACACTCTTAATCGTTGTAGCAAAAGTTTGCAACAGACCCATTCAGTCCATACCTACATTCCAAACTCCAGGGAAACTGGAGGATTTAGGAGGGAGGTGGAAGCGTGGAATTGAGAAAAGGGGGTGAGGGGGGGAGGGGAATCATCGAACCGCCGCGTGAATCAAGAAAAAACCACGGACGAAAAACGCCCCGATTCTTCCCGAAATTCTAGGTTATTTCCGGCGCAGCCTGAACTCAGAGTAATTTACCTGCACTGTAGCAGAAAAACGATTCCGGTTGCGTTCGTGCACTCTGAGCTAATTTAGTGTGACTGATTTAGTTTTAAGTACGTAAGTACATCGTACAAAACAAGATCAAATTCCGTATCTCGAGCCCGATGCGAGGGCGAACATGGAGCGACTTGTTTCCCTCACTCTTCATAACCTCAAAATACAGAGTTGAATAAATTGTACACACAGAATAAAAACAGAAAAAACACTTTGGTAACGCTGAGAAAACCTATGGTAGAAAAATGACCCAGCAAAAGACTTTAGTTGAGCCAACCAAAGGTTCTTCACGCTTAACTAACGAGATTTTGCTGGGTGAGTAAAAATTTGGTTGGCCCAACTAAAGTCTTTTGCTGGGTCATTTTTCTACCAAAGGTTTTGTCAGCGCTACCAAAGTGTTTTTTTTCCGTTTCTTTCTGTGCAGAGGATAGTTTCATGGGAAAAATATCGGTTCTTTCGTTTCTGTGAATACATCTCGCTCACAAAATTTCAATTTTTTTTATTTACAATGGTTGGGGACTCCAAATGGTTAATATTTGAAAAATAATGTTTCTTTAAGCGCCTTCATTCAATTGTGTATGCAAAATCAGCACCTAGCGGTGTAGAAATATTCAACTGACAGCTTAATGCGAGGAAACGACTATCTATTGCTATTTCTTCGTGACCTGTTACAAAAATAGGTAAAATCGCTATAACTGCATAGAAGACATTCCCACAAAACGCAGCCCTGCGATAAAAAATGCTCCTGGGATGAGAGTAAAGTTTTCAGCCAAAAATTGCAGCTTTGGTAAAATATTACACTGAGAAAGAAGGTATGGTAAAAACGACAGGGCGAGTGATTGAATGATTCCCGAAAAAAAGTCTGATATTTCTGAGAAGAAATTCTGGTCAGAAAATCTACTTGCGAATTCTCCTGATACTATTTTTGAAATGACAAGAAATTCTGGTCCTTTGCATTAATATAGAAAGTCATTGGCTAGACTTTGTTACGAAATTCAAAATATTTGTTGGTGTTTTCAAGTAGAATTTCTGGCATGGAAAAATTCTAGTCCTTCCGCCGGGAATTTGTGTTCAGAAATAAAAGGGACTCGCAAGCATGAACAAATAAAGATTCAGAGGCAGCTCATGAACAAACGATCATCGGTTATCGAAAAAATATCGATTTTTCTTCTTCTTTTCTCTCTTTTGGAACCCCATTCATTCAATTTTTTCCGTGGGTTTTCATGCAAGAGATACCTGTGTAAATAAGTGGCGAAGCGTGCTGTCCAGCAACGTAGCATTTTGTCCACTTGAACCCATACAATGGGTCGCATTCGATAGTTATCGCCGATTCCTAGATATAATTCGATATTTTTCAAGGGTTTAAACGGAGCAAATGCAACGTTCCTAGTCTACACGCTTCGTCGCTACTGTAAATCGCAACTCAGAAGCCGCCGCGCCCAAACCGCGTGGTGACTCAAATAGATGGCAATTTGCAGGTCTGACTTGACCTTTTTTACGAGGGCTGCCAAACGTTTTCCGACAGGCGCTCGCTTGAAAATTTTCTGTTTGCCAGTATAACGTCGAGTCGACGAAAGTATCTTCCAATTTTGATTACAGGGAAAGGGTTTTTTTTTTTTTTTTTTTTTTTTTTTTTTTTTTTTTTTTTTTTTTTCTGTGAAACTGGAGAAAGAAATGGGATCATTTAGAAAATTGGGTCCGAGATATCCGCTGTATGGTTACAAGCCGCCGCGCTCCGGCCGGCTGGCGAAATACTGCCCGCGCATATCCGACGCGCTGAACAAGCGCCATGGCCCATGCCGCTCGGCGAGAAATCCCCAAAATAAAAGATTCCTACAGCAGTCGCGAAGGATATTTCAATTTCATTCACGATAAGCCCGATTTGAAGTTCGGTTCGGTTTGAGCGTCATCGAACGATTTCGTTCTAAGGCTATTACCTCGATTCAGCCTATTTCAGACTGCCTACATGTATGTATTGATCAAACAACGAGTAGTTTTTTCGACACGAATTCAGAAAAAAAAAGAAAAAAACATTGATTATTGATCGACATTGGATCGCATTTTCAAATGAAAGAAGATTCACGATCCTCTGTTTTCTCAAGAGGATTTTCAAGAGATATGTGAAAAAATATATTTTATATATAAATATCTGTTTGTGATAACCAAGTTTACCCCCTCGCAAATATATGTTTGCCAAGAAGAGCTCATTTGAATCGTCGAAACGAATTGAGATTTGAGGGAATTCAAACTCTAAACTTATCTCTATGTGAATCTTTCTCTGATATTCAGAGTGTACGATCGGTATTGTAATAAGGGTTGAATAAATACACAAAATGTTCACACAAAATGTTCACTCATTTTCACACGTTTTGACTACACATTGAGTGGTTTTTTTTTCTTCTGCTTCTTTTTTTTTTTTTTTTTTTTTTTTTTTTTTTTTTTTTTTAAGTCAACTTGGTTGACATCCATGGTAATGACCTGACCCACCAGAATTGCTTCAAAAATGGAGTTTGGTGCGTTGGTGTGATATGTTTGATGATTTTTTGCGTCGAATTTGTCATAAGTTGCACCTCCAAAAGCGCGGATGGATCATCGCAAAAAGGTAGCAATCATATTATCTCAATAGTAAATTTGTGAGTTCTTGCTCACGGGGAAACCACGCCAAACCTTTTCCTGAGTGGAATCATAACCTAGTATACCTATCGATCGACGAGCGAGAACGAACTTGAGCATTGTTGGTTCCCGGATTTGATTTTAATTGGCGGCTATTTTTTGAAAAGTTAAATCAACTAAGAAAAACTAAATAGTTGTGCTGTTCTGGGCATCTCCAAAAATGTGTGTATCAACTTATATCCTAGCCTTCTTAAAAATCAAGTAAAAATTTTGTCTCGAAAACAGTTCATTACGAAAGCCCAAATACTCCTCTGTATCAGAACGGAGTGCCAAATTTGCTTCCTTCAGTAATTATAAAGTCAAATTACTTTTTGGTGGTCATCCTTTTAATCAAATTATAAAAGGCCAATTACTTCCCACGGACGGAGAAATTCTATATTTCACTGACCAGTCAAATATTTTGGAGAAATATTGAATAAAAATTCAATATAAAATTAATTTGTACAAGACAAAAATAATCACATAATTTTCGAAAAGAAAGGAAAAGTGATTTCTACGAGGCAAAAGTAGACGACAATTTTTTTCTTATGTCTATTACTCTTCATTGAATATTGGAAGCAAGAAACAAAATGACGGACATTGACGAATAAACTACCTCGCCATATTATCCTCTTGTTTTCAGTGATAAGATATAAATAGGAATTTGGTGCAAATGTTATCTCTGTAATTTAAATGTTTTATAATTACTATTAAATTTAAATAGTGATACATTACATACACCCTTTCTAGGTGTTTCAGCTTTGATGCAGCCATGTTCTAGCCTTGTCAAAAAACACCAGAAAGTTAGCCCTTGCATGAACAGATACCACAAAAAAGAAGATGAAAAAACCAAGAGAAGAGAAGACAGTGTAAAGAAAGATAAGATGAATGACATTTTCAAGAACTGAAGTCATATTTCGTGTCTAGTAGATTGACTACTAGAAACTAGCTGATTAGAATTTAAGGCAGGCATATGATAAAACTAAATCTGTTGATAACTCACGTTGAATAAATTGGGCACTAATCAGCTTCGTAACTCTTCCAAAATGCTATCCGTTACGAGAAACACTCCTGTTAAAAACACTAAAGAAAACGAAGGGAAGGATTGCGAGCTGAACTCAACCGGCGCCAAAATTTTCAAAGAAAAAAAATTTAAAAAATGAGGATGAGATTCTGAGGGAAGAATTGAAAGAAAATACGGACGATAGGTGGATAGTGAACGTTACTTTTTCACAAGTAAAAGTTACTACTTCTTATTTTTGACACATAATATTTCGAGTGCAGGCGAATGAGAGGAACAGTCGCAGACTTCGCGGAGCGTTTGGTGTGGGGAGTCGCGCACGACCTGGACTCTGTCGCCGGTGAGTCTGACTGACACTGAAAGCAGTACAGAAGCAACATCAGCTGGCCCGGCAACAGCCAAACGCGGGATCGCATCGGAACAGCTGAGTGGTGAGAGCAGAGTGGGGAGCCGAGTGGTGAGGTAGGTCAGAGGGTCGCGGGGAAGAGCGTAGGGGGTGAGGGGGTGAGGGGGACGAGGTAACCGGCAAGAGGTAGGCGAACGGATCTTCAGGCTTGAGTTCACATCATACAGAGCGAACTGCCGCACAGTAGAGCTCCTTCCAAATAGAGCTCGTTTCAGAAGTGTAGGCGGACCTAAACCATAATCTTTGGCGGATTTTCAAATTTAATTCCTTTCAAATAAAACCGAACTTGCCTCTGATTTTATTCTTTTGCGTTTAAAGTGTTCCTCGTTGAAAAGTGAACACTCAATTTAATTTTCATTAATTTCCATCGAGTAATATCAGAAATAATGTTGAAAAATTCCAAAGATTATCGGTCTAGGTCCGCCTAAACTTCTGAAACTACCTCTACCAGTGCACGGAGACAACTTATAATCTTTGGCGAAATTCAAGAGAGGAGTTAGGAGTACTTCGGTAAAAGGGCGGTTAAGGGGAGGTTGTGAGCAAAAAAAAAAAAAAAAAAATAAGAATAATTTTTTTAAAAATTTAATTATTTTTTATTATATTATGTTTAGCATGTCTCAAGGATTATTTTCAAATATGACAATAGGATATAGAGACTCTTGGGTAGGAACATTTTAGGATATAGTTCCTTTTTTTTAAAAAAAAAAAATCCCACTTTAAACTCTTCTCCTGAAAAGTTGTAATTTTTCAACTTTCGGTACACATAACTCAAGTTCTTTTGCACCTAAAGAGCTCATTTTTGTTTTAAAATATTTGTCTCTAATAGACAAACAAAGTTATTTAACTTTTATTGCATGGTTATGCGGAGAAGAATTGAAATTTAAATAAAATATGTAAAAAATAACTCGTATTCCAAGAGATTTTTTAAAAAATGAAATTAGTTTTGAAATTTTAATTTAAAATAAAACTAACAGTTAGTTAACAGCGTTCAGCTTGTCAAGGTGTACATTTTGGGGGGAAAAATGAGCTCTCTAGGTGCAAATGGTCTTGCATGTTCAAAAGTGAACAATTAGTCTACATTTAGCAAAGATTACAGGTCAACCTCATCAAAAACGAGCTCCAACATCCACCGTCGTTGAGAGAACTTTAGAAACCGGGTTCAAACTTCAAACTCACTCTCGATTTAGGGCTCCCTGGAAACTTTTCATCACTTCCATGCGGATCTCCTTTCGCGGTGATCGCCAGAGTCTCCTAGACCCCGTCATACCATTGTATACTTGCTGTTTCGATCAATATGAAACTGCAGCTAAAATAGGTTTAAACCACCGGCCTTTAAACCTTAATTTAAATGTATCTAAATGGACATGAATCACGCAAAGACTGAATAAAAATTTACCTAAATGACTTTATTCAAATTAAAATAATAATAATTAAAACACGATCCAGCGCCGGGTGGACCGGACCGTGACCAAACGGATGTATCGTTGTATCGTTTAGCTAATGCAAAATCTATGCAAAAGTATCGATTATTTAAAGGATTAATAATGGGGCTATTGCACACTTTTGCTATAAGCGATTTAATAGTCGATTATGGCGTAAAAACCTCAAAAAATAACGATGGCGGCACTAAAAACTTCCAAAATCCACTCCTAAACTCAATAAACGCAGTTATTTGCGCGAGCGTAATGGTGGCCGAAGGCACTAACAATGGGAGATTCCCATCTAACAATTCTGAAACTCCATCAAGAAATGACCAATAAGAGACTACTTTCATTTGACACCGGTGTCACTAGGTGTTGCGGCACCATTCATCGGATGTGGATCATCACTCTGATGACTAGTTACTCTGTGAATCATCCTTGTCAGCATAGAAAGAGTGACGAAATTAAGATAGGAATCTCCTATTGTTAGTGCCTTCGGCCACCATTACGCTCGCGCAAATAACTGCGTTTATTGAGTTTAGGAGTGGATTTTGGAAGTTTTTAGTGCCGCCATCGTTATTTCTTGAGGTTTTTACGCCTCAATCGACTATTACATCGCTTATAGCAAAAGTGTGCAATAGCCCCATTGGACCCTCCAAATGATCGATTCTTGCGCATAAATTCTTATGAAGTAGGAATCGATAAACGACAGTAACCGAGCCGCTTCTACACTGCTGCCGAAAAAAATTGTAGGTTTCACATATTTTATTCAGTGGCGCGGCGGCAGCCAACCGTGTTTTTTGCCGCAGTTGAACCAATGCAAAAGTATCGATTTTTTAGGGAGTCACTGAATCCCCCGAAGAACGATTATTTGACAAAGGTTTAAATAGAGAGAACCCGTTGTTGCCGAATTGCACCGATTTTCTTATAGACTGTTTTAGTAGAGCGATATATATAGTATCGATCGCCGTCCGAGGACCTCTGGTTCCAAAAACACTCTGATTCAATGCATTTTCCCCGTAAGCGGATTTTTGAACGGAAATTTAGACTATTAAATCAAACAATTAATGCGACCTTTTAGCGATTATGAATTCTACGTCCTCGAAAATGCTTAATTTTGCCTGGTTCCACCGCTAAAACTGCCGAAATCAACAAGTTATTACAGATTATACGATGTGTTTGGAGGTTGGAATCACCCGAATGGTATTGTTGTTGTTGTGGAATTGGCGGGATTTCGGGCGATTCTAACCTACAAATGCAGCATTTAATCTGTAATATCTTATTGATTTCGGCAGCTTTAGTCAAGGAACCAGGCATATGAAGCATTTTCGAGGACGTAGAATTCATAATCGCAAAAAGGTCGCATTAATGGGGCTATTGTACACTTTTGCTATATGCGATTTAATAGTCGATTTTGGCGTAAAAACCTCAAAAAATAACGATGGCGGCACTAAAAACTTCCAAAATCCACTCCTAAACTCAATAAACGCAGTTATTTGCGGGAGCGTAATGGTGGCCGAAGGCACTAACAATGGGAGATTCCCACCTAACAATTCTGAAACTCCATCAAGAAGTGACCAATAAGAGACTACTTTCATTTGACACCGGTGTCACTTGGTGTTGCGGTACCATTCATCGGATGTGGATCATCACTCTGATGACTAATTACTCTGTGAATCATCCTTGTCAGCATAGAAAGAGTGACGAAATTAAGATAGGAATCTCCTATTGTTAGTGCCTTCGGCCACCATTACGCTCGCGCAAATAACTGCGTTTATTGAGTTTAGGAGTGGATTTTGGAAGTTTTTAGTGCCGCCATCGTTATTTCTTGAGGTTTTTACGCCTCAATCGACTATTACATCGCTTATAGCAAAAGTGTGCAATAGCCCCATTGGACCCTCCAAATGATCGATTCTTGCGCATAAATTCTTATGAAGTAGGAATCGATAAACGACAGTAACCGAGCCGCTTCTACACTGCTGCCGAAAAAAATTGTAGGTTTCACATATTTTATTCAGTGGCGCGGCGGCAGCCAACCGTGTTTTTTGCCGCAGTTGAACCAATGCAAAAGTATCGATTTTTTAGGGAGTCACTGAATCCCCCGAAGAACGATTATTTGACAAAGGTTTAAATAGAGAGAACCCGTTGTTGCCGAATTGCACCGATTTTCTTATAGACTGTTTTAGTAGAGCGATATATATAGTATCGATCGCCGTCCGAGGACCTCTGGTTCCAAAAACACTCTGATTCAATGCATTTTCCCCGTAAGCGGATTTTTGAACGGAAATTTAGACTATTAAATCAAACAATTAATGCGACCTTTTAGCGATTATGAATTCTACGTCCTCGAAAATGCTTAATTTTGCCTGGTTCCACCGCTAAAACTGCCGAAATCAACAAGTTATTACAGATTATACGATGTGTTTGGAGGTTGGAATCACCCGAATGGTATTGTTGTTGTTGTGGAATTGGCGGGATTTCGGGCGATTCTAACCTACAAATGCAGCATTTAATCTGTAATATCTTATTGATTTCGGCAGCTTTAGTCAAGGAACCAGGCATATGAAGCATTTTCGAGGACGTAGAATTCATAATCGCAAAAAGGTCGCATTAATGGGGCTATTGTACACTTTTGCTATATGCGATTTAATAGTCGATTTTGGCGTAAAAACCTCAAAAAATAACGATGGCGGCACTAAAAACTTCCAAAATCCACTCCTAAACTCAATAAACGCAGTTATTTGCGGGAGCGTAATGGTGGCCGAAGGCACTAACAATGGGAGATTCCCACCTAACAATTCTGAAACTCCATCAAGAAGTGACCAATAAGAGACTACTTTCATTTGACACCGGTGTCACTTGGTGTTGCGGTACCATTCATCGGATGTGGATCATCACTCTGATGACTAATTACTCTGTGAATCATCCTTGTCAGCATAGAAAGAGTGACGAAATTAAGATAGGAATCTCCCATTGCTAGTGCCTTCGGCCACCATTACGCTCGCGCAAATAACTGCGTTTATTGAGTTTAGGAGTGGATTTTGGAAGTTTTTAGTGCCGCCATCGTTATTTTTTGAGGTTTTTACGCCATAATCGACTATTAAATAGCTTATAGCAAAAGTGTGCAATATCCCCATTCGCAAGTTTTTCGTCCAGCTGATAACCGATAATCCACAAAAAGTCAACTTGAGATCAATGTGCGTCGCCGCGCCACCGCACTTCCTCCCGCCCTCTCCACAACTCTGGTCCCCACCCTCGCTCCCGCCCTCCTTACCACTCCATCCTGACGTTCTCTCTTACTCATCGCCTGGCTCTGCTCTGGCTAGTCTATGTTACCGATTTTCCAACTTTCAACCTATGTCTTCAGCTCCAAGCTCAAAATCCCGTTTCAACTAACCACCATTTTACCTCTACCAATGCTCCTTGCACTCCCCTCACCCACTAACTTGTTCAATCGCAATACTATATTTTATGCATTGATATCCATTCCAAAGGTCAAACACGACAGCACGTTAGGAGCTTTCAATGTGACGTCACCACTTACAAGTGGAGACTGGAGATAGCTCGTGATTTTAACCAAAAAATACAATGTAGGGAACACCCTACGAACACTTTCTCCCTCCATTTTTATCTGGGGGCCCCCAGATCCCCCTTAAGAATTCTGGGGGGGGACCCCCAGACCCCCCTTTAGTATTCTGGGGGAGACCCCCAGACCCCCCTTTAGTATTCTGGGGGAGACCCCGAGAACCCCTTTTAGTATTCTGGGGGAGACTCCCAGACCCCCCTTTAGAATATTTAAATTTTTCTCTTTTTTGACCCATTTTCCCATTGATTTTGATGGAAACCATTTTTCATCAATAACTAACCTAAAAATTAAAATTTAAAAAAAAAAAACAAAAAAAGTCCTTCTGGGGAATGTTAAAAGCAACATCTCTCCAAAATTTGGATGCATATGAATCAGTATTTCAAAAGTTATGCTGGGTTTCACGTTTATGACTATTGACTACAGACAGACAGACAGACACACAGACAGACGCCACAGAAATTTGTGGATTTACTCCTCCCTACCACATATGGTTGAGAAATATTGACATATCATGGATGGATGTTCTTTAGGATAGTATTAGGCATGATAAGAGCCAATTATTTTATAATTATCATGATTTACTTAGTCGCAGTGGGCCAAGTATCGAAACAAAATGCATCAAAAATCTCTGCGCCATCGCAATTCTTTCTCAATTTTTCTAATTTCATCAGAGTGAGAAAGTAAAAAAGAGCATGAACTCCGAATGGTATATCAACGCAACGCAATGGTTGAAAGCATAATATAATCCATAGACCGTAAGCACAGTGGCCAGTAGCGTACACAGGAATTTGTCTTTCTCTCTATTTCCCCATTTGAACACGTGTGTAAGAAAAGGACGGAAACAGGGGCTCGAACGAGACTTCAGCCCCTATTTCTTTCCTTTTCTAGTACATACACTCAAACGGGGAAAGAGCGAGAGAGACTGATTCCTGCGTACGCCATTGACAGTGGCGTAGGTAAGGAGTAGTCGAGTAGTGCAGTATTAATTTGGGGGGGGGGGGCGATCGAGGCAACTCGATGGAACAAAAGTGTAGACTACACGGAAAATAATTGAGGGTATTTCCGGAAAAAAGGTTCATAAAATAACGGGTATGCTCTTCCTGAAAAATCATCTTGGTGACTCAACGGAGACTTATGACATAAAAGCGGACCTTTCGTTTTATGGGTCCTTTAGCCGGAATCGGCTTCAGTTCATGAGTCACTTTAGGCGTCAACAATTAGCAAGTGACCCTTCAATTTTCACATTTTTTTTGTTCGTGGCTTACTCTAAGAAAGAAATTTATAGTGAAGAAATTGGGATTTTTGTGAGCAAGCAATTAAAACAAAAATCCCAATTATTTTTTCATTTTCAATTTTTTCTTTTTCTTTGGGAGGATCTACAAAAACGCACTGATATTTGTTTCATACATTCGCCATATTTACCCCCCCCCCCCTTCCGGAAGAAATAAAAGGAGAATAAGTATTGTCTTCAAGAAAAATTTGGAAGTTGAGGAAGCCTCTTTCTTGATCTTTCTTGCTCTCATGTCCCCCTAAGTTTTTTTTTTTTTTTTTTTTTTTTTTTTTGACTTTCAAACCGACAATCTTTACCGAGCTTAGAACCAGTGGCGTAGCGTGCTATTTGGCAACGTGGTAATTGGTTCAATTAAACCCATGTAAAAAGTCGAATGCGAAGGTGTTCACCGAACACCCAACACTTCGATCTTGTTCATGGATTTATATGGACGAACTGCAACGTTGCCAAATCGCACGCTACGCCACTGCTTAGAACGATGCTCATTATTATTGCTGCAAACTTGCATATTTTTTTTTTTTTTTTTTTTTTTTTATGGTAAGCACATATACAATTATTTATTTTCTTTATTCTTCTAATCCGAATGAATTAATGACGACTTATTTATTGATTCATGCGCAGAGTCATATGCTCGCAAGCAACCTCGACGCGTGGAGTATATTCATCCGCAGGAGGAATGAGGAGTCCTGGACCTACCCCAGGCTGACTCACGCTGTGAAAGGTTCGGGACAACCCCTTTGGTCGGGACTCGGGATGCACTGGTGCAGCGAGGAGTGCAGTCGAGCAGCCTGCGGTGCAGTGACGACCGACTGGCGGAAGGTGACTGGTAACTGCACGTGTGAGCGCACAGTGGATTCAAATACATGGATTTTTCCACAGTGTTGCTATATTGAGGTGAAAAAGCCGTACGTTTTACGCTGATTTAAATGGGGACGGTACGCCTTTTTACCCTCGATCTGGCAACACTGTTGTTCCTTGATGCCAGCATAATCAATGGAATGGAGCTGTTGCAAACTTTTGCTACAGGCTTATTAATAGTTGAATATGAGATAATACCCTGTAAAAATAACGATTAGCACACTAAAAAATCACGAAATCCACTCCTAAATTCACAAAATGCTTTTAAATGCGATACCGTAATGGCGGCCGAGGCCGCGGTTTTCTTATGGCAATTGTATGCTTCTTCTTCTTCTTGTGTGGTGTTGCGAGAACACCTCGTGTAGATGGCGCTGATTGAAAATAGGGAGCCCCGATGAAAACCGTGGCCCCGGCCGCCATTACGGTCTCGCGTTTAAAAGCATTTTGTGAATTTAGGAGTGGATTTCGTGATTTTTTAGTGCGCTAATCGTTATTTTTACTGGGTATTAACCCATAATCAACCATTAATAAACCTGTAGCAAAAGTTTGCATGACAGCTCCATTCTTCAATCCACCGATGATTCCACCGGTTGAGAAAAGATTACACAGTTCAGTTAAGTGTATAACTGTAATGCACGAAAATACTCGCATCTGTAATATTTTCTCGACCCGGTGAAGTCGTCGATTACTTTTAAAAAAAACGTCCGGATATTTTGACAAATTGACGGCATTTCAATTACCGATTGAGAAAAGATCACAGATCAGAGTATTTTTTGCAGTGCAGGCATACACTGAATTGAACTATGTAATCTTTTCTCGGCCGGTAGAATCATCGGTGAATTGAAAATGGGTCTGTTGCGTACTTTTGCTACATCAATATAACTCATTGATTCTAACGTATAATTCGGCGAAAATAACGATGCGCATATTAAAAATTTTCAAAATCCACTCATTAACTCCGAAAATACCTTCCATTTCAAACAACCCGCGCTACACTAGACACTATATCACCGACTTAAAACTACATAGATGGAACCATCTCGTTTATGTAAACATGAACAGAACTTACAAACATTGGATTGTTTCGTTTAGATGCGTATATTTCTTACGTATTATTTTGTAATCTTTGATAAACCGAAAAGACCAGACAGCGAATGCAGCTTATATTTCACGTATTAAAAAAGAAATTCCACCATTTTGTAGTTACGATGTTGTTTACTTATATGCACGGTGGTTCCGTCTATGTAGTAGTATACCGGTGCAAATAGTGTCTAGTGTAGCGCGGGTTGTTTGAAATTGAAGTGATTTCCTGAGTTAATGAGTGGATTTTGAACGTTTTTAATGTGCGCATCGTTATTTTCGCCGAATTTTACAAAAGAATCAAGGTTCTATATTGTTGTAGCAAAAGTATGCAACAAACCCATTGCCATAAATCACACGCGAAACGGCAGCTCTGTTTCATGCGGACCATATGCGTGGCCAGGATATTGTCTTCCTCTCTCTTTGCCCATTTGGAGGCACGTGTTAGAAAAGGATGGAAATAGGGGCTGTCACGTGACTTCAGCCCTTGTTTCTGTCCTTTTCTAACACATGCGTTCAAATGGGCTGAGAGAGAGAGAGAAAGACAGTATTCTGGCTACGGCTATGATGCGAACTAACAAATTTTTTGATGGTCTCTTTTTTGCTGCACAAAAGTTTTATTCCGTGGAATTTGGATACATTCAACAGCAATGAAGAGAGAAAAATATACGTGATTTAACAATTCTAATGATAAAATGCACTGAAAAAAAAAAAAAAATAAGCTAAATTTAACTAATGTCTACTTAAAAGTATGGACACCACTTAAAACTGTTAGTTTGACTATTTGAATTAGTAAAATTAACTCCAGGCCGTGTTAATTAACACGGCACGGAGTTAATTTTACTAATTCAAATAGTCAAACTAACAGTTTTAAGTGGTGTCCATACTTTTAAGTAGACATTAGTTAAAGTTAGCTTATTTTTTTCAGTGTGGGTCACCATAAAATGATTTTGTTAAGTTAATGAAAAGGATAATACTGAACCAACAAAATATTCTTGTTAAACTGACAAAATTTAAAAAAAAATTGTTTGTAAAATTCACAACAATTTAGTTGACTTAAGAATCTATGTTGACGTTTAACAAGAATATTTAGCTGCTGATTCAAATATTCCGTTTTGTTTGTTAAATTAACAAAACCGTCACAAATTTTAACCTCAGACTTATTAAATCAATCACACCCCTCCCCCGGCCGGCTCAGTGCCCAGTGTATAATCTGGCTGATGCATAGCTGTAACGTTGATGTTTTAACTTTCTTGTGATGAAGCTGTTGGCTGCTGAGAATTTTTCTTGCAGATAAAACTAAAAGGCAGCTATAAAATCCAGTTATAATGCCGATGGTGGTACTTAAAACTTCCGAAATCCACTCTTTAAGTTTAAAAAAAAGTTTATGAAATCAGGAGCTCTAGGAGATTCTTTTGTTACAATTTTAATTTGTGTGACTTTCTCTGTACTCTCAAAGAGATGTAAGGATGGAGAAAGTGATAAATTAGACGGGTATACCGCTTTGATACCTCTGTGTTGCGTCGTCATTATCGCCTCACTATCTAACGCTTTTATAAAGTTAATGAGTGATGGATATATGGGACATTTTTAGTGCCACCATTTTTTTTACACTATCTATGTATAGTCGACACTCCATCATCCCTAAGCTACAGTGTGCGACAGTCCGTTTGTTGTGAAGGGTCTATTCAAGAGTTTGCGATGGGATTCGCGCGTCCCATTCACCCCACCTTCAGAGCCAGCATAAGCCTGATAATTGCTTGTCTAAAGAGGTTAGGTATAAGGGAGCGGATCCAGAGCACACTTTTGGGAGGGGCCTTTTGTGTGCGAGTTATAGAGACCGGTATTTTCTAGAATATTGTTGTTTTCACCTACAACCGATATGAATTCTGTCCCTACTTAATTATGTTTTCGAATTTTGAAGGGCCATTGCACCTAACGCCCCCGTAAATCCACCTCTAGTTTGATATTCATCCGGTAAACAGAGCCTTTTTCACTGCCACTATATGCTTACTACAAGAATTTTTGAACTTGTATTTTTATTACATGTATGTATGATTTGATGCCTAAAATTATGAATTTTTGAGTGAGTATTTTATAAATTAATATTAAACTATGATGAAATATAATGATACAAAATTATGTTCCTTTTTGTCACACTTCCAGTGATACGCATTTGAAAGGAAAAACTTAATTATGAATGTTTCATTATTTTATTGCAAAAAACAAACCTGGTCACCCCCCCCCCCCTTAATTAAAAGGTTAAGGTTAGACATTTTTTTTCTTCCCTACACCCAGATTTGTTTGCAAAATTATACATCAATGTGGAGAAAAAGCAACAGAAACTATGTTATCTTCGGCAAAAAATAATACCGTGTAATCCCCAGTAAAAATGGTGCATATGCATTTTCCGTGCCCAAATTCTCCATTAAGCATGAATTTCCGTGCGCTGTAAACGAAAATCCTTCAAATCATGGACTGTCGTGAATATAGCATAGGTTTCTGTGTGATTTGAAATATTTTCATGTACTATCGACGAATTAAAGATTGTCGCGAGATTTTCGCCTTCAAGGTTCTGGTTCGGCCACTCTTCATACTCTTCATACCTTGCAGGTGCGAGGCCAGAGCGGGTGGGACGGGAAAGCCATTGCAGATCAGTCTCACACTCACCCCCATAGCTGAAAATGAGAGAAAATCTCGCGACAGTCTTTAATTCGTCGATAGTACTGCACGGAAATCTATAACTCAAGAGATCTGAGCACAGGATTGCATGAGGACCAATTTTACCAGGGAATTTAGGGGCGAATCCAAATATTTTCCGGGGGGTAGGGGGTATGAATTTTTAAATTTCAAACGTTGGATATGATCAGTGGCGTCGCGTGCCATCTGGCAACAATTCAACCGCTCCATTTAAACTCCTTAAATGTATCGAATTTTCCTTGGTGCACTGTGCACCCCCTGAATTCGATCTTTTACATGAGTTTAAACGGATAGAATACATTGTTGCCAAATTGCACGCGACGCCACTGGATATGATCCAACAAGATTGATTTCCGTTTCTGTTGTACTATCGACGAATTAAAGATTGTCGTGAGATTTTCACTCATTTTCAGTTATGGGTGTGAGTGTGGGACTGATCTGCAACGGCTTTCCCACTCCACCCGCACTGGCCTATCACCTGCAAGGTGTGAGGAGTATGAAGAGTGGCCGAACCAGAACCTTGAAGGCGAAACTTAACTCATGAAAATCTCCCGACAGTCTTTAATTCGTCGATAGTACAAGTTGTCCAGATAAATCTTTGTAACGAACCATTGTGCGGCGGAACGCCGAAGTCGCGGCTACAGTAGTGTGGCGGTACACTACTTAATACATGGCGCACACCCACGAACCGCGACCACAATGGACCGAAAGAATCGGATCCAGATGCGTGAACAAGGTTGTCAAATCTACGCCTGACAAAACCATCAAAGTCCTGTATCAGAGTGAATACAAAATATCCCTTAACTGCGCCGTGGCACCCCTGAGGCATATAATATATTTCCTCCATTTTGAAATCTTAAAGTTAAAATATCATTTCTTTTTTTTTTTTTTTTCATATCGTCATCCCTCCAGCACATATCGAGGAAAAGTTTCGATTTTTCACGAGGTCTGAAAAAGTAAGGCCCCACGTTGGGCGCCATCTGAGCATTAGAAAACATATTTAACCGTTTGACCTTGATTTTTTCCCTATACTGGCCCATGTTAAATTTAGTACTTTGCCGCACATATTATATTGGGCGCAAGAATTAATGCTAGGAATTTTTTCACTATTTGTCCCTTTCATTTTTAGTCAAAATCAATTGAAACATTATCACAGAATAATACAATCAGAAGGGAAACTCTAATTCATTTTGAAACATTCTTTACTTCGGGCCGCCATGTTCGAAAGTGAGTATCTTCGGCAATCTTCGGCAGATCTTCGGCAACTGGCCGAGTTGTGATTGGTTGTATAGCCTGAAAAAGTATGTCCGCCATCTTGAGAAGTGAGTAGGCACAGTTGCCAGTTTGTGCCAGTAAATTCCAAATCTTGCTTCTATTGGCTCTTATGGGAGTTTCCCTTTTGATTGTATTATCCTGTGACATTATGTTTTCGAATAAAACAAAGAAAAATAAAAAAATAGCACAGTAAAGGGTTAATATACTGTGTGCAATCCGAAATCTGGCAACACCATGCGTGAATGTATAAACCTTGCGCTCATTTTGAGCAGACGGACATCGCTGAAATGAAAAGATCGATCAAATTACCAAAACGGGACGAACTAATGAAAACCGCCATTTGGTTTCGGAATAAAATGGAAAGGGGTAAGGTAAGGGTAAGGGTGAAGGGTGGCACACAAAGGGCTACGCATTTACTTTCATCTGCGACGAATAGTATACCCTGTGCGCTGCTGCTTTTCGCGCACGCACCCTCGCCTTGGTGTCGATATTTTTGTCGGAGCTGTCAAAAAAATCGACGACAATCATTTTGAATAGCAAGCTGCAAAGGAGGAGGTCATTGGCGGATACAGACAATTGTCTTTCTCTCTCTCTCTCCTTCCATTTGAATTAATGTGTTAGAAAAGGACAGCAGAGGGGGGCCATCACGTGACTTTGGCTCCCCTCTTCTGTCCTTTTCTAACGCACGTTTTCAAATGGGAGGAGAGAGAGAAAGACAATTCCCTGTATCCGCCCATGGAGGAGGTAAATGAAGCGCGCCGCATGCAAACGTCCCTGTAGAGTGTAGAGCTATTAAGGGGAAAAAACTCCTTCATTTTCTGGATTTCAAACAAGACGATTAAAGATGGTTCGAAATTATATTTGATTGATCGATTCGAACGAACACTATTGACAAATAGTACGCAAAGGCGGGCGTAGATGTGTGATCTCAAATTTAATATGTGAAGTAAAACTGGGTTTTTTTTTTTTTTCTCGACGACGCGACTTTTTGCAGTGTATGCGCTGCGTTGTAAGCAAAATAACCGCACAGTGAGTAGATTTTGGAGTTTTGAAAAAAAAATTAAATTTTGCCGTGCAAAGGAAAAAATTGTCAACCCTAACCCAGACTACCTAGACAAAAACTCAATTTTGCCGAACACCGGTTTTTCTGTTTTGTTTTTGTTTTTTTTTTGTTTTTTTTTGTTTTTTTGTGAATAATTTTTTTTAAATTCTTCGCACAATAAACCTTGGAGACCCTCTCGTTACACAATTCAGCGATTATATAGCCTCGATTTGGAAGCAATTTTTTGTAGAGACACCCTTTCAAGTTATCATTCATCTACATATAACGACTAACGAGTAGCGACTCAGCTCCTAAATCCCTCCTGAACCTCCACGGCGCACAGTTGACCAAAACTTCGAATTTCTAGGACATCCGCAATATGGAAGCACATTCATCCGGATTACTACAAACTAATTGGGAAGATAACCTAGAAACGCGAGTAAGAATGCCAATTTTATACATTGCTTCAAATGAGCCAGACCACCTGTTTCTATAAGCAGGAAGTATCAACAATACAGAAACTTTTTTGAAGCAAAATAGTAACCTTATTGACTTATTCATGTCTAGAGAAAAAGCCATGTTTCCAGCGAGGCTGCGATACCGTGTCACGCCACACTGTTGGTCAAAGTATGAATATTCCCGGACACAGTGGCGTAGCCAGGCATTTTTTAAAGGAGGGGGGGGGGGGTGTCCAAAGATACTAATTTGGTAAAATTCGTCGGAAAACGCAAAAATTACATTTTTATAAGGAAACTTTTGGTGCCAATGGGGGGGGGGGAAGGTCCAGACCCCCTGAACCCCCCCCCCCCTCCCCCGCCCTGTCTACGCCGCTGCGGCCGGACATCATTACATGCAGAAAAAGACTCAATAATACATGAACAATCAGTGGCGTAGCGTGCAATTTGCAACGTCATAGTTCGTTCATTTAAACCCATGAAACAGATCGAACTAGACTATTAGGTGTTCGGTGAACACCTTCGCATTCGACCTTTTGCTTGGGTTTGTAATGGACGTGACAACATTGCCAAATTGCACGCTACGCTTCTGTGAACAATAAATGACAAGATAATTGAAAAAATAAGCTTAATTGTTAGTTTTAGGACTTAACGAGTCACACTGAATAAAATAATTCTGTTAAAACAACAGCTTTTGAGAACACTTGTCCATGCATGATAATTTTACAATACAGTCACAAAATATGTTGCGGTCATTTTAATGAACTTTTTGGTGAGTCAAATTTTTTTGTAATTCTTACGAATGTTTCAGTTGTTTTAGAAAATGTTTTTAGCTCAAAACACTTAACGTTTTGTTGATTTTGCAGCAAAGTTTCTATTGGAGTAATCCAAAAGTTTGTTAGAATTACCAAAGATATTTGTTGAAATTACCAGAAACCGGTCGAGATTCGGACAAAATAAGGTTAGGAACGAATTTTCTCAAAAACTGATTTAAAGTTTTTTTTTTTTTTTTTTTTTTTTTTTTTAATTCCAGTGCAGATTACACCATTCATTAAAAGAAAATATCAAAGCAATAACAATACTGAAGGGGAGGGGAGGGGGGGGGGAATGATCTTGTCCGGAAAAAGCCATCTTTCGATTCAACGAGCGCCGCGCCAAATGCTGTTCTAGCCTCTAGAAATTTTAATCCTTCACTGACCTTTAACGGCTAATGTCAAACAGAAAACAGAACCGTCAGAGAAAGAGCGGAAGAGCTGTCTATATTCTATAATACGCGGTGCTAGGGGTTGCATTGAAACACGTCAGTCAAAATCAGGTACTACGTTATGGTCGATTTTTTTTACACGAGACGCGTAGCGCTTATGCCATAGTTCACAATTAGCGGAACCAAATCCTGAGCTCCTTCTAAACGGTATACGGTTGTGTTAAGACCATCAGCTGGTCGAGATTGCCATTGAGGGGACTCAAAGAAGTGAAGAACGATCTGAAATACGGTAATTATCAGACGCGCGATGCGAATTATTCTGAGATGAAAAGCCTCTGCTCAGGCACCAGTGTTGCCAGATCGAGGGTAAAAAGCTGTATCGTCCCCATTTAAATCGATGTAAAGCGTACGGCTTTTTCACCCCAATCCGGCAACACTGCTCATTTCTGGTAGAAATTATCCGAATTAATTTCCTAATTAATTCAGCATAAAATTCGGATGATGTCTGCCGTAAATGGCAAAACTGTCTGGCACAGTGTTGTCGGGTCTCTGGATATAAAAGCATCGGCGGACAGAGTTGGGCGCAACCGACTAATGAGAAATAATGAAATGACTCCGGCAACACTGAAAACTGGGTTTGCTGCCTAAGCTGAAGAAAGGAAAACACACGGAAGGTTTAGGTCAATGGGGCTATTGCACACTTTTGCTATAAGCTATTTAATAGTCAATTATGGCGTAAAAACCTCAAAAAATAACTATGGCGGCACTAAAAACTTCCAAAATCCACTCCTAAACTCAATAAACGCAGTTATTTGCGCGAGCGTAATGGTGTCCGAAGGCACTAACAATGGGAGATTCCCATCTAACAATTCTGAAACTCCATCAAGAAGTGACCAATAAGAGACTACTTTCATTTGACACCGGTGTCACTAGGTGTTGCGGCACCATTCATCGGATGTAGATCATCACTCTGATGACTAATTACTCTGTGAATCATCCTTGTCAGCATAGGAAGAGTGACGAAACTAAGATAGGAATCTCCCATTGTTAGTGCCTTCGGCCACCATTACGCTCGCGCAAATAACTGCATTTATTGAGTTTAGGAGTGGATTTTGGAAGTTTTCAGTGCCGCCATCGTTATTTGTTGAGGTTTTTACGCCAGAATCGACTATTAAATCGCTTATAGCAAAAGTGTGCAATAGCTCCATTATCCGAATTTCCAAATTAATTCAGCATAAAATTCGGATGATGTCTGCCGTAAATGGCAAAACTGTCTGGCACAGTGTTGTCGGGTCTCTGGATAAAAGCATCGGCGGTCAGAGTTGGGCGCAACCGACTAATGAGAAATAATGAAATGACTCCGGCAACACTGAAAACTGGGTTTGCTGCCTAAGCTGAAGAAAGGAAAACACACGGAAGGTATAGGTCAATTGTAGAATTATTCGTAGATTAATTCGATTGACTTGGCTTTGCCTCACTCACCAAATAATTTCCGAAATTTTTTTTTCAAAACTCTGTCGGCAATAATTCACTAACTGGCAATAATTCACGGCAAGGTTACCATTGCCACATTTAAAGAAGAAAATGTGGAATTATCGGGTTCTCTATACACATCATTGATTTTGACATTTAACAAGATTTTCACCATTTTACTGTCAGGTTACGGAGACACATCAATGTTCACTGGCTCAATTTCAGTGGGTAGTTAAATATTCCTACATCGCTGTGGTGATGTTGCATACACTGTGGATTGAAGGCGCCCGAGAGAAGATTATTTTCTTAGCAATGTGAAGTGACAAGTATTGTGGATAAAAACTGAAATTGTGTGAGGTAGGTCCAGTCATAGAAACAAGTATTTCTCGGGCATGGCATTGAAAAGGTTAAAAGGACAAAATGAAAATATGATATATGTACACATGGATTATAAACGCTAAAAACACTGATGAATAAAACCCATAAACTTTGCCTACGGTCTGAAGCCGTGTATCACTCGACAACACTTCCCAATTAGGATTGTCAGGTTTTGCCGGAAATAATATTCTAATTCGTCAGGTTTATTCAGGAATATGTTGCAAACTTATAGGCTGTGAACAAATGAAATCATCCCACTTTAATATTCAAACATCTTAAATTGCAACCTTTATTGTTTTATTTTTTTTCATCTTGTTTGTTTTTTTATCTCTATATTCCAATTAAAATAATTTCAATTTGTCCAGGAAAAACAAAAAATGAAATTTTGAAAAACGTCTACGTGCCAAATTGCAAATTTTTCTCAAAGAAATTATTAAAAACCAAATATAAATATCTTCCAGATAATATCGAAAATTATTTATTCCTGCAACATTGAGCAGTTGATTATAGTAGTTAGTCTTAGACGCTTTTCCAACGTTTCCAACCAACCGCTTAGCTATATGCGATTTCAGCAGCTCAGCGTTATTTACTTGTCAAAACCCGATGCTCATAAGATGCATCTGCTCAATAACGCTGAATTTTACGCAACTTGGCAACGTATTGCTGAATCATGGCGAAAACTAATCTCTTCACTACCGGCCAGCAGTGCAGTCGGTGGGCTCCCCTATTGAGCACCCTGTCCCTCGAAAGGCATAAAATTACTCATATTAAAATCATAATAGAGAAATGTTAAGCCCGACATTCAAAGAGAGAGGAAAAGAAGTATAATAGAACGAAAAAAAGACAGAGCGAAATCCAAAGATTATAGCGAGGTAACTCTCTCGTCGTGCAGCATCGCAAGGAGCTCTACGGTGACTTTTCAACAATAAACGAGGTCTGAATGATTATACGTATATACCAATCATCAATTACGAATTGATCGATCGAATGGCTGAAATCTATGAACGATCTTCTATTAAATAAATGCTCGGACCGTCATGCTCTCAGAGCAGGTTTGAGGTTGACGTTTCCAAAATCACTCGGCGCCAGAATTGATGAAGGTACAGCGCTGGCCGCGCAGTAGCAATGATGAATAAAGAGACACGCAGTGCCCAGCGCCGCGCAAGCAAGTTGTCATATGCTTAGTAAGCGTTTAATTTTCGGTAACGGTATCAAATTCGGTCGAACCTCACATCACCGTTTCAATTTTCAAGATTTGCCTCAATAGTTTTTCATGAATATTTCTACAATAGATTGTCTTAGTGACTATCTGGTTTACGTGACGTTTTCATGAAAGTACGAGGGTCGTGTCAAAAGTAAGTATCATGTTTTTTTTTTTTTTTTTTTTTTTTTTTTTTTTTTTAAATCTATTGATGCTGAAATAAGTCGGTAAAAAGGTTTCGATGCGCAAAATCCTCAGCTTTTCAATGGTTGTTTTGGATTTTTGATATCTTCAAAATTAAAAAAATGGCGGCAGCCTCAAACGGAGAATGTCACAGTAAAGCTTTTAGCTACTTTGAGCTAATAAAACTCGAGATTTCTGACGAATTACCGATAATTATGGTGAGTTTTTAAGTAAAGTACAATTTTCTCACTCGACTCGACTTTTTCGAGCCAGCCAAGTCAAGGAGATCTCGAGTAGAGTCTCGAGTTGTTCAACTCCACCGGTTGAGAAAAGATTACAGATGCGAGTATTTTAATTTATTACAGTCGTGCACTGAACTGAGCCGTGTAATCTTTTCTCATCCGGTGGAGTCATTGGTGAATTGAAAAATAGCATTGATTATACGCAAAATGGCAGCCCTGCTCAACATACAGGGACTTCAATCTTGACTGATTGATTCTTGGCTTTGGCCTCCAGATAGGTCATTTCGGTCCACAGGGCGACAGTGGAGTGACGGTGAGCGCTGAGTGGTCTGCGATGAGCACTTACATCAAAATGCAGTTCTAATGCTGCTAATTACTTTGAAAACCGCCAGCGAGAACGGCGAGCGTTCGTTTCCGCTCATTGTCTCCGACGCGACGGGCAGCACTCGCGTGTGTTGGTGCGAATCAAGTGACAGAGAATTGATGGGTATACCGGGGAGAATTATGGCAGGGGGGGGGGGGGGGGAGAGAGGAGGTACCAAGGCGACATTATTTGACAGCGAGATAGAAGGCGCAAACGGCGAGTAAACCGAGTAGCGGCGAACTCGCGCAAAGGCCCGAGTCAATGTTCGATGAATCGATTCTCTATCGATAGCACAGAATAATACAATCAGAACGGAAACTCTATCGGATTTTGAAGCAAATTCATTACGCGTCCGCCATGTTGGGATATAGGATGTTTACATCTGGATTCGCGCGCGAAAAAAAAAAAATGGGACATGATTCGCGAAATTTTCATTCTGAAATGCCATTAGAACAAAAGTGAGGCCGGAAAATTAAGATTTCTTTCCAGAATTTACAGAAATAAATGAGTTTCAACACAAATCACACTCGTCCGCCATGTTGGGATATAGGACCACAGCGTTGTCTATTGGTGCCGTTAAATTCCAAACTTGCTTCCACTGGCTCTTATGGGAGTTTCCGTTCTGATTGTATTATTCTGTGTCGATAGTTTCTGAAAGAGAATACCGATGGAATGAGGATTGAGGAAGGATGAGGTGCAAATAAATAGCCAGAGGAATCAAAAGCCTAAGGACGGTATTGGATGTACTATCGACGAATTAAAGATTGTCACGAGATTTTCACACATTTTCATTTATGGGTGTGAGTGTGGGACTGATCTGCAACGGCTTTCCCACCCCACCCGCACGGGCCTCTCACCTGCAAGGTAAGAGAAGTATGAAGAGTGGCCGAACCAGAAACTTGGAGGCAAAACTTGGATCGTAAAAACAATCTTTAATTCGTCGATAGTTACAGTCGGGGACTGAAAAAATATGTATGACGACTCTTGAGGAGATAGACTACCCGCAAATACTCATTTCAATGCATTTAAGCATTGCAAGTGGCCTACGTCAGCCAAAATCAAAGGAGTTGGCTGACATTATTTTTGCCCTCGATTATAAAGTAGATGTGTATTAAATAATGTTCGTCGACTGATCGTTGATTTTTGCTCAGTTAGGCCACCCGCAATGCTTAACCCTAAATGGATCAAGCCCGAGTCTACTCGTTTTTCTCCTCTAGTCTATTTCATATTGATTCAGTCTTCATTCCAGATAAATGCGATTAACGATGAAAACACTAACAAGATACGGCGCCTTCAATGCGTTGTATATGCAATTTCAACTCCCCCGAGTACGGACAGTTAACTACCTTCCCTATTTAAACTATGAAGATTAGCGTCTTTTTAGAACCTGGTCCTTAGAGGATTAATTCACTGAGATAAGTAATGCAGGCAGTCTGCTTCGACGTAAATCTAAGGCACCGTCTGAAATTCTTTAAGACTCGTTAATTGTAATTTGATGGACGGCTCGTGTCATCTTCTTGCTGTTATTTTAATCTCTTTGAAAGAGAATGTCCTTTTTTTCTGCTTCCGATACAACAGAAACATTACCATTGAAAACGACAAGAGGCGTAATAACAATGGGTCTGTTGCAAACTTTTGCTACATCGCTACAGAGTGTTCTATCTCATGTAAAATCGCGTGAAAAGGCCATTGGTGGCATCAGAAAGTCATAAAATGCAGTATGAAACTCACGAGAGACGTTTAATGAAATCCAAGATGGCGGTAAAATATTGAGCAACCTGTATGCATGCACCACGAACATCCAAGGATAGCCAACCTCACAATATCGATCACACCCAATCAGAACGTAAATAAACACATAACCTCTGAAGCTGCGAGGTTGTCAACGTTGGCAATCCTTGGATGTTAAAGGTGGATACATACAGATTTCTCGATATTTTACCGCCATCTTGGATTTCATTAAATGCCTCTTGTGAGTTTATTACTGCATTTTATGAATTTCTGATACCACCAATGGACTTTTCAGGCGATTTTACAATAGATTATGCACTCTCAATCGTTGTAGCAAAAGTTTGCATCAGACCCATTTGGAGGCAAGTTTTCGTTCGTTCTTGCGTGCCAATCTATGCAAGCAAAGACAATGTTTTGGTGTTTTTGGGACATTATAATGGCATCAGAACTCACCGAGCCACAAGTTTTTGAATCCTATACGGACTTCTATCATTGGCGTGGTGAGCAATTTGGCAATGTTGTAGTTCGTTCATTTAAACCCATGAAAAAGGTCGAGCTGTCGGGTGTTCGGTGAACACCTTCGCATTCGACTTTTTAAACGGGTTTAAATGGACACTGTTCAACGTTGCCAAATCGCATGACTTTGTGAGCCTCGAAATCATCGACAATCGCTACTCTAGATGAGTGCTATAAGAGGTTGGCGTAATGTAAGCTAAATCGGGGCATCATTAGTATTTTTCTTTCTCTTTCGATAGCGAGAGAGGGAGTAGGGGTATAAAGGGGGGTCGAAATGATCTAAAAACATGTTTTTTTATACATGTAAGTACAAAGGACTTGGCGCATGACGTCGTAAACCTCAGTCATAAATTGAAATTTGTCCGGCGCACTCAATTTCCTCTGTGCCGACGGTGATTTGTTATAATTATTTATTAAAAAAAAAAAAAAAAATGTAGAATGAGAACTCAACTTAAAGTGCTACACAACGTTGTGTTGTTGCATGGGCGGCTTTGGGTGCGCGGGTGGGAGTGGGGGGGAGCGAATCAGAACGCGTTTTTCTTTCTTCTTCTTCTTATTTTTCCAAGGGATTTGAATTCATGATAAGATCTTTTCTGTTTAAATGAAATGTATCGCTGTTATAAGTACGGGTGCAGGAGCTGAGCATGAACAATGAACATTGAACTTACGTGCACGGTTGTACTATACAACAACTACAAGTAGGTACAAGAATACGCGAGTAACGAGCGACTACGATTGTGCGTCTACATGCGCCGATTCGTGCACTACCCGCGAACATTTGCATGAACGCTGAATATGCAAGATTTTCCTCCCTGCAATGCTTTTCCACTAACTGCCAAGGAATAATCGAAAACTGCAATGGGTCTGTCGCAAACTTTTGCTACAGCGATAAAAAGTGTTTACTCCAGTGTATAAAATCGCCTGAAAAGTTCATTGGTGGCATCATAAAGTCAATAAATACAATATTAAACTCACAAGAGGCGTTTATCGAAATCTAAGATGGCGGCAAAATATCGAGCAATCTGAATGTATGCACCGTGATCATCCAAGGATTGCCATCTTAGACAACCTCACGGCAGGTAGAGGTTATTTGTTTATTTACGTTGTGATTGGTTGTGATGGATATTGTGAGGTTGGCTATCCTTGAATGTTCGTGGTGCATGCATACAGATTGCTCGATATTTTGCCGCCATCTTTGATTTCCATTTTGATTTTCATTGTAAGTTTATTGTTGCATTTCATTGCTTTCTGATGCCATCATTGGACTTTTCAGGCGATTTTACATTAGATTGCACACTCTATAGCGCTGTAGCAAAAGTTTGCAACAGACCCATTCAAATGACAAGCTGCGCTGCTATCAGTGGCGTAGCGTGCAACTTGGCAACATTGTACTTTGTCCATTTAACCCCTCGTAAAAAGTCGAATGCGAAGGTGTTCACCGAACACCCAATACTTCGATCTTTCTCATGAGTTTAAATGGACGAACTGCAACGTTGCCAAATTGCACGCTACGCCACTGGCTGCTATATGAGTCGACAGTCCATCAACTCTGATTAAAGCAAAATTGGAGGAAAGCCTCTGATTGAGTCAAACTCCATACCAAAGAATAAAGCGTTGAAATGATTGCATACATCAGTTGACGAAACATTCAAATGAACCGAATTCAAGTGATCATTTAATCGAAATAGAGACGAAAAAAACAAATTCGGTCGCAATTCTACGACTAAGCAGGCGGCAGGCTGTTCAAAAAATTGTAACTAAACCCATAAGTTATTCTCTGTTTTGACAGTTGGGCCGATCTGAAGTTTATTTGCTCTTTGGTTAGTCATGATCTAACTACACCGAGGCAATATTACGCATAGCCGCTGACGTTCTCACTATAAATATATACTCCTGAAACCGTGTTTCAGCGAATGATCTGGCCATCTGGCGAATATTCCGCGAAGGGTGTCAACCTTCGTACTGATTTAGCGTTTTTTGGCTAATTCTGCCGGATTATGATAACTCAATCCACCGATTTGATATTTTATTTGACCCGATCCGAGGTCTTTCGGGACCCATCGAAGTGATGACAAGTATACGTTTCATAGTTAATGTTGGGGGGGGGGGGGTAATTCTACGTAGCAGGGTTTAAAATTTCAGATGAACGTGATCCTTGTTGGTTTTAACAACTCTATACCGTGATCGAGGTAAGAAAACACGCCAGGTCATATGCGAAAATACGCTTCTGTAAATATATTTCGTGCAGTGCGGCGTGGCGTGAAATTTAGCAACGTTGCAACTCGTCCATTTAAACCTATTAAAAAGATCGAACTATAAGGTGTTCGGTGAACACCTTCGCATTCGATCTTTTATATGGGTTTAAATGGACACAATGCAGCGTTGCCAAATTGCGCGCTACACCACTGATTTCGTGGCATCAGAAGCATCAAATACATCGGGTTCTTTTTCACATTCTTTGACTAATGGATTCAGATGAATTCGATGTATTTGATGTAACTATAGTGGTGTTCCGAAAATATCAATATCGCATGTGTTGAATAATATTATTTCTTAATGAATTTACTCTCTTAAGGAAATCATGCAACGGTGTTTTTCCTGAAACTATAATATATTTTTATGCGTTTTGTTTTTGTTTCCGTTGACAAAATCTTGACGGGCCCTTGGTAATTCTGGCAATATTTTTTGCAGTCCTGCAGTCCCCTTCGTTCAGCACTCTCGCTGACACTTTCTAATCATGTAAGCGCGGTTAATCTATAATTCTATACTGCGTTTTTCGAATAAGATGTTTGCTCCAATTCAGCAGCGGCTCGTGCAATGTGGCAACAATGGATTTCCTCCATTTAAAACTGTGTAAAATAATCGATGACTTGGTGAGGCGTAGCGCCTAGTATCGATCTTTTTGCATACGTTTAAATGGTAAAAGTGCACGGTTGCCAGATTGCACGAGCCGCCACTGCTCCAATTTAACCAATGTCGCCGTCCCTATGCTTTCAATTCAACAGAATTCAAGTCTGGAGTTTAGAGGTTAGGAAGTCAATGGCATCCTCTGCAGATAGCTTGCCCAAACCGTTCGCTACAAAGAACGTTTCTGTGACCGCAACCATTACAGTTTCACGACTTGATGGAATCTGATGATCATCAACTCCAAAGTTTCAGCTCTTTCGAATGAAGATCAAAAGGTGCTGTAAATTTGGCAACGTTTGCAGCTTTCTGTCCTTTTAAAACCATGGAAAAGACCGAACTATTGGATGATGTGCAGTGAACATTCAAATCAACCCTCTGTTTGGGTTTAAATGGATATAGAATTCAAGATTGTCTCAATGCACGCAACGCCACTGATGAAGATATCAACAATAAATCCGGCCCTATACGACCGAGGAGGACCACTCACAAATACTCAAAAAGCATGAATGAAATATACCCGGAGTATGAAATAAATTCAAAATGTGACTATCCCTAAACAGGTTGAATGCGAAGCGTGAGCGCTGAGCGCCCGCCGCGCCGCGCCGCGGGTCGCGATCTCAGTTCATTCAGATCATAATGTCACTCAGGTTGTAGAATTAATGTAAACAAGGATCCATCTTGACAGAAGCCGAGGAATGAAATAATTTTGAGAACTGCTTCTCCTTATGCGACCCGACTCACAACTCGCTGACAGAGTGAAGAACAAGTTACCGCACTGCTACCGTTGCGTTGACCCGCAACCCCCGCCCCCTTGACGGGTCGCCACATCCCCCCCTACTCTACCTCTACTCCTTACCCCCTCATGTGCATCTCCCTCTGAATATGAATGAGTGTGTGTACGTAAGTGTGTGAGTTCAAACGTACTGGTGTGGGTTGAACTTATTCCTTCTTGAGAGCCGAAGTATTTGACCGATCGCAATCAATGGTTCATGGGTGTTGGGGGGGGGGGGTGAGGAGGGGAAGACCCCAACATTATTCAATGGGTCTGTTGCATACTTTTGCTACATCAATATAACTCATTGTTTCTAACGTAAAATTCGGTGACAATAACGATGCGCACAATAAAAACGTTCAAAATCCACTCATTAACTCGGGAAATCACTTCCATCTCAAACAGCCCGCGCTACACTAGACACTATTTGCTCCGGTATACTACTACAGAGACGGAACCACCGTCTATAAGTAAACAACATCGTAACTACAAAATGATGGAATTCCCTTCTAAATACATGAACATTTGCATTTGCTGTCAGGTCTTTTCGGTTTATCAAAGATTACAAAATAATATAAGAAATGTACGCATCTAAACGAAACATTCCAATGTGTGTAAGTTCTGTTCATGTTTACATAAACGAGATGGTTCCATCTATGTATTTATAAGTCGGTGATAAAGTGTCTAGTGTAGCGCGGGTTGTTTGAAATGGAAGGTATTTTTTGAGTTAATGAGTGGATTTCGAAAGTTTTTAATGTGCGCATTGTTATTTTCGCCGAATTTTACGTTAGTAACAATGAGTTATATTGATGTAGCAAAAGTATGCAACAGACCCATTTTGGAGGCTTCGTTTCATTTTTCTTAAAACTATCCTTTTTTTAAGTGACTATTCGTATTTACATCATACGTCGACAATTTTAGGAAATTCAGGGGGTGCACAGTGCACAAGGAAAATTCGATATATTTAACGAGTTTAAATGGAGCTGCTGCATTGTTGCCAGATGGCACGCGACGCCACTGGAGTGAGGGCTCCCTCCTTTTGAAGAGGTGATTAGATGTGAGTCAATCTTGGAGGTAAGTACTGTTATACAGGTAGATAACAAGATAAGAGTATTGAAAGTGGCAAATACCTACTATAGGCACTGCGCAAACATAGTATAAAACTGGTCGTTGTGGTTTGAGTTTCAGAGTGGATAAAAATAGGATAGTTTTATCGCTGTTCCTCCCTTCTCTCGGTGTCGATAAAAGCGCCATGCTCGAGCCTTAAGGTGTAAAGAATAAATTGATCTGGTTCTAAATAGATAAGTGCTTGACTGCTCCAGCGAAAGAAAAATGTGATATGGTCAGTGACGTCTCGTGCAATGTGGCAACAACGTACTTTCTCCATTTAAACCTATGAAAAACAATCGATTTTCAGGAGGTGCAATTGCACCCCCCAGATATCGATACTTTTGCACAGGTTTAAATGACAAATAAGCATGGTTGCCAAATTGCACGAGCCGCCCAAGGATATGGTTTAAAAAGCAGAGTTGCCGTTTTGCGTATAATCAATGGCATTTTTCAATTCACCGATGATTCCACCGGTTGAGAAAATATTACACAGTTCAGTTCAGTGTATGACTGTAATGCACGAAAATACTCTGATCTGTAATCTTTCCTCAACCGGTGGAGTCGTAGATGACTTTAAAAAACTTGCATGTATTTTAATAATAATTATTTAAGGTAGATGTCCCAATTACCGCCACCCTTAAGAAAAAATGTCCGTAAAATACCTGTAAAAATGTAAATTTTTATTTAATCTAGGATCTGTTTGCACTAAAGACCCTTCAAATACATCCAAGTTTTATTAAAAAAATAAGAAATTGGAGTAATCAATCAGGGGAAAAAATTAATAATAAAACTAGAAAAAATGGTTCATGTCCCAATTACCGCCATGGCATAAGTGGCTTCGTCCCAATTATTGTCATATCAGTTGTCCTAATTATCGCAATACATATTTTCACTGGCTATTCATCCAAATCATTATGTTTATTGTCAGGAAGTAATAAGATTATAATAATTTAAAAAGCAGAAAGTAAAGATAACAGATTTTCAATTAGTAACTACTGAAAGAAATCGGTGCAAACAGGTGGTGTTGGGCAGGTGTCCACTTCTGTGATTTTTTAAGGGCAAAACGCTATTAAATATCAACTTCAAACTTTTTTCACCAGTTCAGCCAACCTATGAAAAATACAAAATACTTATCCTATCGACTTTTAAAGTCTGCTAAAGTAGGCTTATTATAAAGAATAAATGAATAGGGTGGCGGTAATTATGGGACATCTACCTTACAGCGTTTCCATCGATTGAGAAAAGATTACAGATCAGAGTATTTTCGTGCATTACAGCCATACACTGAACGATCTTTTAATGTAATCTTTTTTCAACCGGTTGGATCATCGGTGAATTTCAAAATGCCATTAATTATACGCGCAGAACGGCAGCGCTGGTATATAAAAAGAGACAGGAGCGAGTTATAAATATAAAATGCTAGTAAAAGCGAAAGATAAGATGGTGAAATGGACACGAAGACTTTGAGCTTGACTTTTAATTAATTGAAAGGGGGGGGACGGAGAGCTCGAACTGCAATGCGACATCGATTCACTATTTTGATTGAGTACTTAAAAAATACATTAACCGGAGTGAAGCGAACGAGTGAAAACTCTAATCACGGGCTTTTACTATTATCAGCTGATAAATTAATAATTAAAACACGCAATGATTAACACATCCTGCTGATAAGTTTACTCGCGTCGACGGCAGTGGATAAGCGACGCGACGCGACGCGACCGCCGCCGACTCTACGCTGCGCGCGCAAGTTACTTTTATTAGTTCTGCGGTAAACTTGCGATTAGCTTAACTGGACGTAGTCTTAACTTGAGCCACGCGGTGATAATGTTGTAGGTCTTAATGAAGTACTGTCGCAAGGAAGAGGAAAAAAGAAAGTAAAAAATTCAAGATAATCGGGGGGGGGGGGGCAAAAAAAAAAACCCGTAGATTGAAGGCAAAGATTACTTATACATACAGATATGGCATTAGCCCGAATTTTGTTAAGTTGACTCCGGCCGTGATACAACCGGGCATACAGAGGGGATCATAAAGATTACAGAGAAAAGATTACATTTTCCATGTTTGTCTGTTACAAAACTGTTCCGTATTCCACGTTCCACCGTTCACGTTCCGTGTTTGTTCGAGTTCCGCAAACAAACACAGGAAAAGTGGGAAACGTAATCTTTTCGAACCAGAATTCTGTAATCTTTATGATCCCCTCTGTATGCCCGGTTGTATCACGGCCGGCGTTTTATCCATTTTTCACTTAACACGGGCGAGATGGCTAATGCCATATCTGTATGTATAAGTAATCTTTGATTGAAGGGCTCAGTTCAGAGTGCACTGATTTGATTTTGAGACAAGGCGCAAGTGTTTGATACGATTTCACGTCGGCGCCCTAGAGTCCATGTGTGTATAGAGAGTTAAGACAAGTGAAACCATGGGCGCCACGGCCATTGGATGCGTTATTGTACATTTGTTTACATACTAAGGAGTGAGGGCTGCTGCTGGTTTTTTTTTTTTTTTTTTTTTTTGAGGATTTATTGGCTTATGCTCCTGGTTGGAGCCTACAGCCACCTACAGACAAATTGAGAGAAGGGAAGTTTTTGTTTATTGTCAGAAGACACCGGAGACTTGGAACATCCATGCTTTAGCACCAAAGACATTATAGAAGAAGACTGGCCCCTGCTATCTCTTTGCACGGAGGAAAAGTGAAGCCGGTCTTGGCACGGGCTGATGGGCAGGGCACTTCCCCGCGCGGGGGTGTGAACCAATTTAACATTAGCTCTTATGGAGCTTCGCTCTTCAAACCTATTTTAGTCAATTATTTCAGCGAATGACAATGTCGAGTCTCACATATGTTATGTAGAGTAGTGTAACGTACATTTTAACCGAAAATTTGGTTCAATTTAAAGCGTCCGTTCTTTAATAATCGAAGTTAACGATCGGTCGGTCATTGTTTACTTTAGCACCCATAACCTCTCTGCCGTACTTTCAATCGTAAATATCTAGCGGATAAATTGACCGAAACATTCGTTTAAGTTCGTCAATCTCAACTTTGGCATAATCTGCATATCATATCTGCGTACTTTTGAAAACTAACAGTAATTAACATTCTTTTGAAACAGTTTTATGTCTCGGCTCCATAAGCTGCAATGTTAATTTGGTTCATACCCCCGAGCGGGGAAGCCCTGCCTATGACAGTAACCGGCTTCAAATCTCGCCGCTAGGGGCCAGTCTTCTTCCATAATGTCTTTGTTTAGCACTAAGATTTCCGCTGTAATCTTTGCCGTGGACCCTTTTTTAAGGAGACCCAGAGACAAGACCAGTGAAAAATCTGCTGCCATTACCGGGGTTCGAACCCGAGACCTATGGGTTGGCAGTCAGGTGTCCTGACCACCAAGCCACCGAGGCAGCAGAGGCGTAAATAACGCCCCCGTAGCCCCCGCGGCGCGTAACATTCCGAGGGGCGCAAAATCAAGGGAGAAAGAGGGGGGAAACCTTGCAAAATGCGACTTCCAATAATATCCTCGTGTTTTTGAACGTGTTGGTATACTTACAAGTCAGAGGCAATCAAAGAGGTTGGAAACAGAGAAAAGAGAGAGTGGAAAGGACGGGGGTGGGAGAAGAGAGAGGCGAAATAAAGTGAAACATTAAAAGGCAGGCAATTGCATTGTTTGTAACGAAAACAGGCAAACATCTAGTTTTGAAACTGGTGTGGAAAAAAAAGAAGAGCGGTCAGCACTCAGCAAGCCTACCACCCCAGTGGGAGAGGCAGAGGGGCGGGGGGGGGAGTAAAAATAGAACATATTGGGAACTAAATAGAGTCAGGTCATATGAGTGTGTGATTAACAAAACAGCAATACAATCATGCAGTACCGAAAAAGATTAACTTCGTCTTTGTCGCATCGTATCTGCCTTTAGTCAAGGGTCGACTCAAGGGCTGCGAATCTTCTTTCCTCAATTTTTCGTCCGATTTTTTTTTTAGAAAAACCCATGTTTTTCGACCCGATGTGCGTCGTTTGATCTTCGTTTGACATTTTTAATCAATTCAAATTTTCATCCCCATTTTTAATTCTAAGAATCTGAATGCTAAAGCTTACCCCGCACGTATATGTCAAAGTGACAAAAACATGTGACAATGACTCATTCAATTTACCTGAAACAAAAAACAAATATAATTGAAATTTCTTTAAAATCATTTCGTTAGAACACATTCAAAGTAAAAGTAATGAACTAAATCTACGACGATTTTGCAAATGGTTTTCCGTTATTCGTTAGTAATGCGAAAGAATAGTATAGTATTGTCATGCTCATTTATAAATATTAAAACAGTGCTGGTAATGGTGCATCTGGGAAATGGTTTTCATCTTTTTGTCCATTAAAATGCACGGGTTTGAGGAAGATGGAGGGAGGGAGAGAGAGAGAGAGGGGGGGGGAGAGAGAGAGAGAGAGAGAGAGAGAGAGAGAGAGAGAGAGAGAGAGAGAGAGAGAGAGAGAGAGAGAGAGAGGAAGAAAGTCAAGTTCTTGATGGATGCGCCATGCACTGGATCAAACTTACCTAATTTAAACGAATAATAATCGATCAATCGATCAATCTTTGCATGAAGCTGATGGCAACGATCAATCGATCTCATACCCTGTTACATTAATTTTTCCTATCAACTACACTCGACCATCGATCATTGAAAAGAGTAACAAAGATTGATCAAACCACTTTTGGAAGAAGCAGAAGAAAAAAAGACGTTCTTGCGAGAACCATTATGGTTTAGACAAGAGTGATCAATGAGAGTCTGATTCGGTCTTTAAACTTTCACTGTATCTTTCAGGAAGGATTCCACACAAGTTTCAAAAGTCTTAAATTTCAAAAAGCAAAAAGGGGTATTTCTGAGCCCCCCCCCCCCCCACTAACTACTATATGATTTCCTCCCCTTTTTCAACGGCAGTATTAATAGTGAAATAAACATCAAACATGTGATGCAACCTATGTGTTAGAAAAGGATGGATATAGGGGCTGTCATCACGTGGCTTCAGCCCCTGTTTCTGTCCTTTTCTAACACATGCGTTTAAATGGGCTCAGAGAGAGAAACCCAATAACCTGGCTACGGCTATGGATTCTACGACAATTCACCGCGGACGATTCACCGCGCGACGATTCACCGCGGACAATTCACCGCGCGACAATTAACCGCCGCGACAATTCACCGCCGCGACAATTAACCGCTACGACTTTTCACCGCGCGTCAATTCACCGCGCCAATTTCAATCAAGCAAGGCGGAAAGGCAATGAACTTTTCCTTCACACTTTACCAGGCTTCGGACTGTTTCGTTTTTTTCTAAAAAAAAAAAAAAAAAAAAAAAAAATAAGAGTCCAGTAGTTTTTCGTATGCGTCAATGACTGCATGCTCCGGGACAAAAGCGAGAGCACCTAAATGCCGGAGATTCAATGAAAAATCGGGATCTTCCGTGTATTGCACCTGCAATCCTTCTTTTTGGATATGCCGCCATATGCACAGAAAAAAAATGGAAGAAACATCCTCGCATAGTACACTCAGGAAAAATATAATGAATTGCGTTGATCGTTGCTGGTTCAAAATCTATCATAATCGTTTTAAGATCGAGGGAAGATTTGAGCTTTAAAATGGATTCGAACATTTGGTGATATATCACATCACAATAAAATGAAGAACTCATTTCCTTTAAAATACCGTTCCCTTCTTTCCGACGCATCCGGACCTTCCTCCTAAGTTACACGGTGAGGAGAAAGTGAATTGCAAGAAAGGAAGGCGAAATGTAGAACAAGGGTAAAAACCGAGGCGGTGAATTGTCCGCGGTGAATAGTCGTAGCGGTGAATTGTCGCGCGGTGAATTGTTGCGGCGGTGAACTGTCGCGCGGTGAATTGTCAGCGGTGAATCGTCGCGCGGTGAATTGTCCGCGGTGAACTGTCGGTAGACCACGGCTATGCAACCTATACGATCGGGCACTTAGCATCTGATCAAACTTTTGAGAACCCCCAGAGGTGGGTTTTTTGATTCTGTGTAAAGTATTTCATTTGAAATTAAAGCAGTACTCCGCCAACACACGATTGCTTTAAAAGGATCAAATGGAGAAGAAACATATTGTTCCCAAATTATATGCGCCACCACTACACTGAGATGAGGGGCTCCTTTTTCTCAAGCTGAGCCACGAATATTCACTCAAGTATCAAACGTAATAAACGTGAGTTTCTGGAGACCTTTAAACAATACAATGACTTGAGGATGATATTAGATGGGCAATCTTTCTTCCGTTGACGCACAGTAATAGATCAAAACTTGATTTTTTTCCAGACGTGATAAGTTAGTGGTTTTTTTTTTCTTTGAAAATGTGAGTGTGATTGTTGATATATTTTCTCGCAGAAATAAACCGATTATTTTTGACTAGCTAAGCTTCAGAATGAAAGAAATCGCACATCACATTTCAAAGTTATCTCGCACAATCTTAACACATTTACTTCACCATCTTACGAAGAGAAATCAATGCTCAGTCTCTCACATTAAAAGATTAATAAAATATTCCTACACCACGGTGCTGCTTTTGCATACACAATTTATTGAAGGCGCTCGAAGAAATATTATATTTTCCAACTGTTAACAATTTTGAAGTGGCAATAATGAATGAGAAAATAGAAAACTGAAAAGGAACTTCTAGTCACAGGAACCAGTATACTCGGGCTTGATATTTAAATTTAATTTTAATTTTAAAACGAAAAGCCTTGTATTTACATGTTTCAATCCACCATAAGACAGCTCGTGAACAATCGATCGTCATTTTCCACCCGCATTAAAACCTACGAAAAAGTATCGTTTATCTGCGGATTCATTTTAACCCCTAGCTCGAACGGAATCGATTCTTTTCTGTAGGTTTACATGCGGAGAGGATTACAGAAAATTGCAATTCACAAGCCGTCACTATGAGAGAATGAGCTTCCTTCCTACACACGCACCTCAACTCTCAACTTGCCACAAAACTTGCAAAGCACTCGAATCGAATTCCAAAGAGCGCCGTTTTATTGCACGACCAAAAAAAAGAACGAAGAGTGATATATGAATGGTGGCGGAATACATGTATTTAAAATGCATCCAAGGAGGGAACCTTTGCTGGCATAATTTATCATACGAGAATCACAATTAAAGCCATCGCCACGTCGTGATCATTTCAAGGATAGTGTAGAGAGGAGAAACTACGCCACTGTTGCCATCTTGATACGGAGAAAATTTATTTTCAAATTGCTCATTTTAAATTAACAGAGGATTTGAAAGTTTTTTTCTGGTTTTATTTTAAGTTTCGTACTTATGTTTAAATTGTTTAATTGAAAATTGAACCCTAGCATGGGTACATTTTGTTTTAACTTTTATTCAGTTTTTTCTTTTCTTTTTTTTCTAATAGCTAATGGCTTATTTTAAGTATTATTGATTTTACAAGATTATCTAATATCTATCCTTTATCACTGAGAAAATTTTCCGGTTACCGTAACGAGAAATCTGTTTAATACTTTTCAAATCGGAATTTTCTATGTCAAAAATGGTCAATCTAATTGGCAACTTACAAGACTGACCATCATTCAGGCTGATCATTCTGTGACATCAGAGTGCGGTCAGCCTGAGACCAGCTTGAGGTTAGTCTTTAAGCTGCCGATCAGACTGACCATTTTCAGTGTAGGGTTCCGGTAAATTTAACCGGAATTCTTATTAAAGCAACCAGAATTCCTGAAAATTTTACAGGAGTTTCAGTTACATTTTGCGAATTTTTTTTCATGCGGAAAAGTATCCGACCGAATGGGTCTGTTGCATTCTTTTGCTACAAAAATATAGAACCTTGATTCTTGTGTTAAATTCGACGGAAATAACGATGCGCACATTAAAAACGATCAAAATCCACTCATCAACTCAGGAAATCACTGCAATTTCAAACAGCCCGCGCTACACTAGACACTATTTGCACCGGTATACTACTACATAGATGGAACCACCGTGCATAAGTAAACAACATCGTAACTACAAAATGATGGAATTCCCTTCTAAATACATGAACTATTGGCTGCATTTGCTGACTGGTCTTTTCGGTTTATCAAAGATTACAAAATAATATAAGAAATGTACGCATCTAAACGAAACATTCCAATGTTTGTAAGTTCTGTTCATGTTTACATAAACGAGATGGTTCCATCTATGTAGTTATAAGTCGGTGATGTAGGTAGTGTCTAGTGTAGCGCGGGTTGTTTGAAATGGAAGGTATTTTATGAGTTAATGAGTGGATTTTGAAAGTTTTTAATGTGCGCATCGTTATTTCCGTCGAATTTTACGTTAGAAGCAATGAGTTTTATTGATGTAGCAAAAGTTCGCAACAGACCCATTCTAGTTACAGTAAACGTATCTCTTTCTCCGAGTGGATATACTTTAAGAGACTTTATATTTTCTCAAATTATTTAGCATAGCATTTTGAAGATTTATTGTCGCTGCACAATATGGCAATCGTGAACTACGCATATAACATGCAAGCGGTAGACTGCGCTCTATAGAATATTAAAATGCATTTTTTTTCTCTTTTTTTAAAACGTCTATTCTATATAATAGACGTCGGGTCATTCCCCGCCCCCGCCCTTCCCCGCACCGTTCTTAGCAGGAAAGCAGACAGCACTGAGGCTTTGAGGGCCCATCCATGCCCATGCAACACCAACTTTCCAAGTGCTTTGTTGACTCTTGTAATCATCGCGGGACTGCCTTCTCGCATGTTTGCTATGAGCTCAACGTCTAGCGTTTGTATGTTTGATGAACACACCGACTGGCCGGCGACCGACCAACTCTCTGGGACTGGCATGCAGTTAAACACAAGTACCTATAACCAGTGGCGTAGCGTGCAATTTCGCAACGTTGCATTTTGCCCAGATGAACCCATCGAAAAGGTTGAATGGGGCTATTGCACACTTTTGCTATAAGCGATTTATCAGTCGATTATGGCGTAAAAACCTCAAAAAATAACGATGGCGGCACTAAGAACTTCCAAAATCCACTCCTAAACTCAAAAAACGCAGTTATTTGCGCGAGCGTAATGGTGGCCGAAGGCACTAACAATGGGAGATTCCTATCTTAATTTCGTCACTCTTTCTATGCTGACAAGGATGATTCACAGAGTAATTAGTCATCAGAGTGATGATCCACATCCGATGAATGGTACACCGCAACACCAAGTGACACCGGTGTCAAATGAAAGTAGTCTCTTATTGGTCACTTCTTGATGGACTTTCAGAATTGTTAGATGGGAATCTCCCATTGTTAGTGCCTTCGGCCACCATTACGCTCCCGCAAATAACTGCGTTCATTGAGTTTAGGAGTGGATGTTGGAAGTTTTTAGTGCCGCCATCGTTAGTTTTTGAGGTTTTTACGCCATAATCGACTATTAAATCGCTTATAGCAAAAGTGTGCAATAGCCCCATTACAGGCATGAGGCATGGGTCTGAACTTAAGTGTTTTTTTACAGTGCGAGTGAAAGTAATCGATGAGCGCAGAGAGCAAACGTTCCTTTGGTTCCCTCATATGTGTCCCCGTTCCGGAGATACACTCGTAAAAAGTTGTTAGAATGTGATGTTCTAAGGAAAATTTTTTATTTAAAACGATTCTTTTTGGGCTGAAATCACATCACTGGAACAATATGACACCTGGAATAAAATCAAAGACATAGTTGTTTTCAGCACACTTGAGTACTATCATTTATGACTAATTGTAAGAGGCACCAAAATTTATACCCTCGCACAGATTAAATTCTTCCTGCAAAGATAGATTCTTTTCCATAGGTTTTTATGGAACAGATACGATACATCGCAATATAAGGCTTCGCTCATGTATTTGGACCTTTTATTGTGCCAAGAAAAAGCGTGCAATCTGACGATATCGCATCTCGTCCATACATTCGCCCATAAGGACACCCATGGGTGCGCGGCAAACACCCTCGCATTCGACCTTTTGCATGAGTTTAAATGGCCAAAATGCAACATTGCACGGCACGCTTCGTCGCACTGCTCATACATATAGCTCAAAAGACTCAAGGAGCGCGATCTGCCCATAATTGCATGAGGCTAGGATTATTTGTACATACATTTTGTCTATTATATATGTGTCGGCCGTGGTACAGACTGCATGGCGAGGGGGAGGGGGAGAAGGGGGAGAGGGGGGGGGGGGTTAATCGTCTCGCGGCGCGTCGCGTCGAGGGAACAACTTTTTATCGGTTTGAGCGAAATCAGGTTCCTTGACCCGACTTACTCAATCATAAGTCGTGACTTGGGCTCACAAGTCACAAAGTCACAAAGTGATGCCTTTGCAATGCTTCTCTTTGACTCTCTTGCTGAGGCTACGCTACACTATAAATGCATATATATATACGCTTCACAGCTCAGAACTTTTGAATACATTTATCAGGTGCGAGGCGAGTGAGAGAGGAGCGAAAGAGAGGAGTGAAAGAGAGGAGTGAAAAGAGAGGAGTGACACCGATATTTCGTCTGTCGCTCTCTCGTCACACGTCACACCAGCCCCGTGAATTAGAATAAGGAGCGTGAAGATTAAAAAGCCGAAACTCATTGAGCCTGCGACAACACGACCCATGGCCGCGGCCGTAGCTAGGAAAATCTCTCTCTCTCTCCCTCTCTCTCTCTCTCTCTCTCTCTCTCTCTCTCTCTCTCTCTCTCTCTCGCATTTCCCATTTGAAGTCATGTGCTGGAAAAAGACAGGAATAATGGCCGAAGTCACGTGACAGCCCCTTTCTCCATTTTTTTCTAACCCATGCATTCAAATGGGCAGAGAGAGAGAGAGAGAGAGAGAGAGAGAAAGACTGTGAGTCGCGACGCGACGCGAACAGGACGGCAAGCGAGAAGCCTTACGTAGTTACGTTGCGGAGAGTAGAGTGGCGTGTGACTTGAGGCGCGCGGGTGGGCCGCGCCGGTGGCGTGTGGCGGGTGGCCGCTGGCGTTCCTCGAGGCGTTGGGAGTGCTTGTGCCTGTGTTCACGTAACTCGTTAACATACTTAAAAGTGTATCATTCTCCTTTGAGTATGTTCGTAGGCGGGTAGGAATCGCGAATCAACTAAAACGTTTGCGGTTGATATTCATCAAAGCAAGTGATTTAATCGAATTAAAGCACATATACTACGAACAGATAAAGCACTTGAATCATCGTATTCGCGTATTCTCGGATTCTCGCATTTCCCTCCCTCCCGCCGCCGCGCCGCTGTTCGTTACCCAACAACAAAGAGGTTCAAATAATTAATAATTAGATGAAGCCGTAATCATTAATCAATGCTCTGAGCCCTTACATGCCTATTTTAGAAGGGTTCGTCAGAATGTAAAGTCTATTGAGGAGACCGTCAATAAACCTCGACTTTCCCCAAAAAGAGTGCGATTTTCTTCTTCTTCGTTTTTTTTCTCTTTTAAAGAAACACTTACTGAAAACAAATTTGAAAAGTATAAAGGATTTGGACTGCATGATAAGTGGGACTCGCAGACTGTCTTCATTTTTGTCATGTAAGAGGCTCGACTTTTCTGTTTATTAAACTTCCTTACTTTTGAGTAAATAATAAAAAGGCTCAATTTGTTAAAATTTATAAGATTCGAACCAAGTCCTTCGATCGGAGATTTCATTTCTGTCTATTTAAGTGGTATCGTCTCGGCATAGCTCCGATTTTTGTTTTCGTGGGGGGAAAAATTATAGGCATTTTTGACGCGGTACGACATGAAATGTACAAGGCTCAAAAAAATTGATAAATAAAAACAAATAAAAAACCTGTAGATATTTCCTGTAAATTATACTGGATTAATCAGGGTTAAAGTGGATCTTAAAAGAACGCGTCCCTATCTGATTGAAAGTCCAAAAATTGTCTGGGGGAAGGACCAGAGGCAGTGGCGTACCAAGAAATTTTTCTGGGGGGGAGGGGGGTGGTCTGGGGTCCGAAAATTGTCATGGGGGGGTCCAAAGATACTAATATGGTAAAATTTGTCTGAAAACGCAAAAAATTACCCTTTTTTTTGGACAAATGTTGGTGTCAAAGGGGGGGTGTCCAGACCTCCTGAACCCCCCTTGGCTACGCCACTGACCAGAGGACCCCCTCATCCCGTTGCGCTGCAGGAGATGGTACCCTCAGACGCCTCATTCAAAGTTTCATTTATAGGGAGTAAAGACCCCCACATCGACATTAGCGAGAAGGGGTTTTCTCATTCGCCAAATGTATTTTTCTTTGGTTAATTGTATAGTTTTCTACTGTAAGAGAGCCAAACGTCTAGTTTAACGTGAGCTATGTAATGACTGCTCTCTGATATATTACAGGGCTCTGAAGTTATCGCAGACCATAGCCTTTTGAGTATGGAAAACGATTCAATTGAATTAAATCCTTGCAACAAGAGGAAGGAAGGAAGGAAGGAACGAACGAAAGGACGAGCTACCTAACTATAACTAACTCGTTGATCTTAAGACTCAGGCTAAAATATGACGGTCTCATTTTAACAGAACCAAATCGTCCGGGCTCTTTTCATTGGTTGAAATCTAATAGCTCGATGCACATCTTCCTTTCATACGGCGTCGTCGCGTCGCGTCGCGCCGGTGGGGACAATACTTTCGGGAAAAATAAATAGAGTCGGTGGGAGGGGTTGGGTGAGGGGGGTGTGGGGGGTGTGGGGGGGGAGAAGATAACGGAGGGAGGGAAGATGAAAAGAAAAGTCGAACTAAGAAAAAGGCGGTGATTCAACTACAATAAATCAAGTTTGGAATAATTACGGGCGAAATTAAAGTTTATTTTTAGCGAGATGGAGCGGCGGGGAGTGGCAATGCACAGAGCGGAGTCGAGTTGGGTTTTGGCGATGCGGCGGTGGAGGAAGGGGAGGAGGGGGAGAGGAGGGGGATAGGAGGGGAGAGGAGGGGGGAGAGGAGGGGGGAGAGGAGGGGGGAGAGGAGGGGGGAGAGGAGGGGGGCAGGAGAAGCGAGTAAAGTAAGTACATCAAGGCAAGCGCAACGATGAGGAAACTGGGAGCAAGCGCGCACGAACGTGACGAACAGTGGATCGAAACATCGAATTTCTCGGACATAAGTAATGGAGCTGTTGCAAACTTTTGCTACAGGCTTATTAATAGTTGATACTGGGGTAATACCCTGTAAAAATAACGATTAGCGCACTAAAAAATCACGAAATCCACTTCTAAACTTACTAAATGCTTTTAAACGCGAGACCGTAATTGCGGCCGGGGCCGCGGTTTACATTGGGTTTCCCTATCTTCAATCAGCGCCATCTACACAAGGTGATCTCGCAACACCACACAAAAAGAAGAAGAAGCATACAATTGCAATAAGAAAACCAACCGCGGCCTCGGCCGCCATTACGGTCTCGCATTTAAAAGCATTTTGTGAGTTTAGGAGTGGATTTCGTGATTTTTTTAGTGCGCTAATCGTTATTTTTACAGGGTATTGCCCCATAATCAATTATTAATATGCCTGTGGCAAAAGTTTGCAACAGCTCCATTTCACGAACAAACCGAGTTCGCAGCCAATAAAAGTGGTGGTCCGGGGGGGGGGGGAGCTTTGAAGGCTTTCGGGGGCTCAATCCCCACCCATTTTTTGGAAAAGGGCTCAAAATAGGGAACATCAAAAGTAAAGTAGTAACACCTGAAGGCCCCCCCCACTTTAACTACGGCTAAATAACACAATTTTTTTTAAAAATTTTGGTCAGAAAACTGTGAAATTGATTGGGCCCTTTCCGTAGCAACAATAAATAAAGCATTAAATACGTAGTCATTACATTCTCAGCTGTTTTGAATATAATGGCAACGTATAGTTTGTATAACCAAAGTTGTCAGATGTACAGGACCATTTTCTTGCAGCTTGGTCTGATGGCTGCAGCTTTGTGAAAACCTATGTTCATTTCCTGCGTTTGATCTTCTTCGTTATTTCAAATTTTAGCCGCCTCCTTCGGGACATTTAGATTCATGGACAAAATCTACTATTGGATATTCTTCTTTTTGGACATTTATTCACAATCCTTCGGGACATTTAGATTCGCGGAAAAAATCTACTATTGGACATTGTTATTTGTGGACATTTATTTACTATGGACCAATTGTGCATTGGACTTATTAGAGCGGACATTGTTGTATAATGGACATTTTTTACATTGGACATTTAAAATAGGACATTTCCACTGAGCACCACCTTTCACTGCATGGGGTTCCTCTCAAGGAACAAATTGCTTAAACGCTCATATAAAATACTGGTTTTGACTTTTGAGATATGGCTTCGGCGCATGGTGTGTCAACGAGAGAGAAGATATGTTTTGAGCTCATACAAAAAAAAAAAAAAAAAAAAAAAAAAAAAAATTGGTTAAAAGAAAACGACATGCAGAGAAGGGTTTGTGATCGAAATCATGTCAGGGGGAAAATTTGCTCCCGTATCCAAATTGGCCATCACTTGTAGAAAACGACTAAAAATAGAAAAAAGAGAATTTTGACCGAAAAACCGTCAAATGAGTTTTTTCACTATTTTTCCCATATATTTGACCACCTAGTAAATTGAAAAATCCACAATTGCTTGAGAAAAAAAAAAAAAAATCATGCTGTGAAGGGATATACGACAACACTCGAATGTTTTGAAAGCAAAGAACGATATCATTTTATGTCCGGAAAAATCCATGTTTCGATCTACTGTGTGCGAGCGTTAAGACGCTTGTGGGGCGCGGGGAAGGATTTCTCGGCGTGGCCGCCAATCGGCTGGCTCCGGAGTATCAGTGCGGCGGGGGGAGGGCGGTCGGGGGGAGGGCGGTCGGGGGGAGAGGGAAGAATCGAACGAGGTTCGATTCGTCATCATCTGTCACGGTGCACAAATAAATGCATTATCCTTCATTTTCGCACCGAGCTCTTAAATGAGGGCCCGAATGCGAATGCGGAGAGTAAAAATGGAGCTGGAAACTCCCGCGGAAGAGCGAGAGTGGGGGGGGGGGGGGGGGGGGAGCGCGTTACTAATCGGTACCGGTGCCGCGCCGCTCCACGCTGTGCCTTCTATTCGGCAGACAAAGTGGTCCTCTAGCGGCGCGCGGCGACCGACTTGAGTCGCGTCGAACAGTGTAGCCGGGTCGAAAATTCATCTGACGATACCAAAAATCCACCGAAAATTGATGAAAAACCGACGGAAAAATTACCCCCGATAACATCAAATGTCTCCTTCGAATCGATGAATGAACTGGACATTCCCGATTCTGAAAGAAAGAGGTTGATCCAGCCCCCTTGAGGAATGGGCTATCGTCAAACAAAATTCATAATTTCAGGGTCGATAGAGCTCGTCGAGACGCGTTCAAAAATGTCCAGTTTTTTTTTTTTTTTTATTTTTGGGCAACTGAGATGGGGGTGGGGGATCAAATTCAAAATTTAAAGTCCCATAACTTTCGCCCATTTCATTTTTTTGACTTGTAATTAACGCCAAAAGATTCCTGTTTTAAAGAGCTTTCGATGGGTGTGTATAAAAGTCCAATTAAAAAAATTGGGTAACCATTTTTTTTTCAATTTTTTCAATTTTTTGAAAGAAACCAAAAAACCAATTTGGTTTCTTGAGTCGAAAAAATTGAAAAAAAAAATTGGTTAAACATTATTTTAATTGGACTTTCATACACATCAATCGAAAGCTCTTTAAAAGAGGTATCTTTTGGCGTAAATTTCAAGTCAAAATAATGACTTAGGCGAAAGTTGTGGGACTTTGAAGTTTTGACTTTGAGCCCCCTCCCCCCTTACCAGTTGACCAAGATTAAAAAACTGGACATTTTTGAACGCGTCTTGACAACCACTATAGACCCTGAAATTATGACATTTTTTTGACGATCGCCCATTGCTTACGGGGGAGCTGGATCAACCTCTTTAGCTAGTTGTTCCTGAAATTTGGCAATGTTTGTTGGGCCACCGCATAGCAGTTTCTGCTCCAGAGGATTGAGGGCCGGGGGTGTGGGAGGAGGAGAAGGAGGAGGTGGAGGAGGAGGAAGAGGAGAAGCGCTCCGGAAGAAATCACGAAAACTCTAATTTGAACGAACTGGGATTGAGGCTGAAGACGAAAGACTTCGCAACCGGTTCGTTAAATGATTCAGTCAGTCGGTCGTTTGTTCGAACGATTCGGTGAATGAACGAGCGAGTAAAGAACCTTCTGCAATTTAAGGTGATTCCAGACAAAAGTTGAGGATCTCCTAATCCTCTAGATGGAGATATATTGTCGCGGTCGCCTCCCTTAATTTAGTCTTTTTTTCTGTAATTTATTGATTAAGATAACAATTAAGACTGTGGCGCAGCCAGAGATTATTTTGGAGGGTTGGAAGTGCTTCCGAGTGATAACCTCACTTTGCACACACTCACTAAGGAGGGGGGGGGGGGTATTCTATGCCTGAAAGGCCTAAGGGGGGTTTGGAGGTCCTCCCCCTGAAAATGTTGAAAATGTGACTCCTTGAAAATCCAATTTTAATTTTAAAAGAAATTCGTGGGCTTAGGAGTAAAATTCGTAAGTTTTTAGTGCTCTCGTCGTCATTTTAATATGTTTTTACCCAGTGGCGTCGCGTGCAATCTTGCAACGTTGTATTTGGTCCATTAAAACCCATGAAAAGGGTCGAAACGTTGGGGGTGCGCAGAGCTCTCCCTAGAATCGATATTTTACAAGGGATCAAATGGACGAAATGCTGCGTTGCCGACTATACAACCAATCACAACTCGGCCAGTTGCCGAAGATCTGCCGAAGATTGCCGAAGATGCTCACTTTCGAACATGGCGGCCCGAGGTAAAGAATGTTTCAAAATGAATTAGAGTTTCGTTCTGATTGTATTATTCTGTGTTATAAGATCTTATATTCGTCCTTTTCCCATCCTGCAGTTCTGAATGAGGCTGCGATGTTTTCACCCTTGCAACCTACGCACTGATACACGGATATATGCGGAGAATCAACCGGCGAAAAAGAAAAGAAAAGCGATTCAATTCGAGTGAAGATATTCTGTGATGAATCACTCTTGATATGAATCGAATCCTCGGAAAGAACGAGACCGCCAGGCTCTGTTGCAAGAGACACTCAACTCGCGGCTCCTCCGCGGTCTTTGCACTCGCGGGCTCGAAACTAGTTCCGATTGGATAGTGCGGGAGCGAGGGGCCCGGCCTGGTCCGGGAAAGAGGACCAAGAGTGGGGAGGAGGGTGGGAGTGAGGAAGGGGGGCAGGTAGTTTAGGAGCCTCGCCAGGCAGCAGCCAACGAGTGTTGAGCTCTTGAGCAGGTCAGTTCTGTGCCGTTACGTCGCCGCTTGGCCGTCACTGTCGCTGTCGATCCTCCCCCCCTCCCACGTAGCTGGGTCGATACCGTGTCGCCCCCCCCCCCCCCCCCCCACCGCCCCTCACCAATTCCCACCGCAGACGCCACGTTCGCCGCGACTTGGAGGAAGTGTCGCGTTGCCGCCTCGCGATTTTCGGTTCTCGGATGCGCCCCATTGGAAACTGCGGCCCACCGGCCCACCTCCTCTCTCCAAGCAGTTCCTTCATCCCCCTGAACCGTAATCAAGGACGAAATCAGAGGTGGATCGGATCCTCAATGAGCCGATACCACTCCCCCGTGAAGCCTCGAAAATCACCAATTATATCAACAGAAACTATTTTCGCTTCTTGAGACACTTAAAATTTAAAATTTATTTTACGTGTCCACCCCCCCCCCCCTTTTCTCCCCTAACTTACAACACCGTTCTCTGTCTGCTACAAGACGGAATCGAAACATTTTCACCGGAGCACGTGATCGGAATGGCATGAAATCGTATTTTCGAAAATGATCCGGAGGATAATGTTAATCGGCGGTGATCCAGCTATTTCGTATTTGATTTCGATCAGTGGCGTAGCGTGCAATTTGGCAACGCTGTACTTTGTCCATTAAAACCCATGTAAAAGGTCAAATGCGAAGGTGTTCGCCCAACACCCAATACTTCGATCTTTTTTGTGGGTTTAAATGGATGAATTGCAACGTTGTCAAATTGCACGCTACGCCACTGATTTCGATCAGAGGGCCGATCATTTACTTCATCGTTAAACCGATCGATAAAACTGTCTACGAGTGATGCTATTGGTCGAAAATTGTAAAAATTGGCTGTTGCTATGGTAACTATTGTTAAGAGTCTCGTTTTATAAAGGCTATTCATGAGTAACCTTTATAAAACGGACACTATAACCAGTGGCGGCTCGCCTAAGGAGGCAAGGAAGGCTGTGCCTCCCCAAACATTCAGAGGGAAGAAAAAATAACGTCGACAAGACAGTAACGAAAGACAACATATTAAAATTAGGCAATCACAATGTCCGTGACTCTAAAACTTGAGTCAATCTTCACTAGGAGAGAGCGAAAGAGAAGGAAGTTATAAGCGGGCGGGGAACGAGATTTCGCAGAGTCGCGAAACGACCGCAGTCAGCAGTGCCAGAGTCTGTGCCTCCGAGACTCCGAGTCGGTCGAGTCAAGTCAAGTGGTGTTCGGCACACACACACACACAACCAAGCAAGGACTGTGCACGCACTAATGATGGTATCGGAGGCTGCTTTCCTCCACGACTCCCGCAGCGTTGCCGAGCCAGTACCCGTACAGTGACTGGATAAACCACAGTGCGGCCATTTCGGTCGTCTTCCTGATTGGTCGGATTCCTTAGATCGCGAATTTGAGCATTTAGAAGTATTTTTACGGTTTTATAGGGTTCTCGTACGCAAGTTAGACACGACTGAAGGTCTTCTGTCTTTGAAACTTATTGGTTCGCAAAATTGAGAGAAATCAACGATTCCCCGTAACTGACCCCCCGCGGTTGCGCACCCAATTTAACGCGGGCGCCATAGGGAGGAAGTGTGTTCCTGAGTTACTCGGAAAAAATATCGCAAGCCCCCGCCCTAAAAATGGTTTATACATAGCATTCATGACTTTTTTCAGACCGGGGGTAGAGAAATCTTCATTCCGAAACCCAAGAACAATCATACTCCGCATGCTGCCCATGCTAAAGTGGGTGCGCTCTTGAGGGGTGGAGGGCAAATGGCCGCACTGTGGTTTATCCAGTCACTGTAAGTACCCGCATAACCGTCGCGTCATGCCAGTCGCCGGACCAGCCGCGCCTGTTTGTTTTTGACTACGTTTTATCGGTTTTCGGGTGGCCCCCCGAACCCCCCCCCCCACAGCCTCCCCAATACCAAAGCCCACGAGCCGCCACTGACTATAACGATGGTTACCATAGCAACAGCCCAGTTTTACAATATTCGACCAATAGTATCACTCATACACAGTCTTATCGATCGGTTTACGATGAAGTAAATGATCGGCCCTCTGATCCGATGAGAACGAAGGACTGATAGAGGCACACGACGCGACGTTTACGACTGTAAAGAGCGCCTTCAATTCCGATGATGTGCTTACAAGCAAAACAATATATTCCTGCACGAATAGTTAACTGCAGAATGCTTACTTGACCGTACATTTGTTGATTTAAAAGAGGCAAAACCACGTAGTTATGAAGGCAAGATTTAATACCTGATTGCTCATTCAATGTCTACGGAAGGCAAAATAATTAGTCATGCAAGAAAAGTTAATTATTCAAAGTTACATATTTACTGTGTTTTGTAATCGTCAATGGGTCTGTTGCAAACTTTTGCTACAACGATAAAGAGTGTTTCATCGTATGTAAAATCGCCCGAAAATACCATTTGTGGCATCAGAAAGTCATAAAATGCCATGATAAACTCACATGAGACGTTTAGTGAAATCCAAGATGGCGGTAAAATATCGAGCAATCTGTATGCATGCACCTTTAACATCCAAGGATTGCCAACGTTGACAACCTCACAGCTTCAGAGGTTATGTGTTTATTTACGTTGTGATTGGGTGCGTGATCGATATTGTGAGGTTGGCTGTCCTTGGATGTTCGCGGTGCATGCATACAGGTTGCTCAGTATTTTACCGCTATATTGGATTTCATTAAACGTCTCTCGTGAGTTTTACACTGCATTTTATGTCTTTCTGATACCACTATTGGACTTTTCACGCGATTTTACATGAGATTGAACATACTCTATAGCGCTGTAGCAAAAGTTTGCAACAGACCCATTGGAGGTAGAGGTAGTTTCAGAAGTGTAGGCGGACCTAGACTGATAATCTTTGGAATATGTCAACATTATTTCTGATATTACTCGATGAAAATGAATACAAATGAAATTGAGTGTTCACTTTTCAAAGAAGAAAACTTTAAACACTAAATAATAAAGTCAGGAGCAAATTCGGTATTGATTTGAAGGAATAAAAGTTGAAAATTTGCCAAAGATTATGGTTTTGCCTACACTTCTGAAACTACCTCTATAAGAGTAAGTAAATCATGAAGTTGTCGATACAGTCGCGTAATTTGAATTTGGGAGATAACTGAAAACCATACTCCTGTAATTTTCTTCATTCTTGACAATTTGGCAACGTTGTACAGTGTCCATTTAAACCCGTGTAAAAGGTCGAATGTGAAGGTGTTCACCGAACACCCTATCATTCGATCTTTTTCATGGGTTTAAATGGACGAACGGCAACATTGCAAAATAGCACGCTACGCCACTGGTTTCGAGTAGAATGATTTTTCAAATTACGAACCGCTTCAAAATGACTGCACAGCTTACAGATCAAACGAGCGTCATTGAAGCTTGACCCTGCCAAAAAGCGATCATGCGACCGGTTAAACTTTTGAGTCTAAATTTATCAGCGCCCACGCACATTCAGAAAATTTGAAAATTTAGAGTCGGCGGGCTGGTTTCAGTTTGTCATTATACCGGCTACGAAGAAAAAGTTATACTGGTCAAATTTTGGCAAAGTGACTTAACGAACGAATGTATATTGACGCACGGTATATAAATGATTTTCATCGGGGAAGTTCTTACAAATTACAACTTCGCGTATTTTGCGTCAAGACCAGTGTTGTCCGCACACGGAAAAAAAATACGGTGAAAATAACCATACGAATACCTAATTTTGGCACCTGCTAGATGTCATGGTAATGTTAACCAGAAGTATACTATGTTTTGACTAGGTACTAGGTGATGTTACCTGATTGCATGTCGAATTTACTCAAAGTATCGGTAAATGTACCATACTTCTGGTCAAGTTTACCATAACATCTAGCAGGTGCCAAAATCAGGTATCCGTATGGTTATTTTCTCTAATCTTTTTTTTTCCCGTGCATTTGAATCCATAGAAAAGGTCGAATTCGATGATCATTTCCGATTTTTATAGATAGCCGGATATTTTTCGAGGGTTGTAATGAGCTTAATGCAACTTTGCCAAATTCCCCGCTTAAGAACTGCTCGGTCGAGTACAACAGATCAATTTTCAACCTTAAAACTGCATCTTATGCAAACCATCATTTGCAGGTAATTTTCATTAATATAGAGATGAAAGGCAGACATTCGTCCAAAAAACAGAGGCACGTAACGATATCTCTCGAATAAACACGGACAAAAAAAAAAAAAGAATGAAGGTAAAATATAACCAGATCGACGCAACTATACGTATCAACCAGATAATTTCCAGTACAACAGAAAATGGTGATAATTTCATCACATTCAACGGTAATGATATAGTTCAGCGGTTCCCAACCTTTTATGGTCGCGGACCTCCAATCGGACGATCGGTGGAGGCTGCGGACCACCATTTAAAAAAATTAAAAATCGATGACCCCCCCCCCCTTTTTTTTGGACAATGGAGGGGGAAATGAAAACTAACCTGCCCTAGTGGGACCGTTGCGGTCATAACCTAAATTTTATTTTTCCTGCTACATAAAAAAAAACATTAGTCACAAATTCAACGTTGCCACTTTCGGGCCAGAAAAAACGGGAAAAATTTGGAAAGGTCTTCGCGGACACCAAAACTCGGTCCACGGACCCCCGGTTGGGAACCTCTGGTATAGTTTATTCTATAAAACAAGGGCTTTTATACAGATATAATATGTATATTTTACAGAAAAACCCCGATTTTTGGCCAAACTAGTTTAGCCCAGCCGGTTTGGCCTCAGCGGAACAAGCAAAACTAGGTTTCGCCTAGAACAATCTCGTTTGGCCTGAAATTGTCCAGGCCAAACCGGTTGGGCCTAGGACAAACTCGTTTGGCTTAAAATTCTCCAGGCCAAACTGATAATGTGCAGGCAGAACTAGTTCAGCCTAAAAATGTTCAGGCCAAACTTAGAATCAACCCTCCATATCGCTGTAGCAAAAGTGTGTAACAGACCCATTCTCAGGACAGGGAAACAATAGACCAACTCATATGATCGATCAGGAGTTGACTACCCTACCCTCTTGTCTCCTCTACATACAGGCCACAAGGACTCTAGGACATGGCAACGCCGCCCTCGTAAGGAGAATCTGCGAACGTTATTAAAATTAATGTCGGGACTCGGGAACCTCGAGATGCAAGACGCAAGACTTCTCTTGGGCCGCGGGCTGACGCGACAGCAAGAAAAAGCTCAATCGCGCGTCTGGTTTGTACGACGACCGAAGCGATGTAAGCCACGCTGCGCTGCCACGCTATCAGCGTTCTTAGTATTCCTCGGGAGCTATTCGTGAAATGCACCTGAGAACCTACCAATCGCCGATGCATGTCCCCTAAAAGTAAGGGCTGAGGTTAAAGTTGCGGCCATACTTAACTTTTTGTTAAATCTCTCAAGTTGTCTCTTCTCAAGATCAGTGACGTAGCGTGCAATTTGGCAACGTTGCCGTTCGTCCATTTAAACCCACGAAAAAGGTCGAATGATAGAGTGTTCGGTGAACACCTTCGCATTCGACCTTTTACACGGGTTTAAATTGACCTGGTACAACAATGCCAAATTGCACGCTACGCCACTGCTCAAGATACAGGGCCGTAGCTACCATAGGGCAAGCGGGGCATTCCCCCGGGGCCCCCGACGGACCTTTTTTTTTTTTTTTTTTTTTTTTTTTTTTTTTTTTTTTTGAAGTGTTTGTAAATACTTTTGTTTGTTTTGTTTGTATTCGCTTATGTAGATTTTTTTTTCTCTGGGAGCAGGGGCCCCAGAGGGTGTGGGGGCCCACCGCAATGTGAGATCTGCAGGGACTTTATATCTACGTAACTGGCATTGATATATAGGGCACCGGGGTCCCAGTCCCCATGTTAGCTTATAACAGAATTTTTTGGAAACTTCTATCAGGAAAACCTCTTTCTAAATCAAACTTGGCAAAAAGTTTATTTCCACCCAAAAAATGTTTTCTTGGTTCACTCTCAAATTAAACTCAGAAAACCCATCAAATCTTTTTTTCGAGAGATCAGATTTCAAATTTTTAGGGATATTCCATACCCCCCAGACCCCCCGGTATATGAGTGTGAAAAAGTGGGAGCATCACTTTTTGGGGGTTTTAATCTTTTAGGCCAGGGCTCATCAAAACGTCCCCTTTCTTGGGCCCGCCAATGTTATTTTAAATGGGGAAAACAATTGGCAATGTTTTGGGGGGTTTTTTAATCTTTAGGCCAGGGTAAATAAAACTTCCCCTTTCCTTTAGGCCCCCAAGATTTTAAAGGGGGAAACAGACTTAAGAACCTGCATTTTGGGGGCTTTTAATCTTTTTGGGCCAGGGTCATCAAAACGTCCCCTCCCCTTTCCGGGCACCGCCGGTTTTTTTAAATGGGGAACGGGGGCCCCGGGGCTTATTTGGGGGCTTTTAAGTTTGCCCTTTCCAAACCCCCCTTTTTTTGGGACCGCCTTTTTAAAAATAAAAAAGCTTAGAGGGGGGTTCTTTTTGGTCTTTTTCTTTGGGCGCAGGTATAAAACGCCCTTTCCCCGGGCCCGAAATTTTTTTAAAAGGGGGAAAACAGTTAACGCCCTGTCTCGGGGGGCTTTTAATGGACCCAGGGCTACAAAAGCCCCTTCTTTTTGGGGGCCCCCGTGTTAAAAAGGGGAAACAACTTCCGCCTGCACGGGGGTTTTAACGTTAAGGCGCAGGGTTCCAAAACGTCCCCCGCTCTTCCCCCCCGCCTTTTTTTAAAGGGAAAAACAGTTAAGGGGGCCCATTTTGGGGGCTTTTAATCTTGTGGCCAGGGGCTCATCAAAACGTCCCCTCTGCTCTTCGGGCACCGCCAATTTTTTTTAAAAAAAAACTTGGCAACCGTTTTTGGGGGCTTTTAACTTTTCCCCGGGGCTCAAAAAAGCCCCCTTGTTTTGGGCCCCCCCAGATTTTAAAGGGGAAAAGCTTACGGGGCCATTTTTTTGGTCCCTTTTTCTTGGGGAAAGGGTAAAAACTTCCCCCTGTCTTCGGGGCCCCCCTTTTTTTAAAAAAGGAAAAAAGTTTACACGCCTTTCTTTGGGCAATGTTTTAAGGGACAAAAGCCCCTCGTTTTTTGGGCCCCTTTATTTTAAATGGGAAAAGTTTACACCCTTCTCTTCGGGCAATTTTTATGGGACAAAAACGCCCCCTGTCCCCGGGGGCCCCCCTTTTTTTTAAAATGGGGAAACAAAGGGCCCTGCTTTTGGGCAATGTTATAAGGGAAAAAACTTCCCCCGCCTTCAGGGGGCCTTTATTTTAAAGGAAAAAACAACAGGGCCCTGTTTTTTGGGGGTTTTTTAAATTTATGGCCCAGGGCTCAAAAAACGCCCCCTTGCTTTCCGGGAGCCGAGTTTTTTTAAAGGGGCGCTTCGGAAACCGCATTTTTTTAATTTGAAACCCGGGGCTCAAAAACGCCCCCTCGTTTTTAGGGACCCCGGTTTTTTAAAGGGGCGCTTCGGAAACCCGTATTTTGGGGGAATTTTTTAACCCCGGGGCTCACCCGCCCTTTTTTTGGGCCCCGCCAGGTTTTTTTAAAGGGGCGCTTCGGCACCGTTTTTTTGGTTTTTTAATGGAACCGGGGCTAAAAAAACGCCCCTTCTTTGGGCCCCCAATTTTTTTTAAAGGGGGAAAACAAAGGGCCCTGCTCTTGGGGGCAATTTTTAAAGGGACAAAACGCCCCTTCTTTTGGGCCCCCTGTTAAAAAAGGGCAAAGGGCCCTGTCTTTTTGGGGCTTTATTTTAAGGGAGGGCTAAAAAAACCCCCCCCCTTGCTTTCCGGGAGCCAGGGTTTTTTTAAAATCGCTTCAGGGGCCGCATTTGGTTTTTAATTTGAAAAAAGGCTCAAAAAACGCCCCCTTGCTTTACGGGAAGCCATTTTTTTTTAAAGGGGCGCTTACGGAAACCGCATTTTTTTAATGGGCCGGGAAAAAACCCCCTTCTCTTCCGGGCCCCCAAGTGTTAAAAAAAGGGAAACAACTTCCGCTTTTTTGGGCCCTTTAAATTTAAGGGGAAAAGCTAAAAAAACCCCCTTCTTTGGGCCCCCAAAATGTTTTTTTAAAGGGAAAACAACTTCCGCCTTCAGGGGGCTTTTAAATTTTTGGGAGGGCTCAAAAAACGCCCCCTTGCTTTCCGGGACCGCAGTTTTTTTAAAGGGGCGCTTACGGAAACCGCATTTTTTTAATTTGAAACCCGGGGCTACAAAAGCCCCCCCTTTTGGGCCCCCAATTTTTTTTAAAGGGAAAAAGCTTCGGCAACCTGCAGGAGGTTTTTTTTTTAAACGGGGCTAAAAAAAACCCCTTCTTTTTGGGCCCCCAAATGTTTTTTTAAAGGGAAAACAAAGGGCCCTGTTTTTTGGGGGTTTTTTTAAATTTATGGGAAAAGGGCTAAAAAACGCCCCTTCTTTGGGCCCCCTTTATTTTAAAAAAAAACAGTTTACACGCCTTCTTTTTTGGGGGGGCCCTTTAAGGGAAAAAATTTCCCCTTCTTTTTGGGCCCCCAATGTTTTAAAATGGGAAACAAAGGGCCCTGTTTTTGGGGGGCTTTAAATTTTTGGGAAAGCTCAAAAAACGCCCCCTTGCTCTTCCGGGAGCCAGTTTTAAAAGGGGCGCTTCGGCGCCTGTTTTTTTGGGGGAACGGATAGGGCGGGCTTAAAAACCCCCCCCTTTTTTTGGGCCCCGCCTTTTTTTAAAAGGGCGCTTACGGAACCGCATTTTTTTTAATGGAACCGGGGGGCTACAAAACCCCCCTTCTTTTTGGGCCCCCAAATGTTTTTGGGGGGAAACAAAGGGCCCTGTCTTTGGGCTTTTAATTTTGGCCGGGGCTAAAAACGCCCCTTGTTTTTTGGGCAAATGTTTTTTAAAGGAAAAAACAATTAAGCCCCTTTTTGGGGGCAAGTTATAAAGGGACAAAACGCCCCTTCTCTTGGGCCCCCCAATTTTTTTTAAATGGGAAAACAAAGGGCCCTGTCTTTTGGGGTTTTTTTTTTAGGGGGGAAAAACGCCCCCTCCCTTTTGGGCAAATGTTTTTTAAAGGAAAAAAAGGGCTTAACCCTGTTTTTTGGGGGTTTTTAAATTTATGGGCCGGGGCTACAAAAGCCCCCCCTTTTAGGGCCCCTTTTTTTAAAGGGCCAGTTTACACGCCTTCTTTTTGGGGGCAATGTTTTTGGGGGGAAAAAACTCCCCCTGTTTTCCCGGGGCCCCCCTTTTTTTAAAAATGGGAAAAGTTTACAAGCCTGTCTCGGGGTTTTTTTAAATTTTTGGGCCGGGGCTAAAAAAACGCCCCTCGTTTTTTGGCCCCCAATGTTTTTTTAAAGGGAAAACAACTTCCGCCTTCAGGGGGCTTTATTTATGGGCCGGGGCTACAAAACCCCCCTTGTCTTCCCCCCCCAATTTTTAAAATGGGAAAACAAAGGGCCCTGCTTTTGGGGGCCCCCAATTTAAAAAGGGGGGAAAAAAAGCCCCCTGCTTTTGGGCCCCCTTAATTTAAAGGAAAAAAGTTTACACGCCTTTTTTTGGGGGCAATTTTTATGGGGAAAGCTACAAAACCCCCCTGCTTTGGGCCCCCAATGTTTTTTTAAAGGGAAAACAAAGGGCCCTGTCTCTTGGGGAAAATGTTTTTAAGGGAAAAAACTTCCCCCTGTTTTTTGGGGCTTTATTTTAAAGGGAAAAACCAAAGGGGCCCTGTCTTTTGGGGGGTTTTTTAATTTGAAACCGGGGCTAAAAAAACGCCCCTTCCTTTTGGGCCCCCAAAATGTTTTTTAAAGGGAAACAACTTCCGCCTTCAGGGGCTTTATTTTATGGGGGGGGCTAAAAAAACCCCCCCCTTGTCTTCGGCCCCCCAATTTTTTTAAAAGGGAAACAACTTCCGCCTTTTTTGGGGTTTTTTTTAAATTTTATGGGAGGGCTAAAAAAACGCCCCTTTTTTTTGGGCCCCCCAATGTTAAAAAAGGGGAAACAAAGGGCCCTGTTTTTGGGGGTTTTAATTTAAGGGCGGGGGCAAAAACCCTTTTTTTTGGGCAAATGTTTTTTAAAAAAAAAACCAAAGGGGGCCCTGTCTTTTGGGGGCAATTTTTTTTGGGGGACAAAACGCCCCCTGTCCCCGGGCCCCCCAATTTTTTTTAAATGGGAAACAAAGGGCCCTGTCTTTGGGGGCCCCTTTAATTTTTAAGGGGGGGTTAAAAAAACCCCCCTTCTTTGGGCAAATTTTAAAAAGGGGGGAAAAAACGCCGGCCCGCAGGGGGGTTTTAATGGAACCGGGGCTACAAAACCCCCCTTTTTTTTGGGCCCCCAATTTTTTAAAGGGAAAAACAATTAAGGGGCCCTGTCTTGGGGGGTTTTTTAAATTTTTGGGGGGGGCTACAAAACCCCCCTCTCTTTGGGCCCCCTGTTAAAAGGGAAACAAAGGGCCCTGTCTGGGGGGTTTTTTTAAATTTTTGGGAGGGCTAAAAAAACGCCCCTCGTCTTGGGGCCCCGTTTTTTAAGGGAAAAAACTTCCGCCTTCAGGGGCTTTATTTTAAATGGGAAAAAGGCTCAAAAAACGCCCCCTTGCTTTAGGGGAGCCATTTTTTTTAAAGGGGCGCTTCGGAAACCTGTATTTGGGGGAAATTTTTTAGCCCCCCCCAAAAAGTCCCCTCTTTTTTGGGCCCCCCAGGTTTTTTTAAGGGGGCGCTTCGGAAACCTTTTTTTGGGGGAACGTTAAAAGGGCGGGGCTTAAAAACCCCCCCCTTTCTTGGGCCCCCCAGGGTTTTTTTAAAAGGGGCGCTTCGGCCCTGTATTTTTGGGAACTTAAAGGGCCGGGTCATCCCCCCCCTTTCTTAGGGCAGCCTTTTAAAAGGGGCGCTTCGGAAACCTGTATTTGGGGGAAGGGTTTTAGCCCGGGCCTAAAAACCCCCCCCTTTTCTTTGGGAAAGCCGGGAAAGGGGGGCGCTTACGGAAACCTGTTTTTTTGGGGGGAACTTAAGGGCGGGGCTTAAAAACTTTTGCTTTAAGGGGCCAAAGTTTTTTAAAGGGGCGCTTCGGAAACCGCATTTTTTTTTAATGGAAAGGGCCCAGGGCCTAAAAAGTTTGCTTTACGGGAGCCAGTTTTTTTAAAGGGGCGCTTCGGAAACCTTATTTGGGGGAAGGGTTTTACCCGGGGCTCATGTCCCCTTTTTCCGGGGGAAGCCAGGTTTTTTAAAGGGGGCGCTTACGGAAACCTGTATTTTGGGAACTTAAGGGCGGGGCTCATCCCCCCCCTTTCTTGGGAGCCGGGGTGTTATTTTAAATGGGACAACAGACTTACGAGCGGGCCTGTCATTTTGGTGGGCTTTTAATCGTTGATAGGCATAAGGCTCATCAAAACGTCCCCTCTGCTCTTCACGGGCACCGCCAATATTATTTTAAATGGGAAAACAGACTTACGAGCAGACCTGTCATCTTGGTGGGCTTTTAATCGTTGTTACGCTCAGGGCTCATCAAAACGTCCCCTCTGCTCTTCCTGGGCACCGCCAGTGTTAATTTAAATGGGACAACAGACTTACGAGCGGGCCTGTCATTTTGGTGGGCTTTTAATCGTTGATAGGCGCAAGCCTCATCAAAACGTCCCCTCTGCTCTTCACGGGCACCGCCAATGTTATTTTAAATGGGAAAACAGACTTACGAGCAGACCTGTCATCTTGGTGAACTTTTAATCGTTGTTAGGCTCAGGGCTCATCAAACGTCCCCTCTGCTCTTCCTGGGCACCGTCAATGTTATTTTAAATGGAAAAACAGACTTACGATCAGACCTGTCATTTTGGTGGGCATTTAATCGTTGATAGGCGCAGGGCTCATCAAAACGTCCCCTCTGCTCTTCCAGGGCACCACCAATGTTATTTTAAATGGGAAAACAGACTTACGAGCAGACCTGTCATTTTTGGAGGCTCTTACTCTTTGATAGGCGCAGGGCTCGTCAAAACGTCCCCTCTGCTCTTCCTGGGCACCGCCAATGTTATTTTAAATGGGAAAACAGACTTTCGAGCAGACCTGTCTCCTTGGTGGGCTTTTAATCTTTGATAGGCGCAGGGCTCATCAAAACGTCCCCTCTGCTCTTCCCGGGCCCCGCCAATGTTATTTTAAATGGGAAAACAGACTTACGAGCGGACCTGTCGTCTTGGTTGGCTTTTAATCGTTGATAGGCGCAGGGCTCATCAAAACTTCCCCTCTGCTCTTCAAGGGCACCGCCAATGTTATTTTAAATGGGAAGACAGACTTACGAGCAGACCTGTCATCTGGGTGGGCTTTTAATCGTTGTTAGGCTCAGGGCTCATCAAAACGTCCCCTCTGCTCTTCCTGGGCACCGCCAATGTTATTTTAAATGGGAGAACAGACTTACGAGCGGGCCTGTCATTTTGGTGGGCTCTTAATCGTTGATAGGCGCAGGTCTCATCAAAACGTCCCCTCTGCTCTTCCAGGGCACCGCCAATGTTATTATAAATGGGAAAACAGACTTACGAGCAGACCTGTCATTTTGGTGGGCTTTTAATCGTTGATAGGCGCAGGGCTCATCAAAACGTCCCCTCTGCTCTTCCTGGGCACCGCCAATGTTATTTTAAATGGGGAAACAGACTTACGAGCAGACCTGTCATTTTGGTGGGCTTTTAATCGTTGATAGGCGCAGGGCTCATCAAAACGTCCCCTCTGCTCTTCACGGGCACCGCCGATGTTATTTTAAATGGGAAAACAGACTTACGAGCAGACCTGTCATCTTGGCGGGCTTTTAATCGTTGTTAGCCTCAGGGCTCATAAAAACGTCCCCTCTGCTCTTCCTGGGCACCGCCAGTGTTATTTTAAATGGGGAAACAGACTTACGAGCAGACCTGTCATCTTGGTGGGCTTTTAATCGTTGATAGGCGCAGGGCTCATCAAAACGTCCCCTCTGCTCTTCCCGGGCACCGCCAGTGTTATTTTAAATGGGAAAACAGACTTACGAGCGGGCCTGTCATTTTGGTGGGCTTTTAATCGTTGATAGGCACAAGGCTCATCAAAACGTCCCCTCTGCTCTTCTCGGGCACCGCCAATATTATTTTAAATGGGAAAACAGACTTACGAGCAGACCTGTCATCTTGGTGGGCTTTTAATCGTTGTTACGCTCAGGGCTCATCAAAACGTCCCCTCTGCTCTTCCTGGGCACCGCCAGTGTTAATTTAAATGGGACAACAGACTTACGAGCGGGCCTGTCATTTTGGTGGGCTTTTAATCGTTGATAGGCGCAACCCTCATCAAAACGTCCCCTCTGCTCTTCACGGGCACCGCCAATGTTATTTTAAATGGGAAAACAGACTTACGAGCAGACCTGTCATCTTGGTGAACTTTTAATCGTTGTTAGGCTCAGGGCTCATCAAACGTCCCCTCTGCTCTTCCTGGGCACCGTCAATGTTATTTTAAATGGGAAAACAGACTTACGATCAGACCTGTCATTTTGGTGGGTATTTAATCGTTGATAGGCGCAGGGCTCATCAAAACGTCCCCTCTGCTCTTCCAGGGCACCACCAATGTTATTTTAAATGGGAAAACAGACTTACGAGCAGACCTGTCATTTTTGGAGGCTCTTACTCTTTGATAGGCGCAGGGCTCGTCAAAACGTCCCCTCTGCTCTTCCTGGGCACCGCCAATGTTATTTTAAATGGGAAAACAGACTTTCGAGCAGACCTGTCTCCTTGGTGGGCTTTTAATCTTTGATAGGCGCAGGGCTCATCAAAACGTCCCCTCTGCTCTTCCCGGGCCCCGCCAATGTTATTTCAAATGGGAAAACAGACTTACGAGCGGACCTGTCGTCTTGGTTGGCTTTTAATCGTTGATAGGCGCAGGGCTCATCAAAACTTCCCCTCTGCTCTTCAAGGGCACCGCCAATGTTATTTTAAATGGGAAGACAGACTTACGAGCAGACCTGTCATCTGGGTGGGCTTTTAATCGTTGTTAGGCTCAGGGCTCATCAAAACGTCCCCTCTGCTCTTCCTGGGCACCGCCAATGTTATTTTAAATGGGAGAACAGACTTACGAGCGGGCCTGTCATTTTGGTGGGCTCTTAATCGTTGATAGGCGCAGGTCTCATCAAAACGTCCCTCTGCTCTTCCAGGGCACCGCCAATGTTATTATAAATGGGAAAACAGACTTACGAGCAGACCTGTCATTTTGGTGGGCTTTTAATCGTTGATAGGCGCAGGGCTCATCAAAACGTCCCCTCTGCTCTTCCTGGGCACCGCCAATGTTATTTTAAATGGGGAAACAGACTTACGAGCAGACCTGTCATTTTGGTGGGCTTTTAATCGTTGATAGGCGCAAGGCTCATCAAAACGTCCCCTCTGCTCTTCCTGGGCACCGCCAGTGTTATTTTAAATGGGAAAACAGACTTACGAGCGGGCCTGTCATTTTGGTGGGCTTTTAATCGTTGATAGGCGCAAGGCTCAGCAAAACGTCCCCTCTGCTCTTCACGGGCACCGCCAATGTTATTTTAAATGGGAAAACAGACTTACGAGCAGACCTGTCATCTGGGTGGGCTTTTAATCGTTGCTAGGCTCAGGGGTCATCAAAACGTCCCCTCTGCTCTTCCTGGGCACCGCCAATGTTATTTTAAATGGGAGAACAGACTTACGAGCGGGCCTGTCATTTTGGTGGGCTTTTAATCGTTGATAGGCTCAGGTCTCATCAAAACGTCCCCTCTGCTCTTCCAGGGCAACGCCAATGTTATTATAAATGGGAAAACAGACTTACGAGCAGACCTGTCATTTTGGTGGGCTTTTAATCGTTGATAGGCGCAGGGCTCATCAAAACGTCCCCTCTGCTCTTCACGGGCACCGCCAATGTTATTTTAAATGGGAAAACAGACTTACGAGCAGATCTGTCATCTTGGTGGGCTTTTAATCGTTGTTAGGCTCAGGGCTCATCAAAACTGATGAAGCAGAAGTTAATTTTAATTTAAGTTTGCCTTTAAAAAAGCACAGTTTTATTTTATAAACAAATCACAGCCTTTAAAAGGCACAGTTTTATTTTATAAAAAAATCAAGTCATTTTACGTTAACCGTACATACACACGAGTGACCACTGACCTTGAGCTCGCCACTCAACATCTCGCGACGATGCTCTTAAAACTCAACACCCAGTGCTACACGCTGATTGGCGCATTTTTACGGCGGGATCTAGTACATAAACCAGCTCTCCGGACCGAAAATTATCATTCATTGATCGAACCTCACCGAGGAATCTCGAAGAACGAACCCGATGCTCAAGCGCTCCAGCTCCAGATCAAACAGCCAAGCAGCCAAGCAGCCAAGCAGCCAGCCTAAAGTCTCCAACGCGCATCACTAGTCGTAATCTAAGCCATTGAGCCGGCAATAGACTAGACAAGTGATCGCGGTGAGTGAACACCTTGCACGCCCCGACGCACAAGAGTCGAAGAGCCCGTGCGTACGCTGCGGACCCACCAAACCAAGGACACCAAGGTCATCAGTGATCGTCAACATCCACCGATTCCACCGCAGCGTTCACTCGTGTGAGTATAAATGGAGCTTCTCTCCTCCCCCACCCGCTGAATGGTCAGGCATTTAGCGGTTGGTCGCCGACTCATTGTGTGCTCGGATTTAATCTAGTCCCCTTTGCACCTGACAGTAAAAACATTCACATTAATTGGGAGCTCTCGCTAGGTCCCGACTCTTCAAGTCATCCCGCATGCGCGGAAGCCGACCCACTCTCGGGCTCGGATTATTAAAAGTCCAACTGAAAACAGATTGCCTGTTCCCCGCACAGCGCGGTCGCCGACCGTCGCACACGGGTCCACGGTCGTGGTAGAATTACTAAATTTCTAAGGTCCTCCGGTAGCTATTATTCATCAAAGCCCCTCCATTATTTGGTACTCGCGGGCCGGATGTATAACCAGTAAAAAACGTCTACTTTCGGTTCTCTTTTTTTAAAAAATCACTAGAGCAAGGAAACATAGTTTTTTTTAAAAAAAAAAAAAAAAAAAATTGCAGTTTTAACCGTAACTTATTAAAAAAAAAAAAAAAAATTAATAATAAGTTGCCGTTTTCACCGTAATTTATTCAACAATGACGGATCCACTAGCGCAAAGGCAAACTATGCCTCCGGCTCTAAGTGGTTCGTCCCTGACGCTAATCCAGAGACAACTAGCAAGTTTAAAAACGAGAAGAGAACAGCTTTATGAGCGAGTGTCACGTTGCAACGAATTATCAAATCGGATAAAAACAGAACCATCCGAGATCGAATCGTTTAAATCGCGTTGCTCACGGTTGAAAAATTCTCTTCAAGAATTTGAAATACTACTCCAAGAATGTCACGTCCTTGAACTAGAGATAAACCCGGATTTCAACGCAACTCTGAATAATGAGTTATTAGAGATGTTTGAAGACATGTACTATCATATGATGGAAGTCTATGATGACTTGTCTCCAAAAAATCCAGGGTCAACACCAACTTCAGTCATGATGCAAACCACGGCTCAACCAATGAGTGTCAAATTGCCTCAGATTGAATTGCGAACTTTTGGAGGCACTCTCAAAGATTGGCCAGAGTTCAAGGCTAACTTTGAATCGTTAATCCACAATAATGCATCTCTCTCGTCAACCGCGAAATATCACTATCTTCGTTCCTCGTTAACCGGGCCAGCTTTAGCCTTGGTTAAAGAGTTGCCTCTAACAGAGGATAACTATCCTATAGCTTATGAGACGCTTACAAAACGGTATGAAAATAACCGACTTCTCGGTGCTGAACTTCTAAATAGACTCACGCAATTCCCAGTAATTCGTAAGGAAAGCGAGATCGAGCTATCGAAGTTTGTCGCGACCTTCACCGAATGTGTTGCGTCACTTAACAGCTTACCGATCAAAGATCTATCAAATTTTATTACGTTGCATCTTGCATTGAAATGTCTGCCTATTGGCCTTCAAAAGGCATTTGAAAGAACCATTGAACCGAACAAAATTCCTCTACTCGCGGATCTGATCGATTTCGTTCAAAAACAGACTCAAATACTAGAGTTAGTTAGACCTGCGGAATCGACATTTATCAAACCGCCCGAGGTCATGAAAGATCAGAAACGTCACAACTTTACAAGGCAAGCATTTGTTTCGTCAAATTCAGCAGCATCAGGCTCATCACAAGCAAATTGGCGAGCCAAGAAATACTCAGCCAAAAGCAATAGATGCATTGCGTGCAAGGACCACCATTTCTTGCATCGATGTGCTGAATTTCAGAAAATGAATGTCACCAATCGAAGGTCGTTAGTTTTTGATAAAAAATTATGCTTCAATTGCCTTAGCGACGAGCATAGAGTCCAAGAATGCTCATCCCCATTTTCGTGCAAAACATGCAACAAAAGACACCACAGTCTACTACATGACGCTGCACTTCCTGATCAGAACTCCAAACCAGCTCCTCCGATGAGCATTAACGTGGCAAAATGTCAAAATGATTCGCTCACAAGTGATGCTGCGGAAAGCAACATTCCAATTCACGCCTTTCACACGCACGACGCTCCTGAGACTCACACAAACACGTGCGTCCTAGGGACAGCGGTCGTGTTAGTCAAGGACGGCCGCGGGAAGTTTCAGCATGCGCGCGCGCTCATCGACTCAGCGTCCATGACATCATTCATGACCAGTGAGTGCGCAGCGCGGCTCAACTTATCGCTAACTGATAATGCGCCTTCCATCTCCGGGCTAGGCAACTCGTGTGTCGCCGATGTCAAAGGCACAGTATCGTGCGAAATTAAATCACGTTTTGATTCAGGGCCATTGTTAACCACTGTTGCTACCGTTTTAGATCGCATCACCACGAATCTACCTAGCATGAATTTGCCTGATTCAATGCGACGTCCGATGAAGGGCTTAAAATTAGCGGATCCAAAGTGGAATCAGTCAGCTCCAATTGACATCCTAGTGGGAGGAGACTTGTATCATCACATCTATGACGGTCGCAAATTTATTTTGCACGCCAATTGGCCTGTTGCTTTGAGCAGCATATTTGGCTGGGTTCTCACGGGAAAATACGAACCATCAGCAGCTCAAAATCAACGAACTGTCACCACACTTCTCTCAATAAATGCAGCGCCCATCGAACAGACATTAAAAAAATTCTGGGAAATCGAGGAGCCGCCGCATAAATCGATTAAAAATCCTGAGGATATTCGCGCAGAAGAAATCTTCAAGCGAGAGCATACTCGTGATGACACTGGACGGTACTTAGTTCCATTGCCCTTAAAAGATAATCCCGAGACCCTTGGTCATTCCTATGAAATAGCACGCAACAGACTCCTCGGACTCGAAAAACGCTTTAAAAACGACCCTACACTGAAAACTGAATACCAAAAATTCATGAAAGAGTACCAGGATTTAGGTCATATGACCCTCGTTGCACCAGATGCTGCAAGAAAAGGCCGATATTACATCCCTCATTTTGGAATCTGGCGACTTGCAAGCAAATCTACTAAAATGCGCACAGTTTTCGACGCGTCAGTAAAAAGTTCGACAGGTGTGTCATTAAATGATCTCCTGTTATCAGGCCCAAAACTTCAATCAAACATTTGCGAAATTCTCACAAATTTTCGCATTCCACAAATAGTTTTCACCGCGGACATTTGTAAAATGTTCCGCCAAATCCTCGTTCTCCCGGAATATCGCTCATTTCAACATATTCTATGGAGAGACGACTCATCTAGTGAAATTCTAGAATTCCAGCTAAATACAGTCACTTATGGGGAAACTCCCTCCCCGTTCCTAGCTCTGCGCACTCTCCATCAGCTAATCATTGATGAAGGAGCTAACTTTCCGCTCGCTGCAAACATTTTGAAGTCAAAGTTTTATGTCGACGATTGCCTTGCGGGTGCTAACACGGTCACCGAGGCGCGTGAGAGCAGAAATCAATTGATCGCCATGCTAAAAAAAGGCAACTTTGAATTGAGAAAATGGAGTAGCAATCGCCCAGAACTACTAGTTGACATGCCACCCCAGGATTTAGAAAGTCCAATCGATTTTACTGACTCTGATAAATCAGTGTCATTGCTCGGAATTCAATGGAACCCAAAATTGGACATCTTTTCATACAAACTGGCCGAGATTAACCCGGCTTCAACTAAGAGATCGATTCTATCGATTATTGCTCGGACTTTCGATCCACTCGGCTGGATTTCTCCCGTTATATTTTGGATGAAACAATTCATTCAAAAATTGTGGTTATTAGGTATCGGTTGGGATGACAACATTCCACTCGAAGTTAAAAACGAGTGGGACAGTTTTACTGATGAACTAGTAGCCATCACAAGAATATCGTTACCTCGATATGTGTCATTCAGCGATTCTAAATCTACGTTTAACCTGATAGGATTCAGCGACGCCAGTGAGCGCGGGTATGCCGCGGTCGTCTACCTTCGAAGTCAGAGCTCTGAAAACGAAGTTAAGGTCAATCTAATTCTTGGAAAATCAAAGGTAGCCCCTTTGAAACCCCTCAGCATCCCGCGCCTCGAGCTCTGTGGCGCAGTACTTTTAGCCAATCTGTTACAGTCAGCGCACGAATTTTGTTCCCAATCAATAAACCTCGAACAAATTCACGCATTTACTGACTCAACAATCGTTTTGTCATGGCTGCGCACGCCGCCCCACCAACTGAAAACATTTGTCGCAAATCGAATCACGCTAATCTTAGATTCATTACCTCCTCATCACTGGTGTCACGTGATCTCCGAGGAAAATCCTGCGGATCTTGCATCACGAGGATGCAACCCAGACAAGCTGATCGATAACTCATTATGGTGGCACGGTCCTGATTGGCTACGCGAACCAATCAACTCCTGGCCAAAATCCGGACCTTCAAATTTCTGGCATCCTCTTGAACTCAAAGAAAAGTCATCAGATGTAGTTACGCTTGTTCAGACCTTCCAGGATGAATGGGCTCATCAGTTTTTAAACTCTAAATCAAAATTGTTATCTCTATTAAGAGTCACCGCTTGGGTTAAGCGTTTCACGCACAATTCTAAACATCCAAATGATCGTTTAAAAGGAGCTCTCAATCCACTTGAAATCAAGGAAGCTCGCATTTTCTGGATCAGAAAGATTCAGAATAACTATTTTTCATCTAATATTTCAGCACTCTCACACGCAAACGACGTCTCTCAACAGTTGCGTCCGTTGACTCCTTTCTTGGATGCGGATGGTCTGCTCCGCGTCGGTGGGAGATTAAAAAATACTAACATCGGACTGGACGCCAAATTTCCTATTTTGCTACCAAAAAAGGACCACTTTACCAACTTAGTAATAGACTTTTATCACCTTGAAGCGCTGCACAGTGGTCCTCGCACAACACTTTCTCGAATCAACTCAAAATTTTGGATTTTAGGTGGACGAGAAATAGTTCGTTCACGCTTGCATAAATGTATTAAATGTTTCAGAGTTCATCCAAAACCATTACAGCCACCTATGATGGGTGATTTACCCAGCTGTCGAGTCCAACAAGCTCGACCTTTCATCAATGTGGGCATTGATTTTGGAGGCCCTTTCTTGGTGAAAGAAAACAAACTCCGTAACGCAAGGCTAACGAAAGCCTACTTATCACTATTTGTGTGCATGGCCACAAAGGCGGTCCATTTAGAGTTAGTAAGCAACTTAACTACGGAAGCATTCTTAGCAACTCTAACTAGATTCGTGGCCCGGCGCGGCTTGTGCGCACATATTTTCTCAGACAATGGCGCAAACTTTGTAGGTGCAAATAACCATCTGAGAGAAATTCACGCACTATTACACAAAAGTAAAAATGCCATATCCGATTTCTGCACTTCCAAGGAAATCACATGGCATTTCATTCCGCCATCTTCTCCCCACTTCGGGGGACTATGGGAATCTGGCATAAAGTCAGCAAAACACCATCTCCGACGAGTCATCGGCAACCAAACTCTCACGTTTGAAGAAATGAGCACACTTTTATGCCGAATCGAAGCGACATTAAACTCAAGACCGCTTTGCCCCCTCTCGTCAGACCCTGCAGATATCAACGCGCTGACCCCCGGCCATTTCCTAATTGGGAACGCGCTGATGTCAGTTCCAGAGTACAACTGGGAGACCACAGCTCTAAATCGGCTTTCTCGTTGGCAACTAATACAACAAGCCAGCCAAAGTTTTTGGAGAACATGGCACAAGGACTACATCAATAGCCTACGCCAACGCTCAAAATGGACTGAATCCACTCCCTCCGTGCTCCCTGGCCAGTTAGTGCTAATCCGAGACGATAACTTGCCACCCCTGAAATGGTGCCTAGGTAGAATCGAGCATTGCATCGCAGGACCAGACGGCATAGTTCGAGTTTTCGATATTACCACGACCCAGGGCACCTTACGACGATCGGCTACCAAACTGTGTCCTTTGCCCGTTGAATAAAAACAATCTATTCATTATTTTTCTAACATTTTTGTTGCAGTTTGGAAATCATGGACATACTACCTCAGCTCCTCAACTTTGATGCAGAAAAAGAGCTACCGTCTCAACCTTCCGACCCCACAGTCAGGCAAAAGACGCGCCCTCAAAAATTGGCGAAATTAATAGCACCCTTGCCATTGACAGCAAGACAATCAAGAACCTTGTTGCCCTCGACACAAAGGGCTGAAAGTTCTGTCTCTGACGACTCCTTGTCAAATACAGTAAAACACAAAACATGGAATCCGTCAAAGGCAAAAAGGCCAGTTAATAACCGAGTGGTATCAACCTCACAACGTACAAGGTCTAGAACTCCAGAAAATTTAAAACACAAATCTCCATTGGAGTTCACCCTGCCGCTAATGGCAACTCCACCGCGGAGTTCCAACCCACTAAACTTAGAGCCAGTAACTCCGCCTCAGCCACAAACACCTCCCATGCATGGAATATGCACACCCCCGCACGAGGTCAACATCGCAACTCCTCCTGCATCACCGAGTCATCATCAAGTGTCGAGGGATTTCCTCCCGTTTGTACCCAATCCACCTCTACCATATTGGGTCATTGCAGCTCAAAGGCAGGAAAATGAAGTCAGGCGAAAACAACGCTATCAAAACTTCAAAGAGCAAGCGGCTAGTGCTGGCCATAAACTTCACCGTGGCAAGCTCTTAGGATACAAAAAGCTGCGTAACCGACGACGAGCTAACGCCAGACGCCTTCAAAGGCAATAAACGCAGCCCCTACACTTCCGACTGACGGAATTCAAGAAGTTCTTTTATTTATTTTTCAAACAGCTCTTATGTCAAAGTATATTTCTTTCGTTCATTACAGATAATTATTTTGAACCGACCTGGTCGTTTCAAGGCGGGCGGTATGATGAAGCAGAAGTTAATGTTAATTTAAGTTTGCCTTTAAAAAAGCACAGTTTTATTTTATAAACAAATCACAGCCTTTAAAAAAAGCACAGTTTATTTTATAAATCAAGTCATTTTACGTTAACCGTACATACACACGAGTGACCACTGACCTTGAGCTCGCCACTCAACATCTCGCGACGATGCTCTTAAAACTCAACACCCAGTGCTACACGCTGATTGGCGCATTTTTACGGCGGGATCTAGTACATAAACCAGCTCTCCGGACCGAAAATTATCATTCATTGATCGAACCTCACCGAGGAATCTCGAAGAACGAACCCGATGCTCAAGCGCTCCAGCTCCAGATCAAACAGCCAAGCAGCCAAGCAGCCAAGCAGCCAGCCTAAAGTCTCCAACGCGCATCACTAGTCGTAATCTAAGCCATTGAGCCGGCAATAGACTAGACAAGTGATCGCGGTGAGTGAACACCTTGCACGCCCCGACGCACAAGAGTCGAAGAGCCCGTGCGTACGCTGCGGACCCACCAAACCAAGGACACCAAGGTCATCAGTGATCGTCAACATCCACCGATTCCACCGCAGCGTTCACTCGTGTGAGTATAAATGGAGCTTCTCTCCTCCCCACCCGCTGAATGGTCAGGCATTTAGCGGTTGGTCGCCGACTCATTGTGTGCTCGGATTTAATCTAGTCCCCTTTGCACCTGACAGTAAAAACATTCACATTAATTGGGAGCTCTCGCTAGGTCCCGACTCTTCAAGTCATCCCGCATGCGCGGAAGCCGACCCACTCTCGGGCTCGGATTATTAAAAGTCCAACTGAAAACAGATTGCCTGTTCCCCGCACAGCGCGGTCGCCGACCGTCGCACACGGGTCCACGGTCGTGGTAGAATTACTAAATTTCTAAGGTCCTCCGGTAGCTATTATTCATCAAAGCCCCTCCAAAAACGTCCCCTCTGCTCTTCCTGGGCACCGCCAATGTTATTATAAATGGGAAAACAGACTTACGAGCAGACCTGTCATTTTTGTGGGCTCTTACTCTTTTTTAGGCGCAAGGCTCATCAAAACGTCCCCTCTGCTCTTCCTGGGCACCGCCGATGTTATTTTAAATGGGAAAACAGACTTACGAGCAGACCTGTCATATTGATGGGATTTTAATCGTTGATAGGCGCAGGGCTCATCAAAACGTCCCCTCTGCTTTTCCCCGGGCACCGCCGATGTTATTTTAAATGGGAAAACAGACTTACGAGCAGACCTGTCATCTTGGCGGGCTTTTAATCGTTGTTAGCCTCAAGGCTCATCAAAACGTCCCCTCTGCTCTTCCTGGGCACCGCCAGTGTTATTTTAAATGGGGAAGCAGACTTACGAGCAGACCTGTCATCTTGGTGGGCTTTTATTCGTTGATAGGCGCAGGGCTCATCAAAACGTCCCCTCTGCTCTTCCGGGCACCGCCAGTGTTTTTAAATGGGAAAACAGACTTACGAGCGGGCCTGTCATTTTGGTGGGCTTTTAATCGTTGATAGGCACAAGGCTCATCAAAACGTCCCCTCTGCTCTTCCTGGGCACCGCCAGTTTATTTTAAATGGGGAAGCAGACTTACGAGCAGACCTGTCATTTTGGTGGGCTTTTAATCGTTGTTACGCTCAGGGCTCATCAAAACGTCCCCCTGCTCTTCCTGGGCACCGCCAGTGTTAATTTAAATGGGACAACAGACTTACGAGCGGGCCTGTCATTTTGGTGGGCTTTTAATCGTTGATAGGCTCAGGTCTCATCAAAACGTCCCCTCTGCTCTTCCCGGGCACCGCCAGTGTTATTTTAAATGGGAAAACAGACTTACGAGCGGGCCTGTCATTTTGGTGGGCTTTTAATCGTTGATAGGCACAAGGCTCATCAAAACGTCCCCTCTGCTTTTCCCTGGGCACCGCCAGTGTTTTTTAAATGGGGAAGCAGACTTACGAGCAGACCTGTCATCTTGGTGGGCTTTTAATCGTTGTTACGCTCAGGGCTCATCAAAACGTCCCCTCTGCTCTTCCTGGGCACCGCCAGTGTTAATTTAAATGGGACAACAGACTTACGAGCAGACCTGTCATTTTGGTGGGCTTTTAATCGTTGATAGGCGCAGGGCTCATCAAAACGTCCCCTCTGCTCTTCCTGGGCACCGCCAATGTTATTTTAAATGGGGAAACAGACTTACGAGCAGACCTGTCATTTTGGTGGGCTTTTAATCGTTGATAGGCGCAGGGCTCATCAAAACGTCCCCTCTGCTCTTCACGGGCACCGCCGATGTTATTTTAAATGGGAAAACAGACTTACGAGCAGACCTGTCATCTTGGCGGGCTTTTAATCGTTGTTAGCCTCAGGGCTCATAAAAACGTCCCCTCTGCTCTTCCTGGGCACCGCCAGTGTTATTTTAAATGGGGAAACAGACTTACGAGCAGACCTGTCATCTTGGTGGGCTTTTAATCGTTGATAGGCGCAGGGCTCATCAAAACGTCCCCTCTGCTCTTCCCGGGCACCGCCAGTGTTATTTTAAATGGGAAAACAGACTTACGAGCGGGCCTGTCATTTTGGTGGGCTTTTAATCGTTGATAGGCACAAGGCTCATCAAAACGTCCCCTCTGCTCTTCACGGGCACCGCCAATATTATTTTAAATGGGAAAACAGACTTACGAGCAGACCTGTCATCTTGGCGGGCTTTTAATCGTTGTTACGCTCAGGGCTCATCAAAACGCCCCTCTGCTCTTCCTGGGCACCGCCAGTGTTAATTTAAATGGGACAACAGACTTACGAGCGGGCCTGTCATTTTGGTGGGCTTTTAATCGTTGATAGGCGCAACCCTCATCAAAACGTCCCCTCTGCTCTTCACGGGCACCGCCAATGTTATTTTAAATGGGAAAACAGACTTACGAGCAGACCTGTCATCTTGGTGAACTTTTAATCGTTGTTAGGCTCAGGGCTCATCAAACGTCCCCTCTGCTCTTCCTGGGCACCGTCAATGTTATTTTAAATGGGAAAACAGACTTACGATCAGACCTGTCATTTTGGTGGGTATTTAATCGTTGATAGGCGCAGGGCTCATCAAAACGTCCCCTCTCTCTTGGGCACCACCAATGTTATTTTAAATGGGAAAACAGACTTACGAGCAGACCTGTCATTTTTGGAGGCTCTTACTCTTTGATAGGCGCAGGGCTCGTCAAAACGTCCCCTCTGCTCTTCCTGGGCACCGCCAATGTTATTTTAAATGGGAAAACAGACTTTCGAGCAGACCTGTCTCCTTGGTGGGCTTTTAATCTTTGATAGGCGCAGGGCTCATCAAAACGTCCCCTCTGCTCTTCCCGGGCCCCGCCAATGTTATTTCAAATGGGAAAACAGACTTACGAGCGGACCTGTCGTCTTGGTTGGCTTTTAATCGTTGATAGGCGCAGGGCTCATCAAAACTTCCCCTCTGCTCTTCAAGGGCACCGCCAATGTTATTTTAAATGGGAAGACAGACTTACGAGCAGACCTGTCATCTGGGTGGGCTTTTAATCGTTGTTAGGCTCAGGGCTCATCAAAACGTCCCCTCTGCTCTTCCTGGGCACCGCCAATGTTATTTTAAATGGGAGAACAGACTTACGAGCGGGCCTGTCATTTTGGTGGGCTCTTAATCGTTGATAGGCGCAGGTCTCATAAAAACGTCCCCTCTGCTCTTCCAGGGCACCGCCAATGTTATTATAAATGGGAAAACAGACTTACGAGCAGACCTGTCATTTTGGTGGGCTTTTAATCGTTGATAGGCGCAGGGCTCATCAAAACGTCCCTCTGCTCTTCCTGGGCACCGCCAATGTTATTTTAAATGGGGAAACAGACTTACGAGCAGACCTGTCTTTTTGGTGGGCTTTTAATCGTTGATAGGCGCAAGGCTCATCAAAAGCCCCCTCTGCTCTTCCTGGGCACCGCCAGTGTTATTTTAAATGGGAAAACAGACTTACGAGCGGGCCTGTCATTTTGGTGGGCTTTTAATCGTTGATAGGCGCAAGGCTCATCAAAACGTCCCCTCTGCTCTTCACGGGCACCGCCAATGTTATTTTAAATGGGAAAACAGACTTACGAGCAGACCTGTCATCTGGTGGGCTTTTAATCGTTGCTAGGCTCAGGGGTCATCAAAACGTCCCCTCTGCTTTTCCCTGGGCACCGCCAATGTTTTTTTAAAATGGGAGAACAGACTTACGAGCGGGCCTGTCTTTTTGGTGGGCTTTTAATCGTTGATAGGCTCAGGTCTCATCAAAACGTCCCCTCTGCTCTTCCAGGGCAACGCCAATGTTATTATAAATGGGAAAACAGACTTACGAGCAGACCTGTCATTTTGGTGGGCTTTTAATCGTTGATAGGCGCAGGGCTCATCAAAACGTCCCCTCTGCTCTTCACGGGCACCGCCAATGTTATTTTAAATGGGAAAACAGACTTACGAGCAGATCTGTCATCTTGGTGGGCTTTTAATCGTTGTTAGGCTCAGGGCTCATCAAAACTGATGAAGCAGAATTTAAATTTTTAATTTAAGTTTCCCTTTTAAAAAAAGCACAGTTTTATTTTATAAACAAATCACAGCCTTTAAAAGGCACAGTTTTTTTTTTAAAAAAAAATCAAGTCATTTTACGTTAACCGTACATACACACGAGTGACCACTGACCTTGAGCTCGCCACTCAACATCTCGCGACGATGCTCTTAAAACTCAACACCCAGTGCTACACGCTGATTGGCGCATTTTTACGGCGGGATCTAGTACATAAACCAGCTCTCCGGACCGAAAATTATCATTCATTGATCGAACCTCACCGAGGAATCTCGAAGAACGAACCCGATGCTCAAGCGCTCCAGCTCCAGATCAAACAGCCAAGCAGCCAAGCAGCCAAGCAGCCAGCCTAAAGTCTCCAACGCGCATCACTAGTCGTAATCTAAGCCATTGAGCCGGCAATAGACTAGACAAGTGATCGCGGTGAGTGAACACCTTGCACGCCCCGACGCACAAGAGTCGAAGAGCCCGTGCGTACGCTGCGGACCCACCAAACCAAGGACACCAAGGTCATCAGTGATCGTCAACATCCACCGATTCCACCGCAGCGTTCACTCGTGTGAGTATAAATGGAGCTTCTCTCCTCCCCCACCCGCTGAATGGTCAGGCATTTAGCGGTTGGTCGCCGACTCATTGTGTGCTCGGATTTAATCTAGTCCCCTTTGCACCTGACAGTAAAAACATTCACATTAATTGGGAGCTCTCGCTAGGTCCCGACTCTTCAAGTCATCCCGCATGCGCGGAAGCCGACCCACTCTCGGGCTCGGATTATTAAAAGTCCAACTGAAAACAGATTGCCTGTTCCCCGCACAGCGCGGTCGCCGACCGTCGCACACGGGTCCACGGTCGTGGTAGAATTACTAAATTTCTAAGGTCCTCCGGTAGCTATTATTCATCAAAGCCCCTCCAAAAACGTCCCCTCTGCTCTTCCTGGGCACCGCCAATGTTATTATAAATGGGAAAACAGACTTACGAGCAGACCTGTCATTTTTGTGGGCTCTTACTCTTTTTTAGGCGCAAGGCTCATCAAAACGTCCCCTCTGCTCTTCCTGGGCACCGCCGATGTTATTTTAAATGGGAAAACAGACTTACGAGCAGACCTGTCATATTGATGGGATTTTAATCGTTGATAGGCGCAGGGCTCATCAAAACGTCCCCTCTGCTCTTCCCGGGCACCGCCGATGTTATTTTAAATGGGAAAACAGACTTACGAGCAGACCTGTCATCTTGGCGGGCTTTTAATCGTTGTTAGCCTCAAGGCTCATCAAAACGTCCCCTCTGCTCTTCCTGGGCACCGCCAGTGTTATTTTAAATGGGGAAGCAGACTTACGAGCAGACCTGTCATCTTGGTGGGCTTTTATTCGTTGATAGGCGCAGGGCTCATCAAAACGTCCCCTCTGCTCTTCCCGGGCACCGCCAGTGTTATTTTAAATGGGAAAACAGACTTACGAGCGGGCCTGTCATTTTGGTGGGCTTTTAATCGTTGATAGGCACAAGGCTCATCAAAACGTCCCCTCTGCTCTTCCTGGGCACCGCCAGTGTTATTTTAAATGGGGAAGCAGACTTACGAGCAGACCTGTCATCTTGGTGGGCTTTTAATCGTTGTTACGCTCAGGGCTCATCAAAACGTCCCCTCTGCTCTTCCTGGGCACCGCCAGTGTTAATTTAAATGGGACAACAGACTTACGAGCGGGCCTGTCATTTTGGTGGGCTTTTAATCGTTGATAGGCTCAGGTCTCATCAAAACGTCCCCTCTGCTCTTCCTGGGCACCGCCAATGTTATTTTAAATGGGAAAACAGACTTTCGAGCAGACCTGTCTCCTTGGTGGGCTTTTAATCTTTGATAGGCGCAGGGCTCATCAAAACGTCCCCTCTGCTCTTCCCGGGTCCCGCCAATGTTATTTTAAATGGGAAAACAGACTTACGAGCGGACCTGTCGTCTTGGTTGGCTTTTAATCGTTGATAGGCGCAGGGCTCATCAAAACTTCCCCTCTGCTCTTCAAGGGCACCGCCAATATTATTTTAAATGGGAAGACAGACTTACGAGCAGACCTGTCATCTGGGTGGGCTTTTAATCGTTGTTAGGCTCAGGGCTCATCAAAACGTCCCCTCTGCTCTTCCTGGGCACCGCCAATGTTATTTTAAATGGGAGAACAGACTTACGAGCGGGCCTGTCATTTTGGTGGGCTCTTAATCGTTGATAGGCGCAGGTCTCATCAAAACGTCCCCTCTGCTCTTCCAGGGCACCGCCAATGTTATTATAAATGGGAAAACAGACTTACGAGCAGACCTGTCATTTTGGTGGGCTTTTAATCGTTGATAGGCGCAGGGCTCATCAAAACGTCCCCTCTGCTCTTCCTGGGCACCGCCAATGTTATTTTAAATGGGGAAACAGACTTACGAGCAGACCTGTCATTTTGGTGGGCTTTTAATCGTTGATAGGCGCAAGGCTCATCAAAACGTCCCCTCTGCTCTTCCTGGGCACCGCCAGTGTTATTTTAAATGGGAAAACAGACTTACGAGCGGGCCTGTCATTTTGGTGGGCTTTTAATCGTTGATAGGCGCAAGGCTCAGCAAAACGTCCCCTCTGCTCTTCACGGGCACCGCCAATGTTATTTTAAATGGGAAAACAGACTTACGAGCAGACCTGTCATCTGGGTGGGCTTTTAATCGTTGTTAGGCTCAGGGGTCATCAAAACGTCCCCTCTGCTCTTCCTGGGCACCGCCAATGTTATTTTAAATGGGAGAACAGACTTACGAGCGGGCCTGTCATTTTGGTGGGCTTTTAATCGTTGATAGGCTCAGGTCTCATCAAAACGTCCCCTCTGCTCTTCCAGGGCACCGCCAATGTTATTATAAATGGGAAAACAGACTTACGAGCAGACCTGTCATTTTGGTGGGCTTTTAATCGTTGATAGGCGCAGGGCTCATCAAAACGTCCCCTCTGCTCTTCACGGGCACCGCCAATGTTATTTTAAATGGGAAAACAGACTTACGAGCAGACCTGTCATCTTGGTGGGCTTTTAATCGTTGTTAGGCTCAGGGCTCATCAAAACGTCCCCTCTGCTCTTCCTGGGCACCGCCAATGTTAGTATAAATGGGAAAACAGACTTACGAGCAGACCTGTCATTTTTGTGGGCTCTTACTCTTTTTTAGGCGCAAGGCTCATCAAAACGTCCCCTCTGCTCTTCCTGGGCACCGCCAATGTTATTTTAAATGGGAAAACAGACTTACGAGCAGACCTGTCATTTTTGTGGGCTCTTATTCTTTGATAGGCGCAAGGCTCATCAAAACGTCCCCTCTGCTCTTCACGGGCACCGCCAATGTTATTTTAAATGGCAAAACAGACTTACGAGGAGACCTGTCATGTTGGTGGCTTTTTAATCGTTGATAGGCGCGGGGCTCATCAAAACGTCCCCTCTGCTCTTTCCGGGCACCGTTAATGTTACTTTAAATGGGAAAACAGACTTACGAGCAGACCTGTCATATTGATGGGATTTTAATCGTTGATAGGCGCAGGGCTCATCAAAACGTCCCCTCTGCTCTTCCCGGGCACCGCCGATGTTATTTTAAATGGGAAAACAGACTTACGAGCAGACCTGTCATCTTGGCGGGCTTTTAATCGTTGTTAGCCTCAAGGCTCATCAAAACGTCCCCTCTGCTCTTCCTGGGCACCGCCAGTGATATTTTAAATGGGGAAGCAGACTTACGAGCAGACCTGTCATCTTGGTGGGCTTTTAATCGTTGATAGGCGCAGGGCTCATCAAAACGTCCCCTCTGCTCTTCCCGGGCACCGCCAGTGTTATTTTAAATGGGAAAACAGACTTACGAGCAGACCTGTCATCTTGGTGGGCTTTTAATCGTTGTTACGCTCAGGGCTCATCAAAACGTCCCCTCTGCTCTTCCTGGGCACCGCCAGTGTTAATTTAAATGGGACAACAGACTTACGAGCGGGCCTGTCATTTTGGTGGGCTTTTAATCGTTGACAGGCGCAAGCCTCATCAAAACGTCCCCTCTGCTCTTCACGGGCACCGCCAATGTTATTTTAAATGGGAAAACAGACTTACGAGCAGACCTGTCATCTTGGTGAACTTTTAATCGTTGTTAGGCTCAGGGCTCATCAAAACGTCCCCTCTGCTCTTCCTGGGCACCGTCAATGTTATTTTAAATGGGAAAACAGACTTACGAGCAGATCTGTCATCTTGGTGGGCTTTTAATCGTTGTTAGGCTCAGGGCTCATCAAAACGTCCCCTCTGCTCTTCCTGGGCACCGCCAATGTTATTATAAATGGGAAAACAGACTTACGAGCAGACCTGTCATTTTTGTGGGCTCTTACTCTTTTTTAGGCGCAAGGCTCATCAAAACGTCCCCTCTGCTCTTCCTGGGCACCGCCAATGTTATTTTAAATGGGAAAACAGACTTACGAGCAGACCTGTCATATTGATGGGATTTTAATCGTTGATAGGCGCAGGGCTCATCAAAACGTCCCCTCTGCTCTTCCCGGGCACCGCCGATGTTATTTTAAATGGGAAAACAGACTTACGAGCAGACCTGTCATCTTGGCGGGCTTTTAATCGTTGTTAGCCTCAAGGCTCATCAAAACGTCCCCTCTGCTCTTCCTGGGCACCGCCAGTGTTATTTTAAATGGGGAAGCAGACTTACGAGCAGACCTGTCATCTTGGTGGGCTTTTATTCGTTGATAGGCGCAGGGCTCATCAAAACGTCCCCTCTGCTCTTCCCGGGCACCGCCAGTGTTATTTTAAATGGGAAAACAGACTTACGAGCGGGCCTGTCATTTTGGTGGGCTTTTAATCGTTGATAGGCACAAGGCTCATCAAAACGTCCCCTCTGCTCTTCCTGGGCACCGCCAGTGTTATTTTAAATGGGGAAGCAGACTTACGAGCAGACCTGTCATCTTGGTGGGCTTTTAATCGTTGTTACACTCAGGGCTCATCAAAACGTCCCCTCTGCTCTTCCTGGGCACCGCCAGTGTTAATTTAAATGGGACAACAGACTTACGAGCGGGCCTGTCATTTTGGTGGGCTTTTAATCGTTGATAGGCTCAGGTCTCATCAAAACGTCCCCTCTGCTCTTCCTGGGCACCGCCAATGTTATTTTAAATGGGAAAACAGACTTTCGAGCAGACCTGTCTCCTTGGTGGGCTTTTAATCTTTGATAGGCGCAGGGCTCATCAAAACGTCCCCTCTGCTCTTCCCGGGCCCCGCCAATGTTATTTTAAATGGGAAAACAGACTTACGAGCGGACCTGTCGTCTTGGTTGGCTTTTAATCGTTGATAGGCGCAGGGCTCATCAAAACTTCCCCTCTGCTCTTCAAGGGCACCGCCAATATTATTTTAAATGGGAAGACAGACTTACGAGCAGACCTGTCATCTGGGTGGGCTTTTAATCGTTGTTAGGCTCAGGGCTCATCAAAACGTCCCCTCTGCTCTTCCTGGGCACCGCCAATGTTATTTTAAATGGGAGAACAGACTTACGAGCGGGCCTGTCATTTTGGTGGGCTCTTAATCGTTGATAGGCGCAGGTCTCATCAAAACGTCCCCTCTGCTCTTCCAGGGCACCGCCAATGTTATTATAAATGGGAAAACAGACTTACGAGCAGACCTGTCATTTTGGTGGGCTTTTAATCGTTGATAGGCGCAGGGCTCATCAAAACGTCCCCTCTGCTCTTCCTGGGCACCGCCAATGTTATTTTAAATGGGGAAACAGACTTACGAGCAGACCTGTCATTTTGGTGGGCTTTTAATCGTTGATAGGCGCAAGGCTCATCAAAACGTCCCCTCTGCTCTTCCTGGGCACCGCCAGTGTTATTTTAAATGGGAAAACAGACTTACGAGCGGGCCTGTCATTTTGGTGGGCTTTTAATCGTTGATAGGCGCAAGGCTCAGCAAAACGTCCCCTCTGCTCTTCACGGGCACCGCCAATGTTATTTTAAATGGGAAAACAGACTTACGAGCAGACCTGTCATCTGGGTGGGCTTTTAATCGTTGTTAGGCTCAGGGGTCATCAAAACGTCCCCTCTGCTCTTCCTGGGCACCGCCAATGTTATATTAAATGGGAGAACAGACTTACGAGCGGGCCTGTCATTTTGGTGGGCTTTTAATCGTTGATAGGCTCAGGTCTCATCAAAACGTCCCCTCTGCTCTTCCAGGGCACCGCCAATGTTATTATAAATGGGAAAACAGACTTACGAGCAGACCTGTCATTTTGGTGGGCTTTTAATCGTTGATAGGCGCAGGGCTCATCAAAACGTCCCCTCTGCTCTTCACGGGCACCGCCAATGTTATTTTAAATGGGAAAACAGACTTACGAGCAGACCTGTCATCTTGGTGGGCTTTTAATCGTTGTTAGGCTCAGGGCTCATCAAAACGTCCCCTCTGCTCTTCCTGGGCACCGCCAATGTTAGTATAAATGGGAAAACAGACTTACGAGCAGACCTGTCATTTTTGTGGGCTCTTACTCTTTTTTAGGCGCAAGGCTCATCAAAACGTCCCCTCTGCTCTTCCTGGGCACCGCCAATGTTATTTTAAATGGGAAAACAGACTTACGAGCAGACCTGTCATTTTTGTGGGCTCTTATTCTTTGATAGGCGCAAGGCTCATCAAAACGTCCCCTCTGCTCTTCACGGGCACCGCCAATGTTATTTTAAATGGCAAAACAGACTTACGAGGAGACCTGTCATGTTGGTGGCTTTTTAATCGTTGATAGGCGCGGGGCTCATCAAAACGTCCCCTCTGCTCTTTCCGGGCACCGTTAATGTTACTTTAAATGGGAAAACAGACTTACGAGCAGACCTGTCATATTCATGGGATTTTAATCGTTGTTAGCCTCAAGGCTCATCAAAACGTCCCCTCTGCTCTTCCCGGGCACCGCCGATGTTATTTTAAATGGGAAAACAGACTTACGAGCAGACCTGTCATCTTGGCGGGCTTTTAATCGTTGTTAGCCTCAAGGCTCATCAAAACGTCCCCTCTGCTCTTCCTGGGCACCGCCAGTGATATTTTAAATGGGGAAGCAGACTTACGAGCAGACCTGTCATCTTGGTGGGCTTTTAATCGTTGATAGGCGCAGGGCTCATCAAAACGTCCCCTCTGCTCTTCCCGGGCACCGCCAGTGTTATTTTAAATGGGAAAACAGACTTACGAGCAGACCTGTCATCTTGGTGGGCTTTTAATCGTTGTTACGCTCAGGGCTCATCAAAACGTCCCCTCTGCTCTTCCTGGGCACCGCCAGTGTTAATTTAAATGGGACAACAGACTTACGAGCGGGCCTGTCATTTTGGTGGGCTTTTAATCGTTGATAGGCGCAAGCCTCATCAAAACGTCCCCTCTGCTCTTCACGGGCACCGCCAATGTTATTTTAAATGGGAAAACAGACTTTCGAGCAGACCTGTCATCTTGGTGAACTTTTAATCGTTGTTAGGCTCAGGGCTCATCAAAACGTCCCCTCTGCTCTTCCTGGGCACCGTCAATGTTATTTTAAATGGGAAAACAGACTTACGAGCAGACCTGTCATTTTGGTGGGCATTTAATCGTTGATAGGCGCAGGGCTCATCAAAACGTCCCCTCTGCTCTTCCAGGGCACCACCAATGTTATTTTAAATGGGAAAACAGACTTACGAGCAGACCTGTCATTTTTGGAGGCTCTTACTCTTTGATAGGCGCAGGGCTCATCAAAACGTCCCCTCTGCTCTTCCTGGGCACCGCCAATGTTATTTTAAATGGGAAAACAGACTTACGAGCAGACCTGTCTTCTTGGTGGGCTTTTAATCTTTGATAGGCGCAGGGCTCATCAAAACGTCCCCTCTGCTCTTCCCGGGCCCCGCCAATGTTATTTTAAATGGGAAAACAGACTTACGAGCGGACCTGTCGTCTTGGTGGGCTTTTAATCGTTGATAGGCGCAGGGCTCATCAAAACTTCCCCTCTGCTCTTCAAGGGCACCGCCAATGTATTTTTAAATGGGAAGACAGACTTACGAGCAGACCTGTCATCAGGGTGGGCTTTTACTCGTTGTTAGGCTCAGGGCTCATCAAAACGTCCCCTCTGCTCTTCCTGGGCACCGCCAATGTTATTTTAAATGGGAGAACAGACTTACGAGCGGGCCTGTCATTTTGGTGGGCTCTTAATCGTTGATAGGCGCAGGTCTCATCAAAACGTCCCCTCTGCTCTTCCAGGGCACCGCCAATGTTATTATAAATAGGAAAACAGACTTACGAGCAGACCTGTCATTTTGGTGGGCTTTTAATCGTTGATAGGCGCAGGGCTCATCCAAACGTCCCCTCTGCTCTTCCTGGGCACCGCCAATGTTATTTTAAATGGGGAAACAGACTTACGAGCAGACCTGTCATCTTGGTGGGCTTTTAATCGTTGATAGCCGCAAGGCTCATCAAAACGTCCCCTCTGCTCTTCCTGGGCACCGCCAGTGTTATTTTAAATGGGAAAACAGACTTATGAGCGGGCCTGTCATTTTGGTGGGCTTTTAATCGTTGATAGGCGCAAGGCTCATCAAAACGTCCCCTTCTGCTCTTCACGGGCACCGCCAATCTTATTTTAAATGGGAAAACAGACTTACGAGCAGACCTGTCATCTGGGTGGGCTTTTAATCGTTGTTAGGCTCAGGGGTCATCAAAACGTCCCCTCTGCTCTTCCTGGGCACCGCCAATGTTATTTTAAATGGGAGAACAGGCTTACGAGCGGGCCTGTCATTTTGGTGGGCTTTTAAGCGTTGATAGGCTCAGGTCTCATCAAAACGTCCCCTCTGCTCTTCCAGGGCACCGCCAATGTTATTATAAATGGGAAAACAGACTTACGAGCAGACCTGTCATTTTGGTGGGCTTTTAATCGTTGATAGGCGCAGGGCTCATCAAAACGTCCCCTCTGCTCTTCACGGGCACCGCCAATGTTATTTTAAATGGGAAAACAGACTTACGAGCAGACCTGTCATCTTGGTTGGCTTTTAATCGTTGTTAGGCTCAGGGTTCATCAAAACGTCCCCTCTGCTCTTCCTGGGCACCGCCAATGTTATTATAAATGGGAAAACAGACTTACGAGCAGACCTGTCATTTTTGTGGGCTCTTACTCTTTTATAGGCGCAAGGCTCATCAAAACGTCCCCTCTGCTCTTCACGGGCACCGCCGATGTTATTTTAAATGGGAAAACAGACTTACGAGCAGACCTGTCATCTTGGCGGGCTTTTAATCGTTGTTAGCCTCAGGGCTCATCAAAACGTCCCCTCTGCTCTTCCTGGGCACCGCCAGTGTTATTTTAAATGGGGAAACAGACTTACGAGCAGACCTGTCATCTTGGTGGGCTTTTAATCGTTGATAGGCGCAGGGCTCATCAAAACGTCCCCTCTGCTATTCCCGGGCACCGCCAATGTTATTTTAAATTGGAAAACAGACTTACGAGCGGACCTGTCGTCTTGGTGGGCTTTTAATCGTTGATAGGAGCAGGGCACATCAAAACGTCCCCTCTGCTCTTCCCGGGCACCGCCAATGTTTTTGAAATGGGGAAACAGACTTACGAGCAGACCTGTCATTTTTGTGGGCTTTTAAACGTTGATAGGCGCAGGTCTCATCAAAACGTCACCTCTGCTCTTCCAGGGCACCGCCAATGTTATTATAAATGGGAAAACAGACTTACGAGCAGACCTGTCATTTTTGTGGGCTCTTACTCTTTGATAGGCGCAAGGCTCATCAAAACGTCCCCTCTGCTCTTCACGGGCACCGCCAATGTTATTTTAAATGGCAAAACAGACTTACGAGGAGACCTGTCATGTTGGTGGCTTTTTAATCGTTGATAGGCGCGGGGCTCATCAAAACGTCCCCTCTGCTCTTTCCGGGCACCGTTAATGTTACTTTAAATGGGAAAACAGACTTACGAGCAGACCTGTCATATTGATGGGATTTTAATCGTTGATAGGCGCAGGGCTCATCAAAACGTCCCCTCTGCTCTTCACGGGCACCGCCAATGTTATTTTAAATGGGAAAACAGACTTACGAGCAGACCTGTCAGTTTGGTGGGCTTTTAATCGTTGATAGGCGCAGGGCTCTTCAAAACGCCCCCTACAAGATATCTAGTTTCATTCCTTTCATCAATGCTGTAGGTGGCGCGTGTTGGACGTAGGTGGCTATTGGGGCTATAGCTCTCCCACTTTTGGATGCGGGGCTAACATTTTTAAGAAAGCAAAAATCTGTATGTGAAAAGAAAAGAAAAAAAAAAAAAAAAAAAAAAAAAAAAATTCATCGATTCTTTTAAGCCCCTCACTTTTCGACCCCAAGCGCCGGCCATGATCTTTGGTGCATCATTGGCGGATACAGGGGGGGGGGCGAAGCGGGCGATCTCCCCTCCCCCCCCTGTTCGACTCAAAAAGTGGGAAAAGAGGGGAGAGGAAGGGGAAAAGCAAGAGCAAAAGCAAGAAAAGGGGGTAATTTACGGGCGAAAATCCCAGAATCGCCCCCCCCTCGTCCGCGAGGGCTGGATCCGCCACGGTGGTGCATCTTGCTTCTCTATTATTGCTTCATAAAAAATCAGCATAGAAGCAGTACCAGTAATTCAACTTGGTTCTTTCTTTAATTGATTGGCGATTTTGGGGGAGTTGCAAGGGTGTGAAATGTGGTAATTTGTAAAAAGAATATGAAAGTGCAAGCAGAGCCATTAGTCCTGCGTCGACGAATCGACGCAACCCGCACTGCACGTAGCCCGAACCTCTCTCGATCTTGAGAGAACAAAAGAAAAGAAAGATAAGAGAGCGTTTATTTTACGTGTAGTGCGGGTTGCGGCAAATCGTTGACGCAGGACTTATGGCTCTGCTTGTTCTTGATGAGCAAAGCACGGAGGAGTGCCTTTTGTTTTAGTGTCACGGTTCCGGCGATATACTAGTGTAAAAACACATAAAATGGTGTGTAATTGTGACGCCACAAAACGAGGAGTTCCCATTTAAATAGATGTTTTGGGCCAGAATTGCATCTTCAAAACTATATGAAGACGTATTATAATACAAAAGAAATATTTCGACTCACCGAGTACTTTTATTTCCCTGTCTAGAAAGAAAAAGAGAGAGAGAGAAAAAACAAAAACAAAATCAGATCATTGCAAATGGCCCATTTAAGATAAAAAATGCAGGTTTATACGAAGCGTAATAGAATTGGGCTGAGTTAAGTTGTGGCCTATATTTTCACTGCAACTAGAGAAGCCATTAAATTCTTGGATCCTTAAAAGTCTACTTGATTCCCAGGAAACGCCCTTAGTCAAAATTACTTCCAAGAATATTATTTTTTTTCTCTCTCTCTTTTTTTTTCAAAAATAACACTGCGTATAGTATAGTCGAAAGATAACAATTCACGCACGCAGTCTAAAAAATCTGAAGCGTTTAGACCAGTTGCGTAGCGTGCCAATGCAGTCTGCTACATTTGAACTCATTAAAAATATCCAATTTTCCTTGTGCACTGTGCACCTCCTGAATTCGATATTTTACGGGAGTTTAAATGGAAAGAATACATTGTTGCCAAATTGCACGCGACGCCACTGGTTTAGTCCCAATCTTAACCACCAGAGCAGTACATACCGTTTGATTAAAGTCGAACATTTGCACAAGTAGAAAGAGAAACCGTATAAAAAACTAAGAGTCTCACTGTCGGTTGAGAACTTTTTTTACATTGATAGTTCAGCGTAAAAATTCTATTAGGAGTAAAGTGAAGCAAAAAATTAGAACGATGTTCGGATTTAAAGTTACTAAAATTCACACCTTAACACAAAAAGAACAAGCGAAAAGTCACTTTCAGATGTTAAATATCGATGATTATTTGTGACTAACGCGTATTTCGCATTTCGTGCATTCAAACACGTGAAATGGGCGGAACTATGGGTGGTGCACTCCCTCAGATCGATATTTCACATGAGTTTAAATGGACAAAAGCAGCGTTGTCAGATTACACGCGACGCCACTGGATACACCTAATATTCAGAAGAGCATAAGAACTATACGAACATTCTAAACAGTGGCGTCGCGTGCAAATTGACAACAATGTATTCTATCCATTTACACTCATGTAAAATATCGAATTCAGGGGGTGCACAGTGCACAAGGAAATTCGATATATTTAATGAGTTTAAATGGAGCAGTTGCGTTGTTGCCAGATGGCACGCGACGCGACTGATTCTAAAAAAAGATTCTAATAAACGAGCTATTTTTAACCTAACTATAGATTCTTTCCCAGCGATCCTAGGGAAATTAGAAAAAAAAATATAATTAAGAACGAGCCTAGATACGAGCAGTGGCGGCTCGTGCAATCTGGCAACCGTGCACTTTTGCCATTTAAACTATGTAAAAAGATCGATACTAGGTGAGGCGCTGCGCCTCACCAAGTAATCGATTATTTTACACAGTTTTAAATGGAGGAAATCCATTGTTGCCACATTGCACGAGCCGCCGCTGGATACGAGTAGAGGGAAAATGTTGCAATCTCAGATTCAACTTGTATGATTCATCCATGGAGGATTTTCGATCTCAGGGGTTTTTTTTCCCCTGTTTAATATTTTTTTTTTTTGGAAAAAAAATGAGGAATTAAAAGAAAAAATGCCTGTAAAGAACGAGCCGATGAGATTTCTAATTGAGGAAACAAAGTCGAAATCCACTGTTTCATCGCTCATTAAAACTAACTAAGCTGCAGTTTGACAAGATTTTTGTGAAACTTAGGAGCTTTGCTTGAGCCGTTCAGAGCTTGAGAGCGGTTTCAGGTTTTTGATAAGCCCAGACTTTTGATATTAAGGAAGCATCTCTATATAGGAACTGATCCTCCACTATCAGGAATAATGTTTTCTCCCTTGTAAATTCATGTTTGCATAAAACATTAACGCAGCATCAAATCTTAAGATTGTTTATTTAACAGTTAGTATACTTACGGCAAAATATCTCTACCGTATAGTTTATTTGTACAGCCTTAGTCCATTTAAAGTCTGTTATTGCTGGCTTACCAACTTGCAATCGCACTCTTGCAGTGGCGGTTCGTGCAATGGAGCTGTTGCAAACTTTTGCTACAGGCTTATTAATAGTTGATTATGGTGCAATACCCTGTAAAAATAACGATTAGCGCACTAAAAAATCACGAAATCCACTCTTAAACTCACAAAATGCTTTTAAACGCGAGACCGTAATGGCGGCCGAGGCCGCGGTTTTCTTATGGCAATTGTGTGCTTCTTCTTCTTTTTGTGTGGTGTTGCGAGACTACCTCCTGTAGATGGCGCTGATTGAAGAAAGGGAAACCCAATGCAAACCGCGGCCCCGGCCGCCATTACGGTCTCGCGTTTAAAAGCATTTTGTGAGTTAAGGAGTAGATTTCGTGATTTTTTAGTGCGCTAATCGTTATTTTTACAGGGTATTACCCCATAATCAACCATTAATAAGCCTGTAGCAAAAGTTTGCAACAGCTCCATTTGGCAACAATGTGTTCCCTCAATTTAATTCTATGAAAAACAATCGATTCGATAGTAAAGCAGCGCTTCACCAGCATTCGATCGTTTGACATTGAATCAAATGGAGGAAAAACATTGTTGTCAACTTGCACGAGCCGCCACTACGCTCTTCCACTGAACGTGGGTATTATTATCTACTGCCTTTACCATATCCAGAGTAGATTTGAAAAAAATCAAACTTCAAAGGAATTTAAGTCTGCTTGATAGTGGCAACATTGTCAACTCCCTTCGTCCTATATCGCGGCTGTCACCCTCCATAACTATGCTGAGACTCCCTCTTACTTCTCGCGACATTGTATATAGCACAAAACTGTCGTGTCAAATAAACTCGTCTTCTCTTGAATGGTCTACCTCCTCCTTTCCCCTTTCCAGAACACGCAAACGAAATGTAAAAGAATAATTTCATGGTGAGCGCAAAACTATTAAAAAAAAAAAAAAAAAAAAAAAAAAAAAAAAAAAAAAAAAAACACTACTGATGTAGTCATTTTTAAATAAGTTTTGACCTGGTGGGTGGCCAAGTAAGTTACGCAGATGGCATCCGTTGACGCAGTAAACGAAATTATCTGATAATTAATTGATCTTACTTACACGACATTTGCAGGGAGATAGATCATATGCTTAAAGTGCTGCAAGATAGTACTGCTGAGAGAGATAATCATATTTTGAAAATCATCGGTTGATAAACCGCTTGTAGAATTTGCAAACCAAATTAGTTCAAAAAATTGTCTCATTAAAGTTGTAACAAAATCATTGGAGCTCATCCTCAGCGGCAGAAAATCAAGCGCATCCATGACAAGACTCGATTAAATTACATTAACAGAAAAATAAATGTATAAATAAAATAAGAAAAACAAAATATCAGGATAAAAGTAAATTCAATCGAGACGGATTCATGAATTGCGCGGATAAGTTCTGCATCCCTCTATGTTAGTTTCTGTCTGTAATATGGACCGAACCACGCACAGAAAAAGAAGTAGCGGTAAAAATTACTTTCAGTGGCGTCAAATACTATTACCCGTACCCGTATTCTCTGGCTTACCATATAATCCTCCCCCTCCCTCGCGGAGTGACCATCACAAAAACCGTTTCAGTTCCAATTATTTTAATCGGTCAACTCACAGCGCGCTCATTCAAATCAAGCGAGAAGATAAACATTCCTACACCGCGGTACATTCTTTTGCCTACATCATCAATTGAAGGCGATCAACGTAGTACTCTATTGGAATGTCCTCTATTCAAAGTTTCTGTATATGATGAGTGATGAATTGAAACCGCGTGAAACAGGTTAATGTAAGCGAAAATATACTTGGGCTTGGTCCTTAAAGGGTTAATAAAGCTATCCTCAGAGCAACGAGGAGAGAAGCTTGAGACAAAAAGCTTCAAAGCTCCCCATAAATAACAATAATACTATAACAACCAGGAACATCTATTAATTAAAAGATAAACATAGACTCTATCATTTTCAATTACCTGAGGAGGCGATTCCGCTTGTCTGTTGTTGTTTAAGAGACAATTCACGCTGGTATTCCAGTGTCTGAGAAATTTATTTACCACTTGAACCTGGAACAAAAGATACATTATTAAATGAGCTTTTGTGGGACAGGCCATCTTTTTAAAAATGAGCTGGGACAACATTTTTCAAATCAAACGTATCCATGAAGATGTGATGAATACATTGAGTTGTTATTTTCTGTTTGCGACATCATTTGGATCGAAAGAAAGAACAGACTTGACAATGTTTTAATGGATAGAGCAGGTATTTAAGCCTGGATAGAGAAAAGCTAATCAGGTTTTTTTTTTTTTTTTTTTTCGAATCACATCTTTTGCAGGGTATTAATGGAGTTACCAATTACCATTTATTAAAATGCGTGATTTTTATTTTTTTTAATAAGGAGAACTTCTTTCCAAGCGAGTGAGCTTTTTTTATGTTTTTGGTTTTTTGTTTTTGTTCTTTGTTTTTTTTTTTTGACGCGAGGAAGGAGCATGCCTATTTAAACGTTACATACATGTTTGTAGGATATGTATATGGACATTGAACACGCATTGAACATAGAGTCGTCACAGATTTTGAATGAGTTCTTTTTTCGACCGAACAGTCATGAGTCAAAGATTTCATACGAAGATAAAGAAAGAAAAGAATTTGGGACATTAAATTTTCATGCTTCTGAGACAGATATGAATCCCTCTTCTAGAAATAGGTTTGACGCGTTAGAATCACACAAAAATGAGATTCTGTCACGATTCTCGATGCATACCAATGATCAAGTCAACTCGCTTTGACGCGTGGGTTCTGTAGTAAAATTGGAAATTCATCACGAGTAGCGCACGTCTTTTTTAAAATTCCAAGAGTTGTTAGATTTTCACATAAATTGGCTTTTACCCTTAAGAAAGCTCTGTCTATTACGACGAATTTGATTATCACTTCAAAGCTAAGCTTGCTTTGCACGAAGCCTCTATTAAAACTGGAGTAAACCAAAGGGTTTTTTACGGGCCATTAAAGTAAGCCAGTTTAGAGTCCCTATATGTAGAGAGTTAAGAAAAGTGAAACCATGGGCGCCGCCATTGGATGCGATTTTGCACATTCGTTTACATTATAAGGGCCGTTGTTGTGTTTTCGTCCACGCAGCAAAGATTACAGTGCCGCTGAGTTTCTAACGATGTAACCTTTTACTGCTTTTGTGGATCGACATCTATTTACGCTTAGAAAGATTCTTTTGGGATTTATAGACATTCTTGACGCGTATCATGATTAAAATTAACAGATTCGTCGAAAATTAAATCTTTATCCGCAAAATACCGTTGGTAAACAACTGCGATTGTGAACAAAAGTGCAAAATCGCATCCAATGGCGGCATCCGTAGAGCCTAAAAATCATCGACCAATCAAAAGTTGACTACCCCCTTGTCTTAACTCTCTACATATAGGGACTCTAAGCCACTTCAGCGGCGCTGTAATCTTTGCACATTTAAGGGTGGCAATTAATGGGAGCGGGGGCATTTACTCCACCCAGATTTGAAAAAAAAAATGCGATAGACTTTTAACATTCCCAAAAATTACCTGAAAACGAGCAAAAAAAACCCTGGTAAAAAATTAAGTCGATGAATATTAGTTTCAAGTTTCATTTTCAACGGGACATTATAGACGTTATCTTTCTGTCTCCTCAACAACTTCTTGTAAAATACAATTTAATTTTCATTTATTCTCCCCCCCCCCCAAAAAATAAGTATATAATTTTGGTAAGACACTGCTTGGGGCTGATTCTGATCTTTTGGACGAGACTAGATAAGATAACTGGAATCGACCAAATTCTCATTGGTTTGAACTACGACAACTAACAGATTTGAAGTCGTTTGAGTCGTTCATTTCAGAAAACTGATTCATCCGTCCATCGAATGACTTGAAATATGTCAAGGGACGCCGTTTAAACCAATGGGATTGGTCGATTCAAGCTACCTCGTCTCATATCTCGTCCGAAAGATCAGAATCAGTCCCCTAGAAGATAGGAAAACGGTTAACTTCATCGAGACGGGTTGACGTTTTGGCAACAGTAATGTATGCGAAAAGCCGAAAAGGTCTGTACACGTCAAATCCGAGGGCAGAATTGAATCCTACGCATTGGCGGATCTAGCACTCGTGAACTGGGGGGGGGGGGCTTGGGATGTTCGCCCCTCAGTTACCCCCTTTTCTTTCTTCTCTCTTTCTACATGTCTCTCAATTTCCTCCCCCCCCTTTTTTTACTTTTTTCGGCCGAACGAGGGAGGATGGGCGATCGCCCCCTTCGCCCTCCCTCTGTACCCACCTATGATCCCACCACGCAACATTAATTTTCGACCAGATAGTTAGCTGTTATCTACGTAACTTCAATTGAGGCGTTTTTTGTAAAAAGGGGTTCTTCGTGAAGAACCCCTTTTTGCGCAAAACACATTAATCGATTTGTCATATCAATAATAGTCTCTCACCAAAATCTCAGCTCAATATCTTGAAAATTCAGCGATTACGAGGTGTATATTCGTGAATCCAGGCTTCGTTAAAAGGGCGTTGTGATGCGAGTTTCAAGTTCTCCAAAAATCGCCGAAAACTTGGATCGCGGTTTTGAGGGCTTAGGAGTCGTCGTAGCGTAAAAACGCTGAGTATCTTTCATGTTGGAAATTATTCCAAATACATAGAAAGCGTATCAATTTTTCGATTCAATCGATTGTTTTCTATATATTTTGATATAAAGGCACTTTGGACTACATTTTTGGATGTATCTGGCAACGCCGGCAAGATATCTTGAAGTACTTTTTTTTGGGTGAAAGTACATGCCATAAGGACCATTTCTGCCAAAAATCAGCTAATGATTATTTTTTCCTGCTATTTGGTGGTATCTTTAAGGCGGCGAGACCCGTTTTACGTAAAAAGGGGTTCCTAGGAGTCAGCTTCAAAATATTGTGTAAAACAGAGAAATACACAGATTTTAAAAAACTTTAAGCCACATGTCCGTAAATAAACCTAGTTTTAGGAAAAAAATTTACATAAGCCATCTAGGTAGCCAGATCGGTATAAATCAAGTTGCAAAACTTTGAATGCGTTTTTCTTCCAATTACAAAACTGCAAAGAACCCCTTTTCACATAAAAAGCCTCAATTGCGTTAGCGCTGGTGTTGTGAGTCGTCTGGTTTCGAACTGTTTGAAAAGAGTTCTTAGACTTTGAGCAGTTTTATTATCTCACTCTCTCTCTCTCTTTCTTAAAACATTTTTTTTTTTTTTTTTTTTTTTAATAAAACTTTAAACTACTTTAAGTTTCCAGCAGATTGCGAACATTTTTGGGCAGTCTTTGCACCTAAATGTTCGTAATCAACTTCACTACCAGACTTGTTGACAATACTGAGATCGAAGTTTAAACAAATACTTTCCAAAAGGAAGTTTACTCGATTTCCGATTTCCCAAAGACACATGGGCGCCCGCAGAAAAATTTCCAAGGAGGGGGGGCCAAATTTTTTAACCCCAATGGAAGGTATAGGAGACCCCCTCCCCCCGGGGGGGGGACTTTTTTTTCATCCAAATATTGTACAATTACTAACCCATTGTAGGTGTATCAAATAATAATAATTTTGACGTGTTTGATATAATGGATAAAGGGACAACAGATGATAATGATAGTAAGAAAAATGTATAATTTTACTATTCTTTGAAAAAAAATGAGTTGAAATTAGATGATGAGCTATTAATGAAGTTTGTCAACTATTGCTCCTTTGATTAACATTTCGTTTTATTTTTTCGTTTCTTTTTTTATCGTGAAATTTTGACTTTTTTTAATTCCAGGGGGGCTAGTGCCCCCTCTTGTCCCCCGCTCCGGGCGCCCATGCAAAGACACAACTTGAATTTGCTGGAGAATTTCTGATATCCGTGGGGCAAAATATTTTACGAGAACAAAAAGGTGTTCCCTAGCTAATGTATCTTTTTTACAGTTAATCTTATGGATCACATCAGGACCCCAATAATGTTTGCATGCTCGTAAAAAGAAAGATGAGAGTGATTTATGGAGGAGGGGAAACCTTTTCAAACGAACCTGTCATGGCAAGTATTCTGGTTGGATTTTAAAAAGGAAGGGAACTCTGCATATTCCATGGGCGGATACAGGGAATTGTCTTTCTCTCTCTACTTCCATTTGAACACATGTGTTAGAAAAGGAGAGCAGAGGGCCATCACGTGACTTTGGCCCCCTCTTCTGTCCTTTTCTAACGCACGTTTTCAAATGGAAGTAGAGAGAGAAAGACAATTCCCTTGTATCCGCCCATGGCATATTCTGAGCCGTAAATCCATCAACGGCGTGCGTGCGCTGTGAACAGTGGGGCCGCGTGCAATTTGGCAACAATGTATTCTATCCATTTATACTCATGAAAAAGATCGAACTCAGGGGGTGCACAGTGCACAACGCAAATTCGATATATTTAATGAGTTTAAAACGGAGCAGTTGCATTGTTGCCAGATGGCACGCGACGCCACAGCATGGCTGTGAAGAGCCGATGAAGAGGACCGAAAATCCTGGTTCATACAAATCATCATTACGACTTCCAACTTAACGTCACGTTCATGTCAGAGACATTGCGCTGACTTCTAGGCTTTATTCGCTCCGACTCGGCTTAACCCGCGCCAATATCCGTCACTTCGCGACACGTTACGAACGGAAGAAATAGACAGGGGGGAGGTTAAATGGGGGGATGCGGTCGGATGGGGAGGAGAAGAGTTGTAGGGGGAGGGGGAGGGGGCGTGGGACGGGGGGATAAAATGGGACACGCTTGTGGTGGAACTTAGTTGGCTCGGTGAATGATTATAATTGCAACTTTTGCCAGTTCATTCACTTCGGTAAAAATATGAACAATAAAATTGGCCCTTCTCGCTTTCTGTGCTCAAGCCACGCTAGGCCGCGTGGCGTGGCACTGGCACGGCGCGGCGCGCGTTTCGCCGAACCATGCCCAAGACGACTGATGCGGTGCACTGTGCAAAACTTGCAGTACTGCGTGCACAATAAAACTTGAAAGAAAGAGTGGGAAAAAAAAAGAAAAAAAAAAAAAAAAAAAAAATCTTACTCCTCATTCATGGATCCCACCAGAACGTTCTATACAGTGTTGCCATGCTTGTACTATACAAATTTCTAACTTTCACATATTGAGTCAAATGAGTACAGACGGATAATGGGTCTGTTGCAAACATTTGCTACAGCGAAAAAAAGAGTATATTCCAATGTAAAATCGCCTGAAAAGTCCATTGGTGGCATCATAAAGTCATGAAAAACAAATTAAAATCAAAAGGAGTTTGTTTTAAAATTTAAGATGGCGGCAAAATATCGCGGAATCTGAATGTATACACCGTGATCATCCAAGGATTGCCAACTTTGACAACCTCACAGGAGGTAGAGGTTATGTGTTTGTTTACGTTGTGATTGGTTGTGATGGATATTTGAGGTTGGCTATCCTTGAATGTTCGTGGTGCATGCATACAGATTGCTCGATATTTTGCCGCCCTCTTGTATGTCATTAAACGCCTCTGGTGAGTTTTTTATTGCATTTTATGGCTTACTTATGCCACCATTGGACTTTTCAGGCGATTTTACCTTAGATTATTCACTCTATAGCGCTGTAGCAAAAGTTTGCAGCAGACCCATTATCCTAAAAATGGGAACACCTGTTCTGTATTATTAGTCTGACGCTCATAAAACTGCTCTGATTGATTGGTTGGATCCTATATTATGCACGAGACAAAGAAAATAAGAAGAAGAAAAACGCCTATGCTTGGGTTTTTAGTACGCCAGCTTTCTCTCGGGTCCGGCTCTGAAGACAAAATGTGGGGGGGGGGGCGGGGAGGTGGGGAGGAGAATGGTGAGGTAGGAGGAACAAAAAGGGATATGGAAGAATAGCCGTTGAAATAAAGTGAACATTTTGGGACTGGATAGTCAAATCGACTGCAAATATTTGGCGATTGGGAGCTAATGGACTGTTTTAGTTATTCGGTGATATGGTGTCGTGGAGTCACGGCACGTGATTCGGTGGCTTCCAAAACTGTAGCATCTGAACTTTGGTTAATTTCAAATAGCGCGCCTTTCGCTTGAATAGTCGATGTTCACGGAAAAAAAAAAAATACGGTGAAAATAACCATACGTATACCTGATTTTGGCACCTGCTAGATGTTATGGTAATGTTAACCAGAATATACTATGTTTTGACCAGGTACTAGGTGATGTTACCTGATTGCATGCAGCATTT
>VMOF01000002.1:81687798-81714053 GCA_011764245.1 Trialeurodes vaporariorum | reverse complement strand
GCAGGTGGCAATAGAAAAGTTGGGGGGCCCCTTGGCCCTTGGGCGTCCCAAATTACGGTAAAATCTAATAATCAAGTGAAAAATTTCACACTAGACATAGAATTTCCACCAAATTTACTTGCATAAAATTGAATTAAATTTAGCGCGCGAAAATGGCGAGGGGATTATTATTTAATCAAAATACTCAGAATACTACGCACTTTTTGAGACTCAAAAGCTTGTGAAAATTAGACAGTTTTTTCCGTTTTAGTTTTTCGAATTTGCTGGTCATATTTGGATAATTGTTTTCCCAATTTCATAAATTTTCGTTTCAGAGAAGGGCCAGTCTATAGGGATTAAGCAACTAATGAATTTTGAATTAATTTTCTGTTTTTCTCTACAACAACGGGGACAAGCGTAGTTTACCACAGGAGCCCAACCTAACTCCTGATCTCTACAAAAGCGCCGGGAACAAACGGAGTTGTCGTGAGATAACTGTTCATACACGTAGGCTCTGTTTTAGCATAAGCCGTGAATTGAAGGCGCAAGAGGGTTCCCTCAGCGACAAAGTCCTCTCACAGTCTCGGAGGCAATGGAAGCCGGGACCTTTGACTCTCCTCCTTAAGGGGTGTCTCCACCTGCGAATTTAAAAGCGCGAATAAACTATTGAGCCAATGAGCTCCCTTTGAAGTCGATAGGTCGAGTCCGATGTATCGACAACAAAGAAGCTCATTGGCTCAATCAGTTTATTCGCGTTTTTAAATTCGCAGGGGGAGACACCCCTTTAGATGGAGACCTGGGCGCATTGCCATGGAATAAGAAGGGGAACAGAAGCGAAAACTCCCATGAGAGACAATGGGTCACTAGAGTCCCTATATATGAAAGAGTCAAGACACGTGAACAGAAGTGAAGAAGAAAAAGGTGTTGAGGAGCCTGGAGGCGCGCCTCTTGTTTACTTTTTTATCCAATGATCTTCCCGTCAAAGATTACTTATACAGGTTTTATGTGTAAGTAATCTTTGTTAGGTCAATCTAACCTCCAATACCCGTTGGCTTCACTACCTGTTTTAAAAGTAATGCGTGAATTTTATTCTGTTCTGAACATATTTTCATCAATTTCTAATTCAAATTTCATCAATACCAGCTATACAAATGCCGAAAATTTCCCCTAGCTGGGCAGCAGTGAAGATGGGTCCATGAAGATGTAAACAAGAGGCGCGCCTCCAGGCTTCATAGACCCCTTCTTCTTCTTCACTTTTTAGCAGCCCAAACAGAGATGGAACCTCGTATGGCGAGACTCTTTTATATATAGGGACTCTATGGGTCACTACTCGGATAGGCTTAGCTTTGCCTACCTGGTTAATACGCCAGGAACCATTTTAAAAAGCCCGCGCGCGCGGAACCGATGTCTGAGCCTTACAAGGAGCCTGAGAAAACATTAAAAGTTTGTCTATTTTTACATGCTGGTAGACCACCATACTAACCAGGTCGGCCATGACACCATGCCCCAAAACCGGGGGTCGCAGTATCGCTTCTGCTCCTCTTCTTATCCTATGGCTTTGCCCCCTTTACATGCACCTTTTTTTACGGCCCCTCTTCAAAACCCCTTATATATCAATTAAGGGCTTCACTACACCTTTTTGAAATCCTCTCTCAGGTGGGGGATTGATCGAGGTAAAATAGAAAATTTTCGATCGATCGTAATTTTCAATCAAAAACGAACAGTCACATTTTAAATTTAAATCGAAATTTGCACATTTTTATATTGCATTTTAAAATGAACACGTACGATGAAAGAGTGTTATACAGCTTGCCCCAGACCCCACGGCGGACCCAGCAGATTATTGCCCTTTTCCCCTCTCTCTCTCCTTCTTCTCCCCTCTCTCTCTTTCTCTCTCTCTTCCTCTCCTCTCTCTCTCTCTCTCTCTCCTCTCTCTCTCCCCTCTCTCTCTCTCCTATCTCCTCTCTCTCTCCTCTCTCTCCCCCTCTCTCTCCTCTCTCTCTCTCTCTCTCTCTCTCTCTCTCTCCCTCTCTCTCTCTTTCTCTCTCTCTCTCTCTCTCTCTCTCTCTCTCTCTCTCTCTCTCTCTCCTCTCTCTCTCTCTCTCTCTCCTCTCTCTCTCTCTCTCTCTCTCTCTCTCTGACCATTTGAATGCATGAGTTAAAAAAAGATAGAAGGGGGGATGAAAATCACGTGACTCCCCCATATCTGTCCGTCTGTGACACAAGCGCGGCGTTCTTACGGGCAATGGGCGAGTAGGATATTTCCTGGATCCGCCGATGGTCCCAGAATGATTGGACTTGACAGTTAAAACGGCTTTCATGAAAACATCAGCTTTAAACTTCAAACCCCCGACCACGCATCCTAATTGGTCAGGAGAAGTAAGCAGAAGACGTTTTTAAATTTTTTCTGTACAGTTGTCAAGTCCAATTATTCTTGGGACAGCCTATATAAAAAATTTTTAGAAAAAAATTTCGGAACCTTCCGATCAAACGAAACTTCAAAAATTCAAATTCTCTGGGAAATTTTTTTTCAATTGGTCGTTGCATCTTTTGAATACATGCCTAATCTATATCATGGCCTGCTCTAAGAGTCTTTGCTCAATTTAGGAGTTCATAATCAAGCCCCCTATAAATTTATCACAGGTTTAGAAGTCCTCTACAAAACCCCGAAAAATCTAATTAAGAACTCCTTTCAAGGCCTCATGAAACTATCGACTATATGCTTACGGACGTAGTTACCTAACCGACTATGCACGCATGTAGACATAGAGTCATTATTTTCATCAACATTCAACGACAACAACAAAAATTGCAAACAACAAATAAACAGCTGCGCACTTCACAAAGGGCGAGCAAAATACGAAATAATCCGAATATTTTAACATTCATGGGAAAGAAGAGAGGAAAAAGTTTTTATTTCCAATGACATTTTGACGAAAAAAATCTGAAAATTTACAGGAAAAACATCTTCCTAATTAGAAAAATTGCGCAAACAATATAACTAAAAAGGGAATGCATTCCGATTAAACGAGACGTATCATGTGCTTTCCGTGTGCAACTCATATATATTTTTTTAATAAGCGTCATACATGCATACATACATATACAGGGAAAAAACTGGAAATAATTTAAAAAAAAAAAAAAAAAAAAAAAAAAAAATGTTATTGAACTTTAGTATTAAATATACTTTTGTTTTTATGACAGATTTGATTGTGTTCGTAATTTTTGATTCATATTAAAACGTTTCAATGAATGAAACATAAATTAATAAATAAATGAAAGCATACTGTTTGTCCACGATGACCAGGGTTGCCGTTCGGCGTGATTTTCATGGAGTTCCTACAGATTCAACGGTGAATCCACCAGTGCGGTGGCAAAAAAGATTAAACAATTCAGCTAAGCAGTATGACTATATATCGTATGATAATACTTTAATCTGTAATCTTTTTAGTCACCGATGGATCCACCGTTGATTTTAAAAATTCCATGAAAATCACGCCAAACAGCAACCCTGAAGATGACTTGGTATAAGCACCTAATCATGGTAACGACATGACGGCGCACTGTGGTCTAAAATCGTCAAAAAATGGCCAAAAATCAGAAAGTAATTTTCTCATTAATTGATCATTTATAACCTCTCAAGACCAATTTTAACCACAGAGAACACTTTTTGCAAGCAATGTAAGCTTAGAAATGTCTCTGTAAAGCCTTTAATTACGCTTAGAAGGTCAAAATTGATGATGTTTTGCGACTTTTTTCACTGAATTTTAGCCACTTTTTTCCGTTCTCAGACCATAGTGCGACGGTGCGACCGTGCGACGAACCTGAGAACGGCCTAAACTCTGTGAAGAGGATGCAGGTAATACAAGTATATCACGGAGAAGAGTTTTTTTCAGTTACCAGGCTCTTCACTACCGCGGATCGGAGAAGGGGAAAAAGGGGAGGAAAGGTTTCATTGACCTTACACGTACGCGCAATTCCCCTTTCGTACCTCCCCGATTTGATTGCCCCTTGATTCCCCCTCTTTGATGCGGTTGATGTGCATTCCCTGCATTTTCGTCCCCCCCCCTTTTTCTATGACGCTTGAACTCTGCGTATAAAGTTCGAAAAGTAGATTTTCTCGGCGCGCGGCATCGGCACCACCAGGCACCCGTCACGGAAGCTCTTAGTGAACCGAATTAGTAGTAATTTTTTTTAAATGAGATTATGGTTGAATAAATCACATTGAAAGTGATTTTTTTTTTTTTTCAACAGCTTTTTTTCATTTATTTTATAGTTACAATTACAAAATCTATACATGTGCCAGCCACAGTGATGGGCAAATAACCGAATAACGAATAATCACGAATAATTAACTAAAATTATTCGCATTATTCTCATGTTATTCCTGTTAGTAAATAAAAGTTTTAACACTCCCAGTCCTTCATCTTATGACAGATGAATATGCTGGTAGTGTCAAAAAATTCAATTTACAAATAGGAATAACAAGAAAATAATGCGAATAATTTTTTTTAATTATTCGTGGTTATTCGTTATTCGATTTTTTGCCCATCACTGGCCAGCCACATATACGCGGCTATCGGCATAGCTTTTTAGAGTATAAATAAATAAAAAGAAAAAAAAACAACAAATTCTCTGGTTTACAAATGGGGGGGGGGGGGGGGGGGGGGAACAAACAAACAAAAAAACAAACAAAAAACAAACAAAAACAATCAAAAAAACAAAACAAGATATACAAAGAGGCTTTAGTAAATAGTTGAAAAGAATGCAAAAAAAAGAGTAATGTAAATAAATTAGGGTCGATCGTAAACATGACATCGTAGAACTTTTTTTTAGTTTTTGTATTTATCCACTGAGAAAAATATTCCCGTTTATTCAACCGGACGTTTTGTTTAATACTTAATTAACCGGAATTCCTGTTATTACGACAGGAATTACTGTTATTTCCACAGGACTTCCTATTACTTGACCAGAATTCCTGTTAAAGTAACAAAAAATTTCCTGTTGAAAGAATTAACAGGAATTTCTTGTTAAAATAACATAGATACTGGATAAGCATGTATTAAAGTTTAATACACATTTTTATTTTTAATAATTAAACAGACGCCCGGTTACTGCAACAAGAACTTTTTTCGATGTGCCTACAATCATGACAGTGGCGTAACGTGCAATTTGGGAACGTTGCACCTCGTCCATTTAAAGCCATGTAAACGATCAAACTATTGGGTGATTGGTGAACCTTCGAATCCGACCTTCCGCATGGGTTTAAATGGCCGCATAGAGCAACGTTGACAAATTTCACGCTACGCCACTGAATCATAAGCCGTAGGTGGACCCAGATAAACGAATTCATCTCTGTTTAGCCATTTAAACCTTTGACTGCTAAACAAACAAGTATATTTCGGTTGGAGAAACCTCTCCATAGAGCGCTATGGATGAGCATAATACTGAACTAGATTCCTTAAAAAAAAAAAAAAAAAAAAAAAAAAAAAATCGCAAATTAGCATGATTTTCCATTCCGAACCTACACGGAAAAAAACTACGGTGATAATAACCATACGGATACCTGATTTTGGCATCTGCTAGATGGTATGGTAATGTTAACCAGAATTATACTAAGATTTGACTAGGTACTAGGTGATGTTACCTGATTGCATGTCGAATTTACTCAAAGAATCGGTAAATGTACCATATTATGGTCAAGTTTACCATAACATCTAGCAGGTGCCAAAAACAGGTATCCGTATGGTTATTTTCACTAATCTTTTTTTTTCCGTGTAGCTATGCCTGGGCCCTGTTTCACCAAAAGCACAAGTCCGAGTACAAGTTGTAGTTACAAGTGTAACTACATTGTAACTATACTTGTACTCGGACTTGTACTTTTTGGTTTAAACATGGCCCAGCACTCCTAACCTAGCTATACATTCACTCCTAACCTAGCAGTCAAAGGGTTAAACACGTGTGTTAGAAAATGATAGGAAAATCAGTCGTCACGTGATTTTAGGGCCCTCTTTTATACTTATATCCTTTCCTAAAGTAGGTACAAGTCCAAATGGTGTGAGGGAAAGAAAGACAAATTGCTGAATTTGTCTTTGCAGTAAGCACGGGCCGCGTATTTATATATCTTTCTAGACATAAGTGTCCACAAAAATTACCAATCGTCGTTATTTTTTTCTATAAACCAAACGAAATTTCATATTAAATATAACACTTCAACGCATAATTTTTCTAGAAACTTTTCGATTCCACTTATCTAAAGACGCGGATTTCAAAATTGACGTATATTTTTTCTTTTAGCCTCTCTCCCTCCCTTTCCTTCTTCACGGAGAAAAAAGACTGGTATAAATTTTCCATCATGATAGCTGATTTTGACCTTAGCAAAAAATGATGGTAAAGAGCCTCGCCAAAAAAGGTCCAAATTTGGCGAGGCTCTTTCACCAGAATGATGGACAAAGTCACCAGATGGACAAAGTCACCAGAGCTCTGATGACTTTGTCCATCATTCTGGCGAAATTTTCCATCATTTTTGCTAAGGTCAAAATCAGTTATCATGATGTTAAATTATACCAGTCTTTTTTCTCCGTGTTCCTTGACATTTACAGCAATGCAGTATTGGCTCACAACAAAAAGAATGAGCCCAAAAGGCAGCCATTGTGGTCAGTGGCGTAGCGTGTAATTTGGCAACGTGGAATGTGTCCATTTAAACCCACGAAAAAGGTCGAATTCGGGGGTGTTCCCCGAACACCCTATCGTTCGATCCTTTTAATGGGTTTAAATGGACACATTACAACGTTGCCGAATTGCACGCTACGCCACTGATTGTGATCTCTTGATAGATATAACTCCGAGCTCAGTACAGTCGTGCCCAAATACATATATATTATTTATTCAACCCAACTTCGTAGTTAGAGTTTCTTTAACTATATAAAATTATTTTGGAAAGCAATCAGGTTGTCCAAGTATCAGGGACGTGTTGATCAAGAGGTGCTACAAAAGTGCTTAAAATGACGCACGCTGTTGTTGTTTTGATCATATTTTCAGCTGCATGCATGAGCTTGTTTACTCGTTTCGATGAATGATGAGCAATCGTTTGTTTTCCTCGTCGAGACTTCGAGAGCAAGGAGCTGAGTTGAAAGTAGGTATAGCCAAATACCTATACTATCCGAGCTCAGTAATTTATCTCACAGTGAATGAAAAATTCCTATGCCTGAACATGTGGTTCCCCTTTCCCCCCCCCCTCTCTCTCTGCCTCTCTCTCTCTCTCTCTCTCTCTCTCTCTCTCTCTCTCTCTCTCTCTCTCTCTCTCTCTCTCTCTCTCTTTCTTCGATCAGCGGCCCGAATAATACCGTTGCGCTGAATGGGGACAGTTCATGAAGATAGCATCGATAAGTATTGTCAAAGATTATGAAAATGTTAATTTGATCGGTGCAGGAGAAGGGTTTTTAATCCCCCCCCCCGTTTTTTTTTTTGTTTTTTTGTTTGTTTTGTTTTTTGTTTTCTTTTCTTTTTAAAAAGCGAAATAGCCATGTTTATGCGCGGCTTCTCTAACCGGATTAGCAAACCAATCGAATTTTAACCCGATTTAAGATGAGTGCTTGAAACTCCCCTTTTTTTTTAAATTTGGCCCTCGAGGAAGCGGGGAGAGGGTCTCAAAATCAAAACCTTTAATGCCCCCCTAACTCTTGCGAGAAAAAAAGATAAAGCCATGAAAAGGCATTCGAATGTTGTGTATGTAATTGTAAATCGACGAATTTTCAACTGAGTTTTGTTGGTTTTGTGTTTTAGAACCTGTTATCTAAATCCTTTGTTTTTACACGTATAAAAGAATTCTATCTTTTTTTTTGTCGACTGGCTTTATTGTTTTTCCTTAATCTGGTCTCATTCATTTTCTGAGAGGGAAACCTTCATATTAATATTTTGAGATTTTCTTTGCACGCTAGCGAGCGATATCGATACCCTCCGGTGGTATAAAAAAAGAAGAGGAAGAAGAAAAGCGCACGATTCTGACAACATTTACTTATGCCTCCTTAATAAATAAACAAATTGTAGTTTATGTGAATTATGAGGTGACACCTAGGGCAAAAATCATTGTATATAGAGTGAGTATATAGATTTCAGTTTCATTATCAGGGAACTTAATCTCATGATTTATGGTTTAGATTCGTAGCTTGCTATTTTTTTCCCCTTTTGTTTTCCAGATCCAAGGCTAATTCTTGTGGAAACTTGAAAAGACAAGTGTGAGGATTATGTTCTTTGAAGAAAAAAAGATTACAAGATTACGCAAGATTACAATTATTTTTATAATTCCTTCAGGATGTAGGTTCGGTATCTACTGCTATTTTTGTTTTAGTGTATTTCTGCATTATGCATTCTTCTTTACAGCGCCTTACTCCTGACGGTACGAATTTGTACCAATCCCATATCTAATACATTGCGATCGGCTTTTTTTTTTTTTTTTTTTATATACAAAATGTGACCATCAGATGGTCTGAAAATACGTGGAATCAAAATATATGAATATTTCTTTAATCAGGAGACAAAGGGTTAAAGCGCTCAGAGCACCAACCATGCATAATTTGCCCCACCGAACTTGACTTTGATGTTGAGATAGTTAAAATCAATCGATAGAGGCTGCAAAACATAGAAGCACAATGGTGGGGGGGGGGGGGGGGGCGCCTCCAAAGCTTCGACTTTTGGTAGCAAAAAAAGCTAATATCGGGCGATCCCCCCACCCCCAAGTTCTACCTGAGGACTGTTTTTGGGGAAGCTTTTGGGGCATCCAATCCCCTCCCCCATCCAGAAAAACTTTGCGCTTGCGCTACTATGCTAAATAAAGCGACACCTAAGGTTACGCCAAGTCCTGCATTTAAAGTTACAATTTCAATATTCAACCTGCCAAAGTGTGTGGTATATTACTATTATTCCGATATCGTCCCGATCGCGCATGTTTAACTTGCGTGTAAGGTAGGTGACCCAAAGGTGGCCCGGCTCTTAAGGTGGCCCGACTCTTGAGGTGGCCCACCCCAGCTTATTTCAGTTAATTACACGAATTGATGATGGATGGTGTTAGTGCTGCGTAGCAGGATGCTATCGCTTCTTCCACTCCAAAAATCAAGAACATCGGGCAATTCAGTCGGCGCGGAACAGTACAACGTCCATTTTCGCAGGTCTTCAGCTAATTTCCACGGAAGTAAACAATCGTAAAAGCTATACTTTAAAATTTATTCCACCTTTGACTTTGAATTTATCATAATCATTATAATTTCTGGTGTAACTAGAATCTAGATTCCGTTTTTGAACGATGAAATAGCATTTGAATACTTATTAATGAAATTTAAAAGGGGGTTCCACCTTTTAGGTGCATCAAAAATATGGGTGGTGACCACCTCATGTTTTGCGCGATGTGAAAACTCTACTTTTTTTCAAACGCAAAAAAAAAAAAAAAAAAAAAACTCAAAAACAAGCAACTTTTAAAAAAATGAAATTCACATATGATAGCCAACTGTCTGAATAGTAAAGTGACGTATATAGTTTTTTTCATCTCTCATGACTTATACGTGCATATTGGCCCCAAGCATAGGTATGGCCACCTTTGGGTCACCTACCTTAGAGCTTGTTTTTGTGAACGTCAGGCCTATTGTAATGTAACATTTGGCTGATTTTGGATTTCAAGCAGTGGCGCACCGAGAAATTTGTCTTGGGGGGGGTTTTGGTACGACTCAAACTCCGGGGGGTCTGGGGGGTATGGAATACCCCTCAGTACAAGCGGGGGGTTCGGGGGCCCTCCCCCGGAAAATTTTTTCAATTTTCCTGACCTTCAGATTGAATTTTACGGTACTTTCATTACAGGAAAATTGAAATGTACAAATATATTTTCAATTCTGTCACCACGAAATCGTTGCTCTAGACTCATGGTAATTGGAGGGAGAAGAGTCGAAAGGAATGTGGATGAAGGAGCCAAGGAATATTCACCGAAGGGTTCACCGAGAGGGGGGGGGGGGTCCGGGGGCCCTCCCCCGGAATTTTTTTTCAATTTTCCTTACCATCAAACTGAATTTTACGGTACTTTCATGTACAGTAAGATTGAAATGCTCAAATATATTTTCGATTTTGCTGCATGAAATCTTTGCTCTCGACTCATAATTGGAGGGAGGAGAGTCAAGTGGAATGTGGTTGAAAGAGCCGTGGAATATTCACCGAGGGGTTCACCCGGGAGGGGGGGTCCGGGGGCCCTCCCCCGGAAAATTTTTTCAATTTTTCTGACCTTCAGATTGAATTTTACGGTACTTTCATTACAGGAAAATTGAAATGTACAAATATATTTTCGATTCTGCCACCACGAAATCGTTGCTCTAGACTCATGGTAATTGGAGGGAGAATAGTCGAAAGGAATGTGGATGAAGGAGCCATGGAATATTCACAGAGGGGGTTCACCGAGGGGTTAGATTTTATCCCCCCCGCCATAGTGAATAACTCTTAAGCAAATGTGGATAATATGGAATTTATTCACCGTGAACCCCCTTTCCTAGCTGATCACGATTTTTTTCTTTCTCTTTCTTCTATTTGTGAAGGAACCACATCCTCTCTCTCTCTCTCTCTCTCTTTTTTTTTTTTTTTTTTTTTTTTTTTTTTTTTTTTTTTAAGGCTTGGGGGGGGGGTAACCCTTAAACCCCCCCCCCCCTTCGGTGCGCCAGTGATTTCAAGTAATTCAAAACGAAAGTAAAGCTCACGTCAAACTTGAAAGTTTGCAAATGGAGCGTTCCTAGATGAAGAACAAACATTTTTATATCACATTTATTCTTGTATTATGGCATGCATGAAGAGTAATGACATTGGTAAAAGGCAAGAGTCAAGGGTCAATCTTTGGTTGAAGCGAGTTTCAATCAATTCTGTGATCTGCTTAGATATTGCACTCGCCACTGCAGGCGGATCCAGGAATTTGCCCTTCTTTCTATTTCCCCATTAGAATGTGTGTGTTAGAAAAGGAAAGACCAAGTGCAGTCACGTGATTTTTACACCCTCTTCTATCCTCCTCTAACACATGCGTTTAACCCTTTCCAGCTAGGTGGCACACATTTTATGTACCATTTTCTGTAACATGGGTTTCAATGGACTTTAAATGGACATTTTGCAAAAACATGTGTGACCCATCAAAAGTCTTAGAAATTTGTCCTCTTTTGAACGGTCTTGAAAAAATCACACAAAAAAAGTCAAATTCCAAAGTGCGTGCTGGAAAGGGTTATATGGCTAAAGAGGGAGAAGGATAATATATAGGCTCCGTCGCAGAGCACTGCAAAAAAATTACAGCTCCTAAAACAAGGGTATTTTTGAGACTATATATACTCATATAAAGCATATCTTGTAACTCGAAGAAACGACAAGCATGTTTGATATGGTAAAGTTTTGTCAACAGAATTTATAGATACTTCTTCTACATTATTTTGTTTTTACCGTTAACTGTTGGCTAGAGCGCCCAGTGGTGTGGAATGGGTCTGTTGCAAACTTTTGCTACAGCGCTATAGAGTGTGCAATCTAATGTAAAATCGCCTGAAAAGTCCAATGATGGCATCAAAAAGTAATGAAATGCAACAATAAACTCACAAAATGCGTTTAATGAAATTCAAGATGGCGGCAAAATATCGAGCAATCTGTATGCATGCACCACGAACATCCAAGGATAGCCAACCTCACAATATCCATCACAACCAATCACAACGTAAATAAACACATAACCTCTACCTGCAGTGAGGTTGTCAAAGTTGGCAATCCTTGGATGATCACGGTGCATGCATTCAGATTCCTCGATATTTTGCCGCCATCTTGGATTTCGATAAACGCCTCTTGTGAGTTTAATATTGTATTTATTGACTTTATGATGCCACCAATGGACTTTTCAGGCGATTTTACATTGGAGTAAACACTTTTTATCGCTGTAGCAAAAGTTTGCAACAGACCCATTGCACGATAGCGGGTACGATTTATACGAATGAAGAAAATGTGTGAGAACTGGAGGGCTCGAAAGAGATAGAGAGAAGAAAGAGAGAGGGGAAGAGAGGGAGATGGGGGTGACTAATTAGACGATTAATCACTAATCAGCACAGCACGCGTCATCTTCAACAGCATTGTTGATTGTTGGATGTATATGCTATTCACCAAAACTATCAGTAAACCTCAAGTAAACTCGTGGCGGCCAAGATCCAAAAACTTCTCCAAACCTCTCCCTTTTACTACCTTCCTCTTTCCTACCTCAATCTCCCCTCTTTAAAAACTTTTCTTTCAAAATCTGTTATTTTAACCTTACCTGAGAGATGCATGATTGTGCGTGAGGTCTCTCAGATTCAACTTACAAACTAGCTGATATCAGAGCGACCAAGTCCCCTCCCCTCTTCCCACCCTTTCTACTCCTGTGTTTCTTCTAGCCCCCTACCCCTTCAGATTTCAGCCTGAGATTTTATCTCTGATCTTCATTATTCCGAACAATTATTTCAATCTGTTGGCTGCGCTCAACGCAAACCATTGCATAACTCATAAATTGCAGGCGCATGAAAGTGCAAAGGATTTAATGCCCAAAGGCGCTGATATCCGTAGAACCAAGTCTAATTTTTTGTACCTACCGCACCTTTCTTCTGCTTCCTCTTCTACTTCATCCTCTTGCTATAGTTCACCCACCAAAAAGAAAAACAAATTAAAAAAAAGTCAGAGAAACAACTTGGCGTTGCCTTCCAACTTAAAGTTTACTAACACCATATTAGCTTTTGCGGGTCAACGCCAAGTTGTTTCTCTGACTTTTTTTTAATTTGTTTTTCTTTTTGGTGGGTGAACTATAGCAAGAGGATGAAGTAGAAGAGGAAGCAGAAGAAAGGTGCGGTAGGTACAAAAAATTAGACTTGGTTCTACGGATATCAGCGCCTTTGGGCATTAAATCCTTTGCACTTTCATGCGCCTGCAATTTATGAGTTATGCAATGGTTTGCGTTGAGCGCAGCCAACAGATTGAAATAATTGTTCGGAATAATGAAGATCAGAGATAAAATCTCAGGCTGAAATCTGAAGGGGTAGGGGGCTAGAAGAAACACAGGAGTAGAAAGGGTGGGAAGAGGGGAGGGGACTTGGTCGCTCTGATATCAGCTAGTTTGTAAGTTGAATCTGAGAGACCTCACGCACAATCATGCATCTCTCAGGTAAGGTTAAAATAACAGATTTTGAAAGAAAAGTTTTTAAAGAGGGGAGATTGAGGTAGGAAAGAGGAAGGTAGTAAAAGGGAGAGGTTTGGAGAAGTTTTTGGATCTTGGCCGCCACGAGTTTACTTGAGGTTTACTGATAGTTTTGGTGAAAGATATCAGGCCGGTTTTCGGATTTATTCCTATGTTTAGGGGTTGAGGTTGAAGTGGGTCAGTCATAAAGAGATATTTTGACGAAGATGTGTTTCCAAAGCAATGATTATAATAAAGTTGAGTCCATCATAAGGCACATCAATAGAGCAGAAAGAAATAGCAAGCGTAATCCCTCCCCCTCTTTTCATTTTATTTTTCTTATTGCAAGCAATAGTAGAAAAAAAAGCTAAGTTGCTAAGATTTTCTTCTTTAAGCTTTAAGTACCTAACCCTTTTATTTGAATGTCACTGATGAAAAGCTAAGTCAATTCTACACGAGGAAAAAATTCCCTTTATGAATTTCAAAATACTAAACTGTTTCTGATACTTTACTAATAATAGTTTTGCACAATTAATATTATTAAAGCGACAACATTTGAAATTTAGCAGGCATAGAGCTTAAAGTTTAAAATGTTTTTGGTACCCTGAAAAGATCAAGGATCAGTAATGCGTGATTTTAAAAATTAAAAAAATGTAAGTTACTTAGAACTCAGCGAGCTGAGAACACGGATGTCTTTACGCCAAGGAATAGAGCACGAGTTTATGTATTTAATCATTCTTTACTAGTGGTTATAATTGTTATTCGGAAGTCATTGGTGAGCTTAAACCAAAGATTTCAAAACGGTCTTCCTCTTGGGTCTCCCAGTTTTAAAGACACACTGAAGTAAAATTGCAAAATAACGTTTGAGTTGTGACGGTATAGCTCATCAGGTTTTACAAGAACTGGTTTGTGCAACAAGAGCAGTAAAAATCTGGCAACACTGTATTCCATCCATTCCAACTATTGTAAAGTACTGACTCGAGGGAGTGCACTGTGCATCCTCAAAAGTTTGACCCTTTACGAGGGTTTAAATGGATGTATTACGTTGTTGCCAAAGTGCACGCAACAGCTCTGGTTCCTAACATATACATCAGTATCTCCCATCAGAGTGCTTCCAAAATTCTATTCTTCTACAAAAAATTATCACAGGTCTTGACTAACACCATCACAAGAGCTCATATATTATGAGAGTGGTGTTCTGGAAAGTAGCAGTGTGGCAAGTAGCCTGCAAAATTGCTTTAACGGGCATTGTTTTGCAGCTGGTCAGCACTTTGGTGGATCCAGCCGTTGCAAACGGGGGGCTAACCTGAGATTTTCACCCCCCAGAGACCTCCTTTTCCTTTCTTTCCTCATTGTTTTCCCCTTCCTTTTCCCCTATTTTTTTTGGGCCGAACGAAGGGGCGAATGGCGACCGCCCCCTCCCCCCTATATCCGCTAATGCGTCGGAACAGGTTTTGACTCGTTGTCAACGAATAAGTTTGTCTCAGTGTTCTTCAGTATAGCGAGCAACGCTACTTGTCAGAACCCGGTATATACTCAGATTATGTGAGCTCTTCTGTAAGAGCTATATAGTATCCTTTATTTGACACTGAGAGAGTTATAGAAGGGTTGGAGGTGGAAAAGAGACTTACTTGTTTAACACTTGATTGATTTGTAACAGTGAGCAAACTAGCACTTCTTGCAATCTCTTTGAAGGAATTGATGATTGATGTAGAAACAGCAATCTGCTAATAATAGGGATTCTGAGACTAGGAGCTCATTGGAGTTGCCTGATCTTAGAATATACATTGCTAACAGAAGCGACACATAAAATCATATATAATCGTACGGACAGCATTTGTCAACACTTCTACAAGCGCACAAGCACAGCACAAGACAACAATTCCAATTCTTTGAAAATGCACTTTGGAAACTTCGGAGGCTTCCGAGAAAGTTACCCGGAGATGGCATGCTTACAAAGAGCGGATTTTTAACAAACATCACTGCACTTTCATTAAAGTATTGAACCACGATTGAACAATAATATTTGTAAATTATGAAACAGAACTGCGTGAATAACCTCAAATGTCAAATTGTGCTGTTGCCCTCTGATCTGCCAAGATTTGCCGAGAAAATAAGAACTAAGGAATAAACTAATCGATCGAAGAGTATTCAAAATAGAAGGAATTTTATGTACAGACAATCTATATAATAATATAATAACGTTGATTGAAAAGTTGAAAACCACTAATAATAAAACGAACAACAACGAAACAGATCACGAGTTCAGTTCACTTCACGAGTCACGACGCGCACATATGCTGCGCAGGTAGCAATTCGTACTCTCCCAATCGTCCATTCTCTCATTCTCCATCCATCCTGGCACTGAGCAAGCTCTTCGAATCTATCTGGCGAGACGGTTGGCTGTTCGAATGGAAAATGGCGATTTTACGTTAATTTCAATCATAGATATCTCCCTTAATACAATTCGAAATTCAACGAGACCTGGACTATGCCCCTCAGGAAAGCCTAACGAATCTTTCTATGTCAGGTTATATGGGGGTTTCATCTGCCGTTATTCCGCAATCTGAGCGCAAAAAACGAGCGGCCGAAACGCAAAAATTCTGAATTTACGCTAATTTCAATCATAGATATCTTCCTTGATATTGCTCAAAATTCAACGAGACCTGGCCTATGCCCTTCAGAAAAGCCTAACGAATCTTTCTATATCAGGTTATATGGGGGTTTCATCTACCGTTATTCCGCTATCTGTGCGCAAAAACGAGGGTGCGAAACGCAAAAGTGAATCGGCAAGAGGCAAAAAAAACGCGAATAAATCGATGTTTTTTGGAAATATCTCCGTTGTTACTCATCCGATTGAAAATCTAATTAGTGAGCGGCACATGTACACCTCAAGACGAATCGAACAGTACCAGGTGTTATGGGGTTTTAATGGGCGGTTTTCTTGGAATCCTAGGCAACAGATCATATAACGCTTAAATCGACAAAAACGAACTGATCGGTGTATAATAAGTGTCCGCGGACGCCACCTTCTTGCTCGGGGGTTTTGGACTTGGCCTGGTGGCTATCGCCACTTATGATAACTGCTATAAAAAATGGACCAATTTCACATTTAAACCCCTGCACCAATAAGCATGCGTGATGGAAGGTTCTGTGATTTATCACCAACACCAAAACCTGGCAACACTGGTTTAAGGCTCCAGGCATACGGTGCGTGAATTACGCATCAGATGTTCCTATAAACGACGAAACTTTCCGCTTGGAAAGCATCAGGATTTTTTATTAATCTTTTCTAGTTACGTACTCGACAAGCTATGCACATTAATCAGGGCTGCCATTTTGCGTATAATCAATGCTGTTTTTCAATTCACCGATGATTCCACCGGTTGAGAAAAGATTACACAGTTCAGTTCAGTGTATTACTGTGATGAACTAAAATACTCGCATCTGTAATCTTTTCTCAACCGATTGAGTCGTCGATGAATTTAAAAAACCTGCGGATATTTTAATTAAGTAACGGAGTTTCCACCGATTAAGGAAAGATTACAGATCAGCGTATTTTTGTGCATTACAGTCATACATCGAACTGAACTGTGTAATCTTTTCTCAACCGGTGGAATCATCGGTGAATAGAAAAATAGCATTGATTATACGAAAAACGGCAGCTCTGACATTAATAGAGGATAGAGGGGCTACAATGTCTGTCCTAATGGATGATACCACATGCTTGCAGGGTGTTCGTTTGCCCGTTGCCTCTCTTCTCATCCTCAAAATTGCATGCAATTGAAAAAAAATCAAAACGGAATAATTGGTTTGAAAGGAAATGCATTGGTGTTTAGTTGAAGAAAACTGTTCGCATGATCACATGTTGACAGGGCTGCCGTTTTGCGTATAATCAATGCTATTTTTCTATTCACCGATGATTCCACCGGTTGAGAAAAGATTACACAGTTCAGTTCAGTGTATGACTGTAATGCACGAAAATACTCTGATCTGTAATCTTTCCTTAATCGGTGGAAACTCCGTTGATTAATTAAAATATCTGCAAGTTTTTTAAAGTCATCGACGACTCCACCGGTTGAGAAAAGATTACAGATGCGAGTATTTTAGTTTATTACAGTCATGCACTGAACTGAACTGTGTAATCTTTTCTCAACCGGTGGAATCATCGGTGAATTAAAAAATAGCATTGATTATACGCAAAACGGCAGCCCTGCATGTTGATATGAACTTGAGTAAATCTGCAATCGTAGACAAAACACTATACATCGTAGCATAGACGGATCCAGCAATCTGGCAACAGCGTATTTATTCCATTTGATTGCATTGGAAACAATCGATTAGTCACGGGGCCAAGGCCCCTTCAAGAATCCATTGTTTATCATACATTCAAATGGGAATAATGCGCCGTTGTCAGATTGCTGGGTCCGCCTATGTGCATCGTAGTCATCGTACCAAACATACTATTCTTTGAAAAGGAACTCATTCAGGCGCGTAATCTGGGGGGATGCGGGGATCCCTCTGCCCTGAAATTCTTCAGGACGCGCCACTGGTGCTGCAAAATGCTGGGCCAACTCTTGGTGTGATAAGGTAAAGTTCAAACTTTTTCTCTAATTTTTACTTCTTATACTAACACTATGTCTCTTTTTATTGAACTATCGCTCTTTATTAGCGATGAAACATGTAAAGATCGTGAAACAACAATAAACCCTTTCAAATAGATCCCTGCTTGATCAACATAGGTTTACAAATACGCGAAACTTAAATCAAAGTCTCAAAATATTACAATACTATTACACTTCTAAAAGGAAAGCAAAATAGCGATCTTTCTTGATTCCCTCCCCCTTTCCCAATTTTGCGCGCAACCTGAAAAATCTCACAAAGCAATTGCATGATGATTGGCTAATTGTTTCACCACTGACAAGGGGACGGTACGACATGTCCGCGGCCAACCCAAAAAAAATTTTTACGGGAAAATGTGGCCTAGGTGATACCATTTGACGGCCCATAGTCCGTTTTTGCGAATGGGCCCTTTTAAAAGTCGCAAATTAGCGCACCCCTATATACTCGTAATTTCGACATCGTTAAGTAAGTAGCGCCAGTAGCTCAAGCGGCTACGGCGTCAGGTCAGGTATTCATACATTCCGGGTTCGATTCACGGTCACGGTACTTACTTTCTGCACTCCGATATTTCACAGTTACTGCGTCTGCATTTTTCTCCCTGTAATATTATGTATTTACATAACACGGTTATTTATATGTTTTTACACGTAAAATTTTACGAAATGCATGCAAATGTTAACAAAATGCACTGACATTTTAAAAAAAAATTAAAAAATAAAATAAAATAAAATAAAATAAAATAAAGAAAAAAAACCACATTAAATGAACACTCGAGGCTCAAAACGAAGTGTACGATTTGACAGCATGTAAAACAATCGATTCAAATGGAAAGGGATTCCATCCTTCTTTTTTTTTTTTTTTTTTAATCATCTCCTTATATTTGATGTAATCTCTTCTCTATTCTTTTTACGTATACCTATCTGTGCATTTGTTAACATTTGCATGCATTTCGTAAAATTTTACGTGTAAAAACATATAAATAACCGTGATATGTAAATACATAATACTACAGGGAGAAACATGCAGACGCAGTAACTGTGAAATATCGGAGTGCAAAAAGTAAGTAACGTGACCGTGAATCGAACCCGGAACGTATGAATTTTTGACCTGACGCCATAGCCGCTTGAGCTACAGGCGCTACTTACTTAACGACGTCGAAATTACAAGTATATAGGCGTGCGCTAATTTGTGCCTTTTTAAAAAGGGGCCCCTTCGCAAAAAAGGACTATGGGCCGTCAAATGGTATCACCTAGGCCACATTTTCCCGTAAAAATTTTTGGATTGGCCGCGGACAAGTCGTACCGTCCCCTTTTGAGAAGAGAAAATGTGAAGATATATTTTGAAACTTTCAATTAAGTTACACATCTTTGTAAAAATACTGACGATATTACACATTTATATTTCGAGGGGTGGGGCTTTGAACATTGCGTGACCTCAGTGACGCGCCATGTAGTATGCATTATGCACTTTTGATGACGTTGCATTTTGCTTCTTGAAACCCATGAAAAAACATACACATTTTTTAGTGCTCTGTGAATACTAATACGCTCTCAGGATAAATTAGACCTTTAGCTGGGTTTTTTAAACTTATTAAATTGATGAGGTGCAACGTGCGCAGTGGCGGCTCGTGCAATCTGACAACCGTGCACTTTTGCCATTTAAACGTATGCAAAAAGATCGATACTATGTGAGGCGCTGCGCCTCACCAAGTAATCGATTATTTTACACTGATTTAAATGGAGGAATCCATTGTTGCCAGATTGCACGAGCCGCCGCTGAACGTGCGCCAGATCGCACGCGATGCCACTGCATATTAACAGGCAACAATATACATACACAAATTAATGTGATCATTGGACAATAATGACGTGTTGACGTAAGACTCACCGAGAACTCTGATCCATAATTTCTTCAAATTCAGTGGGGCCCGAGTTTGCAAGACGTCACAAGCCATTCGTATGCCAAGCTTCCTAGACAGTATCATGGAGTTTTCCACCATTGTATTAAGAGACCGCGGCATGTCACCTTTGAAGCAGCAAAACAGAGTAATTTGAAATGGCTGGAATAATCTTCTACAAATTGACAGTAACAATGAAATTTGAAAAACAACAATTAGAGTGAGGCCAGAAAATTGTCAGGGTTAAAACATATGTCAACGTGTCTCAAATTGACAAGCCGTGTCATTTTCGACAAGTTTTGGTCGGTACATTTTTCGATCTATCAACAGTTTTGAATTTCAAATAGTTGTTTATCTAAGTTTTGAAGAAAGTGCACCTCCATATACGTGCACCTAGTCAAGGATTATCAGATGTCTGTACATGGAATAGTGTATGAGATTTCAGTGGAATGGAAAAATGGACCTCTTATTGTATCAATGATTCAAGTACGTACAGTGGATAATCACAAAACTAAACGATTCAGGAGCAAGTTTGTCCCTGTGGATTGATACTTTTAGAACTGCTCAAATTGGAAAACTAGGGGAAAAACTGGAATTCAGTTCCATATTTATTCCGAAACGTCATTTTTTAGTGCCGGCGAAAATGAGTAACACGTTTATTATTGAATGTACTACTCTTCGTTACTCCCACTAAAACCCATTTAACCCTCTAAGGGCCAGGTTAGCCCTACACTGCATAGTGCATAGTGTATCACTGGTGATACATGATGTAAAAAGCCCTATATCAGACATTGTAATGTATATTTTGACTTATTCCAAATTGTATCACCAGTGTCACATTATAAAAAAACATAAAAAGGGGCGCAAACATTTTTCAAAAGACCACCAGCACTCATTATAATGCATTTAATAAAAGAAATCATGGTTGGGGGAAAATTTGTCCCCGTATCCAATTCAACCCCAATTTCATTATTTTTACTAAGCTTCTGGCATTTGCTCTTTGAAAAATCCAATGAAAGGAAAAAATTCTTTTTTTTTGAAAATTTTGAAAAAAAAATGTTTTTTTTTTTTTTTCTCGCCATTTCTTATGGTGTTATAGCACTTTTAAAAAACAAGACAAAAATGGAAAAATGAGAATTTTCACCGAAAAACTGTCTAATTATTTTTTTTGCTATTCTTCCAAAATATGTGACCACTTAATGAATCGAAAAATCCAGTTTTGGTTGAAAAAAAAAATCCCATGCAGTGAAGGGTTAGTTCAAAATAACGTCACTCCTCTGTTTAACTAGGGAAGGTAGTTAACTGTTCGTACTTGGGGAAGTTGGAATTGCCTATTCGACGCATTGAAGGCGCCCGAAGACATATTATCTTGTAATTGTTTTCATCGATATTCGCGTTTGAAGACTGAAACAATGTGAAATAGACTAAGGGAGAAAACGAGAGTACTCGGGCTCGGCCCATAAGGGGTGAAAGCAGAAAGTGGTTCTTTTTTGCACTTATATCTCAATATGTGCCGGTCAGTGGCGTAGCGTGCAATTTGGCAACGTTGCAGTTCGTCCATTTAAACCCGTGAAAAATATCGAACTATTGGGTGTTCGGTGAACACCTTCGCATTCGACCTTTTAAATAGGTTTAAATGGACGCAGTACAACGTTGCCAAACTGCACGCTACACCACTGGTGCCGGTTAATCAGGCTTAAAGGTTTCATGAGCATTCAGAATAGAATAAGTAAATAATGATGATTCCTTTTGCCACTGGTGGATCCAAGAAATGGAGCTGTTGCAAACTTTTGCTGCAAGCGCGCTTATTAATAGTTGATTATGGGGTATAAAACCCTGTCAAAATAACGATTAGCGCACTACAAAATCAAGAAATATACTCCCTAACTCGTAAACTGCTTTCAAACGCGAGACCGTAATAACGGTGATAACCGACAGAATCTTATGGCAATGGGGCTCTAGCAAACTTTTGCTATAAGCAAATAAATGGTCCAATCTTATGTAAAGACCAGCACAAATCACGAAAATTACACTGAGAAAAGTCTAAAATTCAGTAATAAACTCATACAGGGTGTCCGAGAAATGAGTTCACACTTTTGCTGTGAGCGCCTGGTTGATTGTAAAAATCTGACAAATTCAGGAATAATCTATTACCCCTAAGCGACTTCAGAGAAAATATCGGGGGCTCCCACCCCCCCTTTAAAGGGGGGCGTAGGCCCCAAAATGTACCCCGTGTTGCCAATATATCGCATATTTCAAATGGCAGGGGGTATTTTTTATTTCATCATTCAAAAGGGCTCAAAAAACTGAGTAATTTCGTTTCTACAGATTTTCGGTAGCCCCTCTCAAAACAAAATGGCGGCCAAATAGCTACCCCATACTTTAGAGGCCCATAACTTCAGTTTGAATTAATATTTTTTCAAAAACTAAAAACTTTCTGAATCATCAGAACGTCTTCTTTCCAATGATGTGCCACACTTTACCATTTTGTGGAAAAAAATGGGGCGAGGAGCCCCCCCCAAAAATTTTTGAGTTTGGGGGCTGTAGCTCAAAAAAGTCAGATGTAAAGGGGGGTCGTGTTGTACATCAATCGAAAGGTCTTAAAAAAAGGAAGAATTTGGCGCAAACCCGAAGTCGCTACGATGCGTCTATTAAAAATGGCGGCCATTTAACCATTTGGGGGTGGGGGACCGTCCCCCCCAAATAAAATCCCTCCATCGAGTGATACATCAATCGAAAGGTTTAGAAAGAGAAAGAGAATGGCACAAACCGGACGTCAATACGATGCTTGTATCCAAAATGGCAGCCGGTCAAAGTTTTTTGGCTTATGACCCTGCAGGCCTATAGCCAAAAAATTTTGACCGGCTGCCATTTTGGATACAAGCATCGTATTGACGTCCGGTTTGTGCCATTCTCTTTCTCTTTCTAAGACCTTTCGATTGATATATCACTCGATGGAGGGATTTTATTTGGGGGGGACGGTCCCCCACCCCCAAATGGTTAAATGGCCGCCATTTTTAATAGACGCATCGTAGCGACTTTGAAATTGCACCAAATTCTTCCTTTTTTTAAGACCTTTCGATTGATGTACAACACGACCCCCCTTTACATTTGACTTTTTTGAGCTACAGCCCCCCAAACTAAAAAATTTTTGGGGGGGCTCCGCGCCCCATTTTTTTTCCACGAAATGGTAAAGTGTGGCACATCATTGGAAAGAAGACGTTCTGAGGATTTAGAAAGTTTTTAGTTTTTGAAAAAATATTAATTCAAACTGAAGTTATGGGCCTCTAAAGTATGGGGTAGCTATTTGGCCGCCATTTTGTTTTGAGAGGGGCTACCGAAAATCTGTAGAAACGAAATTACTCAGTTTTTTGAGCCCTTTTGAATGATGAAATAAAAAATACCCCCTGCTATTTGAAATATGCGATATATTGGCAACACGGGGTACATTTTGGGGCCTACCCCCCCTTAAGGGGGGTGGGAGCCCCCCGATATTTTCTCTGAAGTCGCTTAGGGGTAATAGATTATTCCTGAATTTTTCAGATTTTTACAATCAACCAGGCGCTCACAGCAAAAGTGTGAACTCATTTCTCGGACACCCTGTATAACTGCTATAACGGCAAGATGGTAATGGCGGTTCGACGCAGGTATCATGGGAGATTCCTGTCTATTATGTCACTTTCTCTACGGAAACACAGAGATATGTCTCAATTTAGATAGGAATCTCCTGTGATACCTGCGTCTCTCCGCCATTGAGCCCGATTCTGAGAGAGAATTTCGTGATTTTTTAGTGATGTATACTCATCGTCATTTTAACAGGTTTTTAAGCAAGAATCAACTCTTCAATCCCCTATAGCAAAAGTTTGCAAGAGCCCCATATTGTATGCTTCTTCTTCTTCTTCTTCTTCTTCTTCTTCTTCTTCATCTTCCCCCTCCTCCTCCTCCCTCCTCCTCCTCCTCCCCCTCCTCCTCCTCCTCCTCTCTTCTTCTTCTTCTTCTTCTTCTTCTTCTTCTTCTTCTTCTTCTTCTTCTTCTTCTTCTTCTTCTTCTGCTGCTGTGGTGTTGCGAGAACACTTCGTGAGGATGGAGCTGATTGAGATAGAGAAACCCAATGTAATCGGCGGCAATGGTCACCAATACGGTCTTGCGTTTGAAACCATTTTATGAGTTTGTGAGTGGACTTCATGATTTTTCAGTGCGCTAGCCGTTATTTTACAGGGTTTTACCCTATTGTCAACTATATTAATAAGCCTGAAGCAAAACTTTGCAACAGCTACATTATCCTTCTCTCTCTTTGCCCATTTAAACGCTTCGGTTGGAGACGGATCGACATAATCACATGACTGACCCTGAAATGGCCGTTTCTAACACACGCGTTCTAATGCGGAAAGAGAGAGAAGGACAAAAACCTGGATCCGCCAGAGAGATCAAGAGTCGATTTAGGCATATACGACGTTATAAGCTGTATTGATATTCTCGATCCAAGTTGGGGGCTACAATGTAATTAGTTTTTAAGAAGAAAACAAAAAAAAACAAAAACTTTATTTTTCCTTATTTGCCTTGAAAACTGTAATTTTTTATTTTGAGAAAATCTTTAGAAGGGTCCTTTTTTCCAGTCACCCTGTACACGGAAAAAAAACTACGGTGAAAATAACCGTACGGATACCTGATTTTGGCACCTGCTAGATGCTATGGTAATGTTAACCAGAAGTATACTATGTTTTGACTAAGTACTAGGTGATGTTACCTGATCGCATGTCGAATTTACTCAAAGTATCGGTAAATGTACCATACTTCTGGTCAAGTTTACCATAACATCTAGCAGGTGCCAAAATCAGGTATTCGTATGGTTATTTTCACTAATCTTTTTTTTTCCGTGTATGTGAACTGACTTGAGTAATCGAATGGGCACGCGTGAGCAATTTTACCGTTCTGAATATGCAACCAGTAAACACGACTCTGTATGTATATGTATCTTTTATCTGGACCACCCACGGCGATGATGTATTTAAAATAGCGTATTCCCAGAGATTGGATCATTCATTACCAGTTGCCCATTTTCTCCACCATCAACAGCACTCCATCGTAAGTGCTGCGGGCGATCAAAGTTCATATACTCCTCTCCCCCTTTCACTATCTGATGCACCCCTGAGAATGCAACAAGAAGCTTGCGGTAATCCGACTATTCCGACTAATGCGGCAGGCGTGGATTCCATGTTATTCACGATGATTTCCTATCACAATACATGCTGAATGAGATGTGTGTACCTACCTACCTCAAACTTTGCACTGTCGACAGATCAGTGGCGGCTCGTGCGATTTGGCAACAGTGTATTTATCCCATTTAAATACATGGAAAACAATCGAAACTCGAGGAGGCTGCCAGCCTCCGCTTGAATCGATTTTTTACCTAAGTTTAAGTGGGAAAAATGCATGGTTGCCAAATCTCACGGGCCGCTACTGCGACAGATTAGTCTTTCTTTGATTGAATTTAATATAAAATGCCGAGAAAGTTACGACAACTTCGCGATGCGTTCATTACTAGACCGATACAAGCTCAACATTATGACGTAAATGTTTGTCAGTGGTATACCCCCTCTTTTTGCACGATGCATTCAGCGATACTACGCGCACACAGATAAAAATTCACTTATACAGAGATCGTTCCAGATGAGTTGGTCTGACAGTTTTTCATATTCATGCGCCGTTGGCGTGAGTGTGCATCTGCGCATGGAACTTGGTGCGCAGAAATACTATAGTGTCTATCAAAGACTTCTAATACCATCTAGACTGGACATAAGGCCGATTTTAGGGCGGGGAAAGTGAAGTGGAAGAGTGGGACAAAAATCGCATGTTGCTCCTGGCTACGCCGCAACCACGATTATAGTATGTGCTAAGATTTTCAGAAATACATTGAAGTAAATGGGAAAATTACTTTTTTTAAAAATTAATTAAAAATACTAAAAAAAAAATTTTTCCATAAAACTTAATACCATTTGAAAGCTCATGACATGCAGATTCCCGTTCGGGCCGGTTTTATGTGTGATTTTTGAACGAGAAACATTCTACAGGGGCTTAAAGTTGGGTACCGATTTTCTCAGGGTGTTTCATAAAATTTTTTTTTTCGTACCGTTTTTAAATGGTTACAGCTTAAAAAATTAAAATTATGGCATAAATTATTGAGACAAATAATAATTATAACTTTAATCATAATATAGATTGCATAAAATTGAGTATATACAAGCTATGTAGGTTGTCTCAGCGGGGTACCGAAACGGTGGATCATCCCGCAGAATTGAGGAAAATTGACACAACTTTGAGCCTCTGTAGAATGTTTACGATTGAAATCGGTACAAAAACTGACCCGAACCGAAATCTACATATCACGAGCTTTCAAATGATACCAAGTTTTTTGGAAAAATATTTTTTTTACTATTTTTTAAATTATTTTTAAAAAAAAAAAATTTTTTTCCCATTTTTTTTTTTTTTTTTTTTTTTTTCCCTTTTCCCGGTGAGTAGTTACTCAAAAAAACTGCGACCTAAAGATCTATTGTGACCAGGTTT